>CATLJT010000029.1:0-10000 GCA_949987775.1 Aproaerema taeniolella | reverse complement strand
TTTGCATGAAAGCCACTGCGGGTAACGGCTTTGTCAGACCGTCTGCCAATTGGTCACCTGTGGAAACATGGTTTAATTTTATTACATTTTTCTCAACTTGTTCTCTTGAGAAATGGTATTTAATGTCAATATGTTTTGACCTTTTATGGCTGGTTGGATTGTTTGCTATGCAAATACAACCATTATTGTCTTCAAATATGACAATCGGATCAGTAATTTTTAAATTTATACTTTCTGCTAGAGACTTAAGCCATAATGCTTCCTTTACAGCTTCATACAAAGCCATGTATTCAGCTTCAGTAGACGAGGCTGCTACTGACATTTGTCTCTTTGTACACCAAGTTATAGTACATTGATCAAATAATTTAAATAAATATCCAGTAGTGCTTTTTCTGTCTGTATAATCATGGCCACCCCAATCTGAATCTACGTAACCACTTATAATATTTTCATAGTTAGCTTTGGTATATGTTAACTTTAAATCAATTGTGCCTTGCAGGTATCTTAGTACTCGTTTTAAACATTGCCACAGTGTTGTATTGTTTTTATTCGTGTATCGGCTTAGTATACTCACACAAATACTTAAATCGGGGCGAGTACAAAGCATAACGTATAATAAACATCCGATCAGATTTCGGCATGGTGCGTCACACTTCTTATCAGAATTGAGAGCCTCATAGTTAAGCTTTGTTTCAATTGGCGTATTTGTAGGGCTGCACTCACTCATGTTAAATTTATTCAAAATTGTTTTGATATAAGCACTTTGGTCTAAAGTAATTTTATTAATATATCTTTCTACTTTAATACCCAGAAAGAACTTCATTTCTTTTAAATCGGTCATTTCAAATTTACTCATTAAATAACCTTTGAAATCATTTAATGATTGACTGTCCGCAGTCGCTATTATCAAATCATCAACATAAAGTATGACGTAAATATTTCTTTTAATATTTCCTTTATTTAAAATGTGTATACACCTATCAGCTGGTGAATTTTGAAAACCCTTTTCTTTAAGAGATTGTTCAAAAACTTCGTACCAACATCTCGCGGCCTGTTTCAGTCCATAAAGAGCTTTATTTAATTTACATACATAATTATCTCTACATTGTACACCTTCAGGAACTTTCATGTATATTTCTTCCTTTAGTGTACCGTTTAGAAATGCAGTTTTTACGTCCATATGATGAATTAATAAATCGTTTTGATTAGCAAAACTAATTATAAAACGGAAACTAGCTATTCTAGCCACCGGTGCAAAAGTTTCATTATAATCAGTGAGGTATTCCTGACTGAATCCTCTAGCTACAAGACGAGCTTTATAACGTAAAGGTTTTCCAAAACCATCGTTTTTAATAGTGAAAATCCATTTACAGTCAACGATATTTTTATTTTCTGGTCTAGGTACTAAAGTCCACGTATTATTCTTTTTTAGAGAATGCAGTTCGTCACTCACTGCCTTTTCCCACTAGAGCGGGACCCATTCGTAAGAAAGTCTTCAAATAACGATTTTCGTGGGACTCACCTCCGCCATACGAAGTACTGGTATGTACTTATTTGGCATGTTTTCCTGAACTCAAAAAGTGCGGTAGTCACTTTCTGAGGGTATGGAGGGGGTAGCTATGACGTATCAAAGATGGCGGCGTGTCCTATTTTATTTACGCTATATTTAGATAACTACTGGGCAGATTTACTTAAATAGGGTCTCAAATGAAAGATAATATAATATACATTGTTTTATTCTAAAGATGCATTAGTGTAAAGCTAGTAACAAAATAAATATTTTCAAAAAACGACATTTTGTAAAATTAAACTTTTTTTTACTGTGTGAAAAGAACAGAAACCATTATGGTTACAGTAATTTAGCTTATTATAAAAAATAGCTACACTTATCAGCATTCTAATGAATCTAAAAACGTTTAAATCGAGCTGTAAACAACGGAACTGCAGTCGTCTAAGTGAGCGTGGGTAGCGCCGAACTGACTACGGTACTTAGATTTTGGTACGAATAATCTTGAAAATAACGTGATAAAACGAGTAGAATCACAGCAAAATGAAAAAGTATTATGAACAGGCATATTTTTTTTTTAACAGGCATAATTTTTTTTGTCAAAAAATTTTCTTCATTAAATAATGATTAAAAAAAATTCGTAAAAAAAACGAAACAATTCGTTCGTAAAAATTTACGAACTATTTTCAAAAGTTCTCGTAACAAAAATAACGTTTCGTATCATATCGAAATAAAACTCTTCATACTTGCACGTTCTTGCGTTATATTTCAAAACAAAGGACTCAATGGTACTGGACTGTACTGATGGACATAAGAGTGTAAACGTACGCACTCGAGGCAGAGGCAGGTCGCTGACGTGCGAGAGTTTACAGCCGCCGTTATATTTTTTACATCGGCAACACTGAGATTCATTCCGAGGAATCCCTGCACCGTGCTGCGCCGTGAACTTTGGCACTTGTCGCTTCATTCATTTGAAATCATTTGGTCAGGCCTATGACACTGTTAGTACTAATAGCTGCGAAATGGCGCTGCTATCGCCTTTAATTCGCCATCTTGTGACGTCATGCTGTATGTCAAGATAAACTCAAACTTCCATGATGGCGTCTTGTCGCTGAGCAAGTACAAGTACGGTATTATGTATGATTGCTCTCATGGTTCGCACAGGCGTTTACTGAAGTGCATTGCTAAATAAATTCAGTACTTATTATCAGTTTTCGTCGCGGAAATGACTAAAATGCATTTATATTTATTTTATTTTATGATTGTCATAAGCATCTTTTGCCATGTGTAACCCGTATTATTACCATTTAGCTTTGATTCCACATAAAATTTTGTTATTTATTTTGTAGGTACGTGAAAAAAAATATGTTCGAGTGTCAAAACTATCAACAACATTTGGTAATAATTTTATATCTAAAATAAATACATTTGTTTTGCAAATGATATAAGTTTTTTTATGACTACTTTATAATAAATCTAAATAAACAAATGTGAATTACACCTTATTTATTCTATGCCTAAAACTAACGGACTGATTTTGATGGAATGTGCTGCTCTAGATTAATAAATAAGCTACTTTTTATTCTAAAAAAACTAAACCTTATGTTCCAACAAATGGCGTAGTAAGTATTAGTAAATGAAAATATGAACAGTGCTTTCTGCAATTTTTTCTATCGATAAATAGCTAATTCGCTCAGTCGAGCTTTCAGTGAACCGGCTTATCTGCAAATCGTGCCATCGGCAAAAAAAATATATTTAGAACGTCCTTTCGGCGAATTGAGCTGTCGGCACAACAAGTTATCGGCTGAAGATTTTTTCTTTCAGCCGATGGTCGGCGAACAGTGATTTTTATATACAATTTTATCGTTCAAGAGTAATTCTATGAACCCTTGCGAGCTCGAGTTGAGTGCTTGTGTATTTTATGTTGAGTTTGAAGTTGAGATTCTTGTCACAAATCCTGCTCCGTCGACGATTTTTTCATCTTAGGTTATTTTTGCAACCTGCTTTAACATGGAAACGCTTAAGTGTTGTGTTGGTGGTTGCGCTGCAACAGGTGAAACGCTACGGTTTTTTTGTTTCCCGAGAAACAGTTATCTAAGAAGTTTGTGGATGTCTTTTCTCGCGCCAACAAATCCTATACTCCTTGAACTCTCTGAAGAGCAATTGTTGAAACAATGCGTTTGTCAAAAACATTTTGACAAAACGCAATTCGATGAAGAAGGCAAGAGAATTCGCTTTTCTTACACATGTCTCTTTACTGAAAACGGAATTGCTCTGGGTGAACCACTGAGTAAAGTAGGTAAGCCCATAAAATCTGTTACGTATTATTCTTAATTGGACACACTATATCTATTATTTTAATTTTCAAATTCAAAACTTTCTATCACGTGGGTCAGCTACAAAGAGCAGAGAGAGTAATGTGTAACCGTGTAATGAACTAATGACACTAGGGTCACCAAAAAAGATAACAATTCAATAATTATAGTAGTCTTTCAAGTTGCCTGACAGCTCCCGCCAAAAAGGTCAGACGTTGATAGTCATTGAAAATTTTTATTTATTTTTTTACTTTTCCATTGATTATCATTGAACCATTTTGAAAACATGAGAGTGTTAAAGGTGTCACCTGGGTGTCACTCAAAAAAGTTCTTATCCACATTTTTTTCACAAAATGGCTGATTGCCATTTATTATAAAGTGAAGTGTTCTGCGCTACATGATATTGACGAAATTGTGGCAACACATATGGGTCTATATTTGAGAATCTATCTATTCACTTTTATTTACTAGTTCTGGAAATTGGTTAAGCCTTTAGCGAAGTACCTATTCAGTTGTACAATAACTCAACTATAAGTACCATAACCATAACCTAGCCTCTCGTGAACTGACTAGATGTCTTACCACTTCAATACAGATTTATTCCTAGTGCAGGGTGAGTCGGCTGACAGTCTGTCCCATGAAGAAACCCAATAGGCATATTTATTACACACTGTACTTTAAAACTGTACCTACTGCTTTTAAGTATTTAAGTAATGTTAGTTATTACTACCCAGCAGCATGTTAAAGATTTATTTGTTTGTTCTCGGGTCATGGGTGTTTGTATTTTTCTTTATGTGTGTTTTAAGGGACCCACGACACAAGGGAAAACCTTAGTGTGGGCCTTTGAGTGTGTAGCATTTATTTATTTGTTTATTTATAATTATTTTCGAGAGCAAATTGAGGATAATACCCCAGAAATAACTTTGGTGATTGGAAGGGCTGGTACGTATATTTATTATTTAATGAAACTATGTATCTAAAAAATCAATCAGGGTCAAAAACATTTGATTCGTGTAATGTAACTTTAACCATAGCATTTCATATTACATAATCTAGTTATCTGAAAAGGAGATGCTTTGCATTTTTATTTAGATTACATTTGAATTTTTATCTGTCTTTTTAAAGTGCAATCATCCTCCAAGAACAGACAAAAAAATAAACTTAGAGGGCACCAACCTAGTAGCTGTTACGTAGCAACAACATAAAGGCAACAGCTACTCAAGAGTCTGTTTCAACTCATGTATGATTTATTAAAATGGGTCAAATATTCAAATAAAAAAAGCTTTATTCATGCTTTTAAACTAGCAAAATTTAGGGCTCCTTATGAAGCTAAAGAACTTTTTTTAAAGGAACCCATATCAAACATCAACTATTTTTTTAGTTTTAAAAGGCGATAGCAGCGCCATTTCGCAGTTATTGGTACTAACAGTGTCATAGGCCTGACCAAATGATTTCAAATGAATGAAGCGACAAGTGCCAAAGTTCACGGCGCAGCACGGTGCAGGGATTCCTCGAAATGAATCTCAGTGTTGCCGATGTAAAAAATATAACGGCGGCTGTACACTCTCGCACGTCAGCGACCTGCCTCTGTCTCGAGTGCGTACGTTTACACTCTCATGTCCATCAGTACAGACCAGTACCATTGAGTCCTTTGTTTTGAAATATAACGCAAGTACGTGCAAGTATGAAGAGTTTTATTTCGATATGATACGAAGCGTTATTTTTGTTACGAGAATTTTTAAAAATAGTTCGTAAAAAAATAAGAAAAATTTTTTGACAAAAAAAATTATGCCTGTTAAAAAAAATTATGCTTGTTCATAATACTTTTTCATTTTGAATGATGCTTGTTCGTAATACTTTTTCATTTTGCCGTTTTGCCACGTTATTTTTAAGATTATTCGTACCAAAATCTAAGTACCGTAGTCAGTTCGGCGCTACCCACGCTAACTTAGACGACTGCAGTTCTGTTGTCTATAGCTCGATTTAAACGTTTTTAGGTTCATTAGAATGCTGATAAGTGTAGCAATTTTTTTATAATAAGCTAAATTACCGTAATCCTAACGTTTCTGTTCTTTTCACACAGTAAAAAAAGTTTAATTTTACAAAATGTAGTTTTTTGAAAATATTTATTTTGTTACTAGGTTTAAACTAATGCATCTTTAGAATAAAACAATGTATATTAAATTATCTTTCATTTGAAACCCTATTTAAGTAAATCTGCCCAGTAGTTATCTAAATATAGCGTAACTAAAACAGGCCTGGCCGCCATCTTTGTTACGTCATAGCTACCCCCTCCATACCCTCAGAAAGTGACTACCGCACTTTTTGTGTTCAGGAACATATGCCGAATAAGTACATACCAGTAGTTGGTATGGCGGAGGTAAGTCCCACGGAAATGAACTCATTCTCCTTGGGTCCCGTTCTACACTGAGTTCTATCATTTCGTGCTTTTATTTCATTTAATGAATTTGGAATATCATTTTCTATTGAGTGAGCACTATAAATATCATAGTCGCTTTCATTATATGAAATAGGAATACGACTTTTAAGTCTGTCACTCCTTCTTACTTCAGACTTTTCATCGGGTTTGATCTGATTTTTATCCGATAAACTGTTTTCGGTTTCATTTTTACTCGGTTTTTCATTACCGGTTTAGCGAATTTTACTCGTACTGCATTGTTCATCAGATTTAGAATTATCTGATTTAGGATCAGTTGCACCTTGAGACTTAGTCAGTGATTTCAACATAAAGTCTCTATCACTTTTATTTGTCACTGATTTCGACACATAGTCACTATCAGTTTTATTTTGGGAATATTTACTATTACTCCCTTCAGGCACCAGGGAGGGCCTGGATAAAGAAAAGTTCGTCTCATCTATTACAACATCCCTTATAGTCTCATATTTTTCGCTTTCTGTGTTCCATACTTTGTAACCATTTGGTTCATAACCTACCAATATTCCTTTCCATGACCTATCGTCAAACTTACTTTTACTGGTTTTATTATGAACATACACAGTTGAACCGAAAACTCTGAGATTTTTAATGCTAGGCTTTCTATCATGCCATAGTTCATAAGGAGTTTTTGATTGTTTTAAGGCTTTTGTTGGTATAATGTTTATTAAATGTACAGCAGTTAAGACTGCCTCTCCCCAAAAACATTTTTCCATTTTAGTACCATTTATCATAGCACGAGCCTTTTCTGTAATAGTTCGAACCATACGTTCTGCTACCCCATTTAACTGTGGTGTTCTAGGAACCGTTAAGTGATAACTAATACCTTTTTCTTTGCAATAGTTTTTCATTTCGGTAGATAAATATTCGCCACCGTTATCCGTGTAACCCTTTACAACCGACTTGATATGATAGTGAGACTTGATTTTCTAAAATTCTGGCGCGTACGCGAATCAACTTTTCGAGACGCAACCGGCGTCGATCGTTCGTGAGACTATCCTTTTATTGGAAAAAACACGCGCGGGCCCCTTGCGAACATGTTTGAATCTGTATGTCGCCCATAACCACAGCGAAGGATGGCTGCGTTTTTTGGCGCGCAAACTCGCCCGGGTAAGTAATTAGTTTTTCATTAAATTAATACAATTTTTATTGTTTTGCTTATGTGATTTACTTCAATAAGTATTGTTTTATACATACATGTATGTAATTTGAACCTAGCACGCTGACTTAGGCGTATATTGTGACTCAAAATCAAGGACGCACGATCGTGTTGGTTAGGTGATACGTACTAAATAGATATTCATACATTTTTGTACCTAAACATAATTTTCTGTATGTATGACCGTTTAACAAGGTTTTTTTCCTAATTTTTAGTAATACCCCTCAGAGATGACCAAGTCGCACAAATATTATCAGAAGGCAATGACTCGGAAATTGAGGAATTTGCCGATGACGAGGAAGATATTGTGGCGAGAGTTTTAGATCACCTAGAAGAGAGTGGATCTGGTTCTGGCGATGAGTCCTCCGAAGTGGATGAGGCACCACCACCTACCCCAACACCATCCAGAAGAAGGAAATCAACTAGAGGCAGATCAGGCAGGAAAACATCAAGAGGACTGGCTAGTGCAATCTTTTTTTTAATGTTAATTATGTGAAACATACTCACTTTTACTAAATAATAATATCTCATGTGATTCCAAATTAGGTTTAAGTAATTTAAGGTGATTTTTATGTTGATTTTAAAGTTTTATACCAAAAAAAGATTAATAACCTGAGTAAGGAAGAAATATTTTAAGTTTTGTAATAAGACTGTTGATTTTTTGTTAAAAACATTGCACCAAATCTTTAATAACTCATTATTAATATTTTTAATAAATGACAGATGATTATAAACACGGCTTAATTAATTCAATTTTCATTTAATATCAAAATATATCCCCAAACTAGACAAAACTCACATCTCGAGCTACCCCCTAAGCCCCACGCTCGTGAGGGTATGTTTTCAGGAAACCAGAGATTTCAGGATTTTTTATTTTATTTTTTACATGATACTTAGGCACCAGTGAAAAAGTTATGTGAATTTCAAAAAAGTCTGAGTAAATTATTTTCTTCGGTTGTAAAGGGATATAGATTAACTATTTTTGAATTAAATTTCGCTTCACTTTTTGCTACATAATCTTTAAATGCCGAGAATACTTCCGATTTATAAGTTAACAAATAGACAACACAATAATGTGTAAATTGATCAACAAATAAAACAAAATAATTTTTGTTATCAGTCGTTGGAGGGGTAATCGGGCCACAGACATCTGAATGCACTATAAAGAGAGGTCGTTGTATGTGAGTTTTATCTTTAGCTTTATTAAAAGGTAGTCGAGTCTGTTTTCCATTAATACATGCCTCACACAAAGTGTCATTTGGATATACTGTTTCAATTTGATTCATGTCTTCAATCATTTTGTGACTTTTCAATTCTATGAATTTATTTTTACTTATGTGTCCTAGTCGTTGATGCCACAATTCATAACTATTTTTATTGACTTGACATGTTTGGTAAACGGACTCACTTACTTTTGTTGGAGGAATCTGAAAATCTACAGCAATTAAATTATTTAAAGTTTTACCTTTCATGATGACTTTACCATTCTTCACAATATGAGTGCCTTTTTCATCAAAGGTTACAGTGTACCCAGCTTGTTGCATCTTGGATACCGACAGTAGATTGTATGGTATTTCTCTGCAGAACAGCACGTTGTCCAAAACTCCTGGGATTCCCGTATTGCTTACAATGTTTACCTGTCCTCTTTTGGTTGCTGTAATAAATTGTCCATTTTTCGCAACAGAAATTTTAATAGGGGTTTTGAAATTTTCATGAACAGTAAAAAGATCATCCCTTTTAATGATATGGTCTGATGCTCCAGAATCCAATAAAAATGTGACAGTGTTGGGACTGTCTTTCTCCTGGTATTCTCCAGTCATAAATGCAAACCCTGAAAAATCTGCAGACTGTGATGCTGACTCGTTTTGTACAGTGACAGTTTGAATTTGCCTTTCTCTTTCAGGAATTGTGTTATTCTGATTATTCATTCTCTTGTAGTAAAAACATTCTGATCTTATGTGTCCCTTTCGACCACAATGATGGCACTTTAGGTTCCGAGATTTCTTCGATTTGAATGAATTTTGTTTCTTATTATGTTGTTGTGTGTATTTATTATTTTGTTTAAATGGATTAAAATGGTTCTTCTTGGGTTTTTGTTCCACGTGCAGTACTTTCAAAGATGTGTCACTTTCATTTTTCATTTTCACCTCATGGTCTAATAATCTAGTCTTTACAAAGGCCAAAGTCAGATTGTCCTCAGACAATGTTTCTATAGCTGTCACAACACCATCATATGATGTCGGTAGTGTAAGAAGTAAATGAGCTACTTTATCTGTTTCTTCCAAATTTGCTCCAGCAGCCGATAAATCTGACATGAGTTCATCGAATGCGACAAAATGCTTTGATAAAGATTGATCAGCTTCATGCTTAGTAATTGTTTTCTCAATGCTAATTGTGTAGCCAAACTCTTTCTTTCGTAGAGAGCATCAAGGTCTTGAAAAATTGTTTTCGCAGCAATATCATCAGAAACAAAACTTAAATATGTGTCCGATAAATACTCCACAATAATGCTTTTGGCAACCCTATTGTTCTTCTCCCAGTCAGCGGATCGTATTTCTGGAATG
>CATLJT010000028.1:0-13365 GCA_949987775.1 Aproaerema taeniolella | reverse complement strand
TTGATGCAGCAATCGGGGCAAATAAAGCCGAAAACCTTAAATTATTTGTAATTAAAAACGGCGGAACACCGTTATTAGGCAGGTCATGGTTAAGACAGTTAAAAATTGATGAAGTTCAAATACAAGATTTGGTTTTAAATCATATAGAAGACAAAAGCTTGATTGACAAACTACGACGTGAGTTTCCGACCGTGTTTGCCCCAGGATTAGGAAAATGTGAAAAAAAATTAACATTACATTTAGTTGATAAACAGCCAGTGTTTATTAAAGCGAGGTCATTACCATTAGCTTTAAGAGATCCGGTTGAACAGGAGTTGAGGCGACTCGAGGCAGAGGGTACGATTTATCAGGTTGATTATTCGGACTACGGAACCCCAATTGTTCCAGTGATTAAAAAAAACGGAGATAAGAGTACAATTAACCCAAAGCTAGCAAGAGAACCATACCCGCTGCCTCGAATCGAGGAATTGTTTGCTTCATTAAGTGGAGGGGAACAATTTTCAAAAATTGACCTCACTAACGCGTACCAACAGTTATTATTAGAGGAGTCATCACAAGCGTGTACGGCGGTCACAACGCACATAGGTACATTTGTTTATCGACGCACACCGTATGGATTAACCTGCGTACCAGAAAAGTTCCAAAAATTCATGGAGGAGACGTTAAAAGGGCTAAAAGGGTTAACTTGTTATTTGGACGATATAGCCGTCACGGGGCGTAATAAAGAAGAACATATCGCGAATTTAAAAGCATTATTTCAACGTTTGCGTGAGGTCGGTTTGCGAATCAAGCTGGAAAAATGTTCCTTTTTAAAAAATAGTAACAATTACGTTGGTTATGTAATCGATAAGCAAGGCCTACACGCAGACAAGCAAAAAGTTGAAGCTATAGTAAACGCACCAGCTCCGCAAGATGTCACTCAATTGCGTTCCTTTCTCGGGTTAGTGAATTATTACGCCAAGTTTATACCAAGTTTAAGTAGGTACTACTTTGTATCCATTGCATCAGTTATTGCGTAAAAATGTACATTGGAGCTGGACGGAAAAATGCTACGAAGCTTTTATTAAAATTAAAAAGGAAATTTTAAGCAAAAAAGTGCTGACACATTGCGACCCAAAGTTGCCCTTAATTTTATTAGTTGATAGCATTAGTTGCCTATGGCATTGGCAGTGTTTTGTCACACCGTTATCCGAATGGTGAAGAACGACCTATTTGTTTCGCTTACCGAACTTTTAATGCCGCGGAAAGAGCATACAGTCAGCTTGATAAAGAAGCGTTGGCTTTATTTAGTGGAGTGGTAAAACACCATCAGTATTTGTATGGTCGTTATTTTTTAATTAAAACGGACCATAAGCCTTTGACCTATATTTTTGGGTCAAAAGCGGGTTTACCGCAAACTACAGCAAACCGGCTCCAAAGGTACGCGGTGCGGTTGGGAGCTTATAATTACGATATTGAGTTTGTCAAATCAAAAGATAATTCAAATGTAGACGCCTTGTCACGACTGCCACTGTCACAGGAACGGAAAATTGAATGTAATACGATAACTTACTTAAACTATGTCGAAGAATAATTTCCGATCAGTGCGAAACAAGTAGCCGAAAATACACAGGTAGATAAGGTATTAAAACAAATACAAAACTATATCGTAAATGGCTGGCCACACACTATAACTAACGAGTTAGAGAAGCCGTACGAAAATCGAAAAGAAAAATTAACAATAGATAAGGGGTGTATTCTGTATAGTTGTTGTGCCAACGGTTTTAAGAAAACAGGTTTTAAACGAACTCCACGCAGGTCATTTAGGGGTCGTTAAAATGAAGAATATAGCTAGGAGCTATGTATACTGGCCGCAATTAGATAAAGAAATAGAAGTGTTATGTAACGAGTGCACGGCTTGCCGTCAACAGCGAGATGCGCCCCCGCGCTCACTGCAGCACCCGTGGCCGTTCCCGGCGCGGCCGTGGCAACGCATTCACATCGACTTTGCCGAATTACAAGATAAGCATTACTTAGTTACGGTTGACGCGCAT
Source organism: Aproaerema taeniolella (assembly GCA_949987775.1). Lineage (NCBI taxonomy): Eukaryota > Metazoa > Arthropoda > Insecta > Lepidoptera > Gelechiidae > Aproaerema > Aproaerema taeniolella. The sequence continues at coordinate 11,332 of CATLJT010000028.1, read as the reverse complement.
ACTAAGTGGATAGAGGTACAAAAGATGAATAGCATGACGGCGAGCGCCATGGTGGATGGTGGACCACCCTTTGGATCACGAGAATTTGCCGAGTACATGAGCAAACACATTATTACTCACACTATTACAAGTCCTTATAGGCTGGCGGGAAACGGAGCAGCCGAGAATGCTGTTAAGTCAGTGAAGCGCGCGATGAAGAAAGCTTTATACGAAGGAGTCGACATCGATACAGCAGTGAGTAAATTTTTATTCCAATACCGAAATTGTGAGCACGCCACCACAGGAGTAGCTCCAGCCGAAGCAATGTTCGGCCGACGACTCCGTGGACGCCTAGACGTAATACAGCCAGGTATGGAGCGCGAACGTAGGGTGGAACGTGAGCAGGAGCGCAGCGCGCAGCCCGGGGACGAGGTGCTGGCGCGGGACTACCGTCCGGCCGCGCGCGCACAAGTGGACGCCGGCCACCATCACAGCACGCGACGCGCCGCTCACCTATCAGGTGCGTACATCAGGAGGTCAAGTATGGCAGAGGCACATAGATCAGTTACTGCCGTTGAGGAAATCAGGTATGATTAAAACTTTAATCGGAACATCTAGGAACGACGACGTCACTACCCCTAATGTGGATAGTAAAACCGAAACTTTGGAAGGAAGTACGGTAAGTGATAGTACAAAGGATGCTAGGAGTAGTAGTAGTAGTACAGAAAATTACAGTCAAAATGAAGAGGAAGAAACACAAACCTTAACGGACAGCCATTTCGATAGTTCTGTAGATTCCATTTTACTACGTCTACGGCGACGGTTCCGAATTTGGTTCCCGGACAAAACCCATTGCGTCCAAAACGTGTTTGTGTATTTAAGGGCAAATATGGGAAGTCATACAAGAAGGTGTTATCTTGTTTTAAAAAAAAACAATGCATGGTAGTTTATAATCTACAAAATATTTGTTATTTTTACTCAGTTTTCGGGTTAACCTTAGTGTAGTTTTAGATATAAGGCTTATTACTTACCATAATAATTAAAGTTATTAACTAACTAGAATATGGTTGTAATACACACATCAACGCGGTCTAGGGATATTGCACGATTTTTCATACAAAAGAGGTCTGTTTGAGAAGCTACAAAAGCTTACTCGAGATACATAGAGGGCTATAATTTTGAGACAAGCAAGTGCTAAACCTGAATTTTCAATTCTAATCAATTAATTTTGGTTTTTCTTGAAATTTGTGAAAACGTGACGAAAACGAAAAAAAAAATTTGCGTAAATTTGACTATCTTCATACAAAAAGCAGGCAAAAAGTGCAATTTCGTTTTCGTTACCGTCACGTTTTCATAAATTTCAAGTAAAACTAAATTTATTGACTAAAATTTAAAATTCAGGTTTAGCACTTGCTTGTTTGAAAATTATAGCCCTCCATGTATCTCGAGTATGCTTTTATAGCTTCTCAAACAGACCTCTTTTGTATGAAAAATCGTGCAATATCCCTAGACCGCGTTGATGTGTGTATCTGGTCACCGCAATACCAAATTCACATAAACAAAATAGAATCACTACAAAAGAGGTTCCTTAAATACCTTAACTATAAAACGAGAATGCGTAAACAAATTTCATACGAGAAACAGTGTTATTATTATAAACTTCTTAAATTATCTGACCGTAGGTCACTTTTCGATCAATTATTACTACACGATATCATTAACGGAAATATAGATAGTCCCCATTTACTAGCACTAATTAACATAAACATGCCCGGTCGTCGTACCAGACATACCAGACATAAACTGTTTTCTGTCAGGTCCTGTCGCAGTAAGTACGCTCAGAATTCACCTATCAATCGAATCGGTAATAGCCACAATAAGATATTTGCTGAACTAGATATCTTTTATCTCAGCAAGAGTACACTAAAACAGAAAATAACCAACCAATATATTACCACATATGACAGTGGATCGGACTAATCTGTCTTTTTTTTAGGCACCCTTTTAAAGTTAGTGGAGGCTGCTAAGGCAGCTTCCGATCCCAAGATCATGTTTCGTGCCGGCTGATCGTAGGGCTAACTCTCACCCTCACTCTCGCACACACACACACACACACACACATACACACACACACACACACACACACACACACACACACACACACACACACACACACACACACACACACACAAAACATATACAAACACATAATAAACCAACACATGTGAACTTGTTCGCACCTACTGATAGCATAGTTTAGTCTTGTATAGATAGTATGTAAGTACCTCAGAATTTGTTAATAAATATTTAATCACTACTTTTCACTGTAAACCTCTCGACTTGTTACACTTTATCTGTTGAAGTATATTAGGGAAACCTCTTATTGGCTTCTGTTTTAGTAATAAGTTTCTACTTATATGTTAACAATGTAGCTGTTGGTTTTCTAATAAAGAAAAAAAAAATACAAATTTAAAATATAGTTCATCGAATAAACATGTGTTAGGTAATAAGTACTGTTAAGCATAGAAGTATAGCCAGCAGATTATTCAGCTGTTGTTATTATAAGTTTTCTTTTGAGTTTTAGTTATTATTATTTTTCAAAGGGGGAGGTGTCATATATTGAAGTCTCATTTGTGTTTCCTTAGTCGCCTCTTACGACACCCATGGAAAGAGATGGGGTGGTGTTATTCTCAACCGATTATCACACGGCAATAAATGTGAAACTACTGATTGGTAATAAATGTGAAACTACTCTTTCCAGTTATCGCTGGTCACCCAAAGACTTTGAGTTGGGCTCCGCTTTGGGCCAGGGCAGGTTTGGCCGTGTCCATGTAGCTCGGGAGAAGAAAACTGGACTCTTAGTAGCCATGAAGACACTCTTCAAGTCTGAGATAACTGCCGCCAAATGTGAAAAACAAGTGCTCAGAGAGATTGAGATACAGTCTCATTTGAAGTAAGTAAAAAATTTCTTGCCATGTTGTTAGCTAAGGAATTGAGTCAAATAAAATTAAGCTAGTTTATTGACACTTAAGTTAGGTATTACACACAAAAAACGTGAACTTGTAGGTAATCTTATTTTATTAAATACTAGCATTCCGCTCGGGACTTCGTTCCCGTGCGAATTAGGGAAAATCATGTAGCCTATGTTCATCACGGATAATGTAGAAATCTAATGGCGAAAGATTTCAAATCAGTCCAGTAGTTTCGGAGCCTATTCAATCCAAACAAACAAACAATCAAATCTTCCTCTTTATAATATTAGTATAGATAATGTCAAAAGGACTTGGTTCAGCATTTGACAGCTAAAAGTAACTGCTGCTGTTTTTCAAGCATTTAGAATAGAATATAAAAAATCTTTATTTAATATGACATTCAGGATGCCACTTAAAACAAGTCAAGATTACATAGAACACATACAAACATACTCGTACATTAAAGGATTTAAATACATAATACATTTCTGATACTTAATTAAAAACTAAAATTAAGTTTAATTTATTGAAACACCATCACAGGTTTTGTTTTATTGTATATGTATTTGAGTGCATTTTTGTGTGTAAATGTATTTGTGATTAAATATGTAGACACTTGAGAATGCCCAGGGCTTTCCCTGTGGGAATTTCGTAAAATCTAATATTGTTAGTACACAGTTTTTATCTAAGGTTTTAGAAAACATGTTATACCTCTAAATATTGCCTCGGCTATAATCAAAGCCCAATCTAAAATGTTTCAAATTCAAACATATTTATTTGTTAAACAGATTATACAACCTGTTCATATGTGATGGTTTTCTGGTTTGATTCTCGAAGCCTCTTATTAAAGTGATAAAGGAAAAGAAAAAAATGCACACGCGCTGGAAGAAATATCATAATCCCTTGGATTATGTTATGACGCTTTCTCTAAATTAAGGGAATGCCAAAAAAATATACAGTCTGAATGCTGGAGTAGATACACAAATTTTTGTGAATAATATTTAAAAAATCAATCGCCGAAGGTACTTATCCCCAAAAGTGGAAAGAAGCCTATGTCACTCCGATCCACAAGAGTGGATCGAAGCAGAACGCAGAGAATTATAGACCAGTATCAATACTCTCGGTGTTTGGGAAAGTACTAGAGGCGGTAGTCTTTGATCAGTTGTACCCGGTAGCCGCAACCTACAAACCAACGTCACAGCATGGATTTATGCGTCGACGCTCTACCGTGACAAATCTGGCTATTTTTACCGAGTTTGTTTCTCGTCATATGGATACAGGACTGCAGGCGGACGCTGTGTACACCGATTACTCTAAATTTTTTGATAGAATTAATCACGACATTTTGATTTCTAAACTTCTCCAAATCGGTGTACATGGCGACCTCCTTAGATGGCTTGACTCATAATTGAGAAACAGGTTGCAGGCAGTCAGAATTGGCACTTTTAAATCTAATTTTTCTGTTATTCCCTCAGGCGTGCCCCCCAGGGGTCCCATTTGGGACCCGTGTGGTGTTCGGTAGAGAATAACACCACCCCATCTCTTTCCGTGGGTGTCGTAAGAGGCGACTAAGGAAACACAAATGAGACCTGCCTCCTAGTAATCCATCCCAGACAACGACACTTCATTTTTTTCTGAATCTGAGGTGTCGTCCTATGGTCTCATGCGGTGTGGTAGGCTCTGTAAAGGGCCGTCTGGTTCGCGACCACCCTCCTACCGAAGTCCGACGCCAAACAGCTTGTTGTGTTCCGTCGGTGCGTGGGATTACCAGTTCAGTTAGGCATTTTCTGGGTTAACTCGCTCCATCGTCGACCTCATCTTTGACCTTACGGTCAAGATTGAGGTCAAGAGTTAACCCATCTTATAATAAAAAAAAAACTACTTTTCAATATCTATCTGCATGACATATCGTCGTGTTTCTTATTTTCAAATGTACTAATGTACGCAGATGACAAGAAAATTGTTATGCCCATACGTAACGAGACTGACTGTCTGAAGCTACAACAGGACTTAGATAGACTCGCTGAGTATTGTGGTCGTAACTGCTTATATTTAAATGTCAAAAAGTGCCAGATTATTAGCTTCACCCGGAAAAAAGGTTCAATATATTTTAAGCATAATCTCAACAATAACTTAATCCCTAGGGCTACTTTAGTGAGAGATCTTGGCGTCATGCTAGATCATAAATTGCTTTATAACGCACATTACGCTTTATAACGCACATTACGACCACATTACTCAGCGAGCTCGTAAAATGTTAGGATTTATACATCGGACTTCCAAACCATTTAAAAGAGTTATTTCCTTAAAGATTCTCTACTTTTCTTATGCTAGAAGCATACTTGAGTATGCTTCTGCAATTTGGTCACCATCTTACGTAACTTATATTGCCCAGATAGAGTCAGTGCAACGCATATTTATCCGACGATTGAACTACCGTTGTAAAAGGACAGACAACTACACTGGTAGCCTCACTCACTTTAAGATTCACTCGCTTGAAGATAGACGGACTGTGACCGACATGAAGCTGCTTTATGACATAGTTTCTTCCAGATTAGATTGTCCAGACCTTACTGCTCAGATCGGTGTCATCACCAGACCCCATCGTACCCGGCAAATGCATTCGTTATGTGCTGGCCACGCTCGTACAAATTACGCACGGAATTCTGTATTGCATAGAATACATACATACGAGTCTAGGTTTATCGATGTCGATATTTTCTTTTTAAGCCGAACCCAGTTTATTAAGCACATATCAAAGACTTTCCCTAATGAGAACGACATTGATCCTAGTAAATGATAAATAAATAATTTTACCTCAACATCAATATTTTTATTTTGTTTTTATAAGGTGTGAATAACTACATACGCTTACATACACATACATACACAGACACACACACACTCACATACACATAACACACACACACTGTCCTTACTTTTACATTACTCATCCAATCTATTTTGTTTTGTTAATCATATATCTATGCTACCCGTTAATCTAAATCTACAGTTTATAATATGTTTAACTTCTTAATTGGCTGTATGCATTTTTAATATAAGGGCTATGTAATGTAACATGTATAAGCTGTGAAGTTTGCAATAAAGTAAATAAATAAAAAATATGTTCTTGAATGGGTATTATCAGAGAAATCATCAATCAAAACTAAATATTTTAAAACCTTTCTCCCATAAAACGAGTCCTAAGTTTCATTGATAATTAATTTCAATCATTCATCATTTAGAATACAATAATGCGACGTTGTCATTTCTTACGTTAAAGTGTTTTATAGGAAATTCACATTTTTACCGAATTATTTTGTATACCTACAAAAACAAATTTGAAATTATTAATAATTTAAAAATAATGTATATGCTATTTGATTCATATACGTGGTCTCATTGATACCTGGAGTTACGGGATATCAAAAGGAACAGGTTGTATAAAGATTTTATGTAGTTTACACCACACCTTTTTTATTTGTTCCTCAGACACCCCAACATCCTTCGCTTGCTGACCTGGTTCCATGACCAGGAGCGCATCTACATGGTGCTAGAGTATGCAGCAGGCGGAGAGCTCTATAAATACCTCACCAGCTCGCCCAATGGCAGGTTCCCAGAGGCTAAAGCTGCTAAATGCATTTATCAGGTATGAATTTGTTTTCTATGTAGTCACTGAGCACTTAACCCGTCGCGTGCTTGTTTACGACGCGTGCGATACAAATCCCTGATCAGTTTCTCTCAATACTTGAGTAATTTTGCACAGTCACTTGTATGGCCCAGTATTTTCTTAGACTTGCGGGTTTCATCACGATCACAGAATAAATAATAGTACTCACGATGTTTTCCTTCACCGCTGAGCAAGTGATAATTAATAAAAAAATCTATACATAAATCCGAAAAGATGAATTTAGTGGTACAGGACCATACCAGGATTTGAACCTGCAACCTTTCCTTGGTTGAGAGTCTGACTCATTCCCAACTAACTAGGCTATCACCACATCGTCATAGGCGTATATAGGGGGAGGGCCGGGTGGGCCGTGCCCACCCCAGTATGGTCTAGGGCCCATACCCCAGAATATTGGGCTACCAATTCGAAATACTATAATTGATGCCATAATAATGATAACTTCACACAAAAATCATAAAAATATATATTATATATATAGTTATCTACAGCTAAGAAATCTACATACTTACTCATTATTACATACTATAATACAGTATTAGTTACTTTTGAATACAGAGCATATTAAGCTAGAGTACGTTTAATTTTCGCCAGGCCCGCGCCCCCCCCCAGAAAATAAATGCGTTTCTCCACCGGGACCAGTTGTCAAATAATGATGTGTTCTATACTAAATTTTAAGGCATAAATTCAGCAATTCTGATATTCAATCTTAGATTTACAGCATCAAAACTTTCGATGCTGTGACCTGAAAACAGTGGGAAGCTGGAGAAAATCTCGTCAGCGGCGCCATCTGTATCTCAAAAACTGCTAGCAGTACGAAAAAGATTTATAGTCCAATTTTTCGAGCAAAATTTCAGCAATCAATACCTCAAAAATTGATTTCATACGTTTGACCGAACGAGAGATATTTGCCGCTAAGTACTGGTAAGCTGGAGAAACGTTTCCCCAGCTTACCAGTACTGGCCACTCTATATCTCGGAAACTACTATAGGTACCAGTGAGTATTATGGCTCAAAATTTCACTCCTTGTCCTAAACTAGTGCTGTAAATATTTCATAGCTTCAGCTTCAGTACTTTTGAAGATAAAGGCAGTTTTTAATGGGAAGCTGGAGAAACGTTTCCCCAGCGGGCCAATACTGGAGATCGAAAAGTATTATGCCTAGCCATGTGATTTTATTATCAGATTATAGCTAGTAATTACAGCACTTGGCTGTAAAAAAATTAAGGTTCCAGGTCTTTTGGTTCATGCGCCAAGATGAAAAAACCTTTTTCCCGCCAAAAATAAATAACGGTCACTGAATGTGCCTGTTGGGCGACGTTGCCAGTTTGTGCGATGAGCAATGCGCGTTAGGTGACATGCCAAAATGAATCTTCTGAGCTTAGATTTAAAATACATTTTAAGTAGTTTGTTTACGTCATAGAAGTTAATGTAGTCTAAGAGTCGGGCATGTAAAGTAGATTTTGAAATTTTATGAATATACTTCTCAATATAAAGTAATAATGGTGTATGTTATGTGAAAGCAAGCAATAAGCGTTTATTAGAGCCAATATAGCTCATTTGTTTTTGTAGTTACCTACCTACTTCTTCTTTATGACGTCATCAGTCCTTAAAATAATGTAAACAAACAGGCTGTCAAAATACAAACCAATTGTGAAATTATTGGTCATGTAATTATAATAATTGTTGCGGTTTTCTGTCTCTCTCTATTTATGTGTGAACAATAGGTACAATGTTTATCTATTTTGCCTTTATAAAGCCAAAGCCGGGTTTCACGTTTCAAAACCCCTAGGTAACATTATTTGCTAACCGAATAGAGCCAATAGGGATGCCCATATTCGGTTAACAAACAATTTTAGGCGTTTTCGTCTTTGCAAGCACGTAGAGTCGGGTCCGCTGCGCCATGTTTTCGTGTTAGAAAACTAACCGAACATTGTTTACTAACCGAATAGGGGCGTTGTGGTGTTTGCAAACACGAAAACACGGCGCAGCAGACCCGGCAAACAGCTAACCGAATAGGGGCGTGGCCTCACAGTTTTTGCTAGCAAAATCGCAATAAAGCCGGGTCCACTGCGCCATGTTTTTGCCAACATGTTTTTAAAACCTGGTTGTTAGAAAATTGGCGCGGCGGACTCGGCTTTATCTAGTTTGTTCTCAGTTGATTACATTTTTAAGGGGCAAAATTTTTATAATTGTTCGCCAGAATTGAAACACGTTTAGTAAGTAGGTATGGATTATCGAGACGCGATTAATTATTTGTCCCTTAGAACCTAACGGTACTAACTTTTATGAGAAAGACAGGTAGTAGGTAAGTATATTTAATTCTTCGGACTCTAATTTCATCTCGTGAATTGAAAAATATTAAATAAACAACAAAATGTAAGTAGGTAAATTATATTTTTATTTAGTTTAACAATTAGCCATTATAAAAGGCCGCTTTGATGTGAATTTGGTCTGAACTACGTGAGAATATAGAATAGACCAAGCTCTCATCAAAGCGCGTACCTACGACGTGAATGCCATATTATTGAACACCTTTGAATTTGGCGATTTGAAAACACACTCCGATGACAGCTTGTTGAAACAACAGTTTATAATACCCGCTACTACGGGACGTATAATCGCGTTGAAACATCGCGTCGTCATGATGAAAGGTAAAGCGCGACAGAAAACAAGCGGAAAAACGCGGAAAAAAGGCGGATAAAGCTCGATTATCGAACCGTTCAAGGCAATCTTAAATTATGCCATAATGTTCAATCTAAAAAAGAAATAGAAGTCGTCAGCCTTAATAACCATATCAATAGCTATACTAGGTAGTTACGCGTTCTCAAGTGAAATTCGGCGATTATTTTCTGCAGTTCGTAAGTAGCTAAAAACTTACCTTTCATGATATTTTATATTAAATCCTTTGATTTAATATTATTAACACATATTATAATCTTTATTAACACATATATAACACAGCACAGCACAAAATGTCAAACAATACATTTAACTATATCCAGACAGTATGTGCTTTGATAAATAACGGAAAATTATATCGTCACCGTCACAAACGGCCCAAGCCGGTAATTTGAATTGAAACAAACGTTAACAAACAAAAAACAAACGCTACGCGCTGCTCTTGCTTTTTTTTGTAGAGGGTTTACGGCTCTGGTTATTAGACAATATTTTTATGGCTTGAATTCTAGTCTTTTGAGCCAAATCTTATTTTACATCATATTTCTTCATTTCACTTACTATGTAGGCTCCGAGTTTTTAACAGACTTCAAAAAAGGAGGAGGTTCTATGTTCAATTGTATTCCTTGTTGTTTTTAGACTTGGGTGATAAATAACGTCACAGTGAAAAAATCACCGTGATCGGCTTACCAAAGATATCACAGTGACTTGGTTCGGAATATCAACGTTCCAAAATAACGTCGTTCCATCCACTGCGTGAGCGTGACAGCGACACTGAGCATGACAGCGTTACAGCGCGCGTGCGGGTGGATGGAACGGCGAGGGCGCGCGTGTGGAACGGTCGGTGACTGAGTCATGCTCTTGCGCTGGTTTGCTGGTAGGCGGGGGACAGAGAGACAATTTATGCAGGTGAGGAGGGGGGCCGCGCGCCGCAGACTCAACGAAAATATTAATTTCAGTAATAGCACTTGCACGGAATAATATTATTTAGTCACTGGACACTAGATCGATTATCATAGGAGCGCTAAAGTCCGAAATGCGGGAGCAATAACAATTGACGTCGAGGTGCGGTCGGTAGTTATTATTCCTTGGCCGTGGATGTGATTGACATGGTTTATTGTATTGGGTAAAATTGTGAAAGTAAGTTGTTAGTTTTTAGGTTTTTTTTAAATTTCTAATTAGCAAACAAGCAGTTCGGACGCTATTTGTTTGAATATCAGTTATCTATTACTTAATTTTATATTTTATTTTAGACCGTTATTCAGTAATAAAATATCGGTTTTATATTAATTTATTTTGGATTAATGTAAATAGAGTAAGACGTGTAAGTGTTTGTTTAGTGTAAGTGTAAATAAACCAAAGAAAAGATCTCACCATAGCCGGTCTGTCACGACGGTTGATCGTGTCACGTTCGTAGTATTAAATACTTCTTGGTCAGGTTAGTCGCTCCTATCGAGCAAAGTAACGTATGTGACAAAGTCACGGTGATTTTTCACTGTGATTTTTGAGTACCTAACCGGAAAAATAGTCATGGCGATATAAAAGTCACTGTTTTTCCCAAGTCTAGTTGTTTTTCCAATTACTGTAATTTCTGCACACTGTAATTACTGTAGTACTACCAACTCAAAAAAATATTTTCGTCTCAAACTACTCAATCATGGAAATATAAATAGGTACTTGCTAAAGCCTTCCTATGGCGTGCGTGGGCTAGATATTTGCTAACACGAAAACACGGCGTAGTGGACCCGGCTTAAGTGCTTGCGAACACGAAAACGCCTAAAATTGTTTGTTAACCGAATATGGGCGTCCCTATTGGCTCTATTCGGTTAGCAAATAATGTTACCTAGGGGTTTTGAAACGTGAAACCCGGCTTTGGCTTTATAAAGGCAAAATAGATAAATATTGTACCTATTGTTCACACATAAATAGAGAGAGACAGAAAACCGCAACAATTATTATAATTACATGACCAATAATTTCACAATTGGTTTGTATTTTGACAGCCTGTTTGTTTAC
>CATLJT010000027.1:0-93997 GCA_949987775.1 Aproaerema taeniolella | reverse complement strand
CATTTTGGGTTTGACAAAACCTTATCTCGAGTCAAAGAGGCTTATTGGTTTCCCAAAATGCGTCGCTTTGTAAAAAAATATGTGAGTTCATGTCTTGAATGTGCTCATCATAAGGCAGTAGGTGGACCCAAAGAAGGTTTTCTTCACTCTATTCCGAAAGTAGAAAAACCTTTCCATACTATACATGCTGACCATTTGGGACCTTTTGTACGTAGTAAACGAGGCAATTGCTACCTGTTAGTTATCGTGGATGGATTCACAAAATTTGTGAATATTACACCCGTTCGAAATACCAAAGCAACGACCACAATTAGAGTAATGAAAGATCATATAAGTTACTTTGGTACACCAACTAGACTTATAACTGATCGTGGATCTTGTTTCACTAGTCAAACGTTTCAAAAATTTATTAAAAGTACGGGCACCAAACACATTCTTAATGCAGTCGCTACGCCAAGAGCCAATGGTCAGGTTGAGCGTTTCAACAGGACTATTTTAAATGCACTTTCCACGAAAACACATGGACAAGACGATAGAACATGGGATGAACATTTGTCGGAAATACAAATTGGATTGAACAGTACTGTACATAAGGTGACTAAGAAAAGCCCTGCCGAATTACTCTTTGGTTTCAAAATAACGAACACAACCGAATCTATTATGAATGACGTGATTGAAGACGCAACTACTGCTGTTTCCCCGGAAACTTTAACAGAGTTAAGACATAAATCGGGGGAACTAATTAGATTACATCAAGAAAAAGAAAAGGAGCATTTTAACAAAAAAAGGAAAGCACCACACGTTTATCAGGAAGGAGATCTTGTACGAGTGGAAAGGGAAGTAGGAAATAATGATGGTAAATCAAAGAAACTTGTGGCAAAATTCCAAGGACCCTATCGAATTCGGAAAATTCTCCCTAATGATAGATTCGTCATAGAAGATACGCCTATCACAAGAAAACGTAATCAGCGATATGAAACAATCATAGCCATAGACAAATTGCGTCCTTGGTTAAACTTGACTACAGGAATGGAAAGTTCGTCCGATGATGAAATGAGTGGGCAAAGTGACAAGGATTTATTAAAAATAATTTAACTATATTTAATGTAATTACCTACTTATTTACTGCCTTTATTAGTTACACGATTCATTACTAATATTTAAGTTAAAGAAAAAAATTGCTTGTCATTTGCTTTGTACATTAAGTTAGATACCTAATTAAAGTTGATAAAAAAATAAATAAAAAAAATACATAAGTCTCTAATAAATTAGAGTTAATGTTGGCAGACCTAGAGGCAGTTTTTAATATTTCTTATAATTTTCTTTTTGATATTTGAGTTTGGTTTTCTACACTGGTATTTTATGAATTCTCATGTTTTTATTAATTTTATTGTTAATACCCTATTTCTATGGATTTATTTTATTACTTATATTAAGTACGAATTTGTTTATTTTTTTACATTTTTATCTTTGGTCTATTAATTTGGTATTCAATGGTACGAGGACGTACCATAAGGTCAGATGGCCGAGTTGTAAGCACAATGCAGCAAATGTTGATTATTTCTTGTGGAAACAGTCTGTTGGTTTGCATACCTATCAGCTTATTTAATCTAATATGTATGATGTCTTTTACATATGATGTTTTAATAGATATTAATTTGTTTTTGTCTTTTTTGAAATGCATTTAGTCTAATTAAAAACAACTTGTTCAAAAACCAACTAAGGAGTTTGAATTTTTACTTCATAATTCTCTTGCTTTAAGAAATACAAACTCCTTAGATGTTTTTGTTTTTTTTAAGAAATTGGCGGGAAATGGTAGAAGGAACCATTGAAGTTAGAGAGTTAAGACTTTGTGTAAAACTTGTGAAAAAACCTCGAAAATAAACATAGTGATTGATGAAATAATCGAAGTATCATTTTAAAAGATAGTATTTCCACTTCTGACTTTACTAGTCAGTTTCATAGCTAATTTCCTCTCTTAAATCTCAATAGGTCATTTCTGTTCAAAAAATTATACTAAGTTTTAAATAAGCAAAACATAATATATGTGTAATCGGGAAAGACACAGTTCTTTTCTTTTTTTATAAGTTATTTCATATTTCATACAAAAATAAGCATAGAATATTAGTTTTATAAGCAATAATTAAGAAGAATGACGGCGGCTGTGATTATCAATTGTAATGTGTATTAATCGTCGGTTAATTTGAAATGAATGTGATTTTTTTTAATAATAAAAGACCATAAAAACTAACATAAAAGTAAACGGCTGAACCAATTTTGATAAATCATATCTGAAATCCAGCGCAAGAAGAAGCTTTCGAATAAAATAAACTGCACCATTGACATCATCAGTTTAAGAGCTATGATGCTCCTATACACACACAACACAATCAGGGGTTAAAAAGAAAACCACACCATTTCGTAGCATTTTGAATTTTTTAAAAAGTTTGTACGAAGATTTTATATGTGAAATCGACCCAACTAATATATTTTTAAAATTAACAAAGGCAACTCCACTCCTCCCATGTTCTACGTGACAGCCAGTGTCATCAAATTGTCTTACGTTATCCTTTGTTCAAAACCCAAAGTGGTATTTTACAAATTAAACAGATTTTATTTTCGACCTTATAATATTACGTTAAGGTTTAAATTAGATTAAAATGTTTGACACTTTAGAACTTTTTCATAATACATGAAGTGGTATACAACTATCTAAGTACGTATTGTAGTTAGGACACTTTTAAATTTCATTTTGTATGGGACTGTGTATCTAGTTTTCTATAGTTGATCGAAGTATCCTGAAGATTATAATGTCTTGTAGTTTCTCAGACAGGGCCGAATTAAGTTTGAAGACTAAATACTTAATCAATTTCGTTCTTATTAACACTGTATTAAGTATTTAGCTTATTTGGCTTGGCACCTACTTCAGACAGATTTTGTTTTTTTTTTCAGTTTTTTGAAGTCGGTTTATTTTTTTTTCTAAATAGTTTAATCTAAAAAAATACACTCATTAACACTGTCTGTAGGGATATTGCTTAATTTTTCATACAAAAAAGGTGTGTTTGAGAAGCTATAAAAGCATACTCGATATAATTTTTAGATGAGCAAGTGTTAAACCTGAATTTTCAATTCCCGTCAATGAGTTTTGTTTAAATTGCATTTTTTTTAAACGTGACGTTAACGAAAACAAAAATGCACTTTTTTCTGCTTTTTGTTTGAAAATGGTGGAATTAGCGCAATTTTTTTTTCATTTTAAACACGTTTTCACAAATTTCAAGAAAAATTAAATTCATTGATAAAAACTGGAAATTCATGTTTAGCACTTGCTCATCTGAAAATTATATCACTCCGTGTATCTCGAGAATGGTATTATAGCTACTCAAACAGACCCCTTTTGTATGAAAAATCATGGAATATCCCTAGCAGTGGCGTGCATTCCATACAAGCAGAAAAGCAGTGCCTACCCTAGACTTTTCAAGGCAAAAAAAAATACAAAAATTAAATATTATAATGTACACCAACGATCACAGATCTTTGTGAAACGAATAAACGTTTTCCGAAATGACGCCATCTTCATTTCTCTAACCTTTAACTTTTCAAAACAGCGCCATCTAAACTTCTAATACTGAACTAGTAAGAGCCCTCGTAGGAGCGCGGATTTGTCTTTCTAATTATTCGTTATAAGCACTCGTTTGAAATGCCTTTTTTGTTGAGGTTTTGTGTTGAAATGGGGGCTTCTGATTGGCTGTTTCGCCTCCCCCGCCAAATATTAACAAACTGATTGTATGGAGAAAAAAGCTCTGCCTATAAAGCGATTCTACCAAATTGAGAAGTGTCAATATTCGGTAAGTTTGAAATGGCTGTTATAGATTTTTAATTTTGCGGCCTTTTTGTCTTATTGGATGCATTCAGCCATATTGGTTTGTTTTTGTTTTGCAACTACGTAGGTACGAAAACTTTTGCAAATTATTGTTTTATCAGTTTATAGTGATTGTTAGATATTTGTTTAGAACAAAATGAGTGCAATAAGTTGTGAAAACTGTGGTGATGATGTTTGTTTGCCTAAACTGCGTAATTTTTCAAGTTTACCTTTTCAAGAAAAAGCAAACATTACTTATCGCAAAAGGCCGATACGTGGATTTGACGCAAAAAAAGGTACCGCAGTAAGAAATTACTAAAATATACTATATTAATTATTGGTTCACGGGTTGTGTGCATACTAAACGCTTAAGTATTTTGTTTTCTGTGCATTTTGTTTTCAAACTGTTATTAAAACGTATGGAACGGCGCAGGGTTATTTTGATTTGAATAACCTTAATACAGCGATTAAAAAGCATGAGCTTTCTGAATAACGTCTCAAAGCTAGGTACGTTGAAAGTTTTTTCGTTTGTCAAAAGTCGCATAGAAACGAGTTTGAGCGGTCAATTAAAACTAGACAAATTCACTGCCTACCCTGCCTGAAATGTCTATGCACGCCACTGATCCCTAGACAGTGTTGATGTGTATATTTTTCTGTTTGGCGTAAATAATAGAAAAAACTTGAGAAACATTGTAAGTACCTATTCCATTCAAGGGTTGCCCTCGATTTTGATGGGATTCTATCAGATCCTGACTTGGTGACAATAGGACCACTTCTGGAGTATACTCTTTCGAACAAAAAAAGAATTTTGAAAAACGGTCCACAAATGGCGGAGAAATCGGTGAACATACATAAAATAAACATATACAATGGTTTAAGATTTCGTTATTTTCCTTTCATTTAATTTACCAAGTTTGTTAGAAATATTTCAACCTTATAATTGACCCTAACGATCAACGCAATAAAAGTACAGGGTATTCTTACAGATTTTAGTCGGTTCGATTCCCGGTTGTGGCAAGCGAATTTTCGAAAATCCTTGAATGCAGTTTTCTTTCTTTTCAAAAATAAAGGAGTGTTTTCTTTGAGTACAATTTTCTATCTACAGTATTAAGAGTACTTTCTCTTCAGGTGGCATTACAAAATTCCACCCTGTATTGTATACAGTCGAACATAAAACCTCCTCCTTTTTGGAAGTTAGTTAAAAAGTAATTCAAGTGATGCAGTGTATTCGCTCCGTTTGGTTTCGATAAAGATCCAGCGGCAGTGCTTCTCGCCGCCATAGTTCTTCGTAACAAAACACCATCGGCTTACGGATAATGAGAGAAGTGAAGAAATATAAATTGAAGACATAGCTAAGAAATACATATATTGAAGACCTGGCTGTATGGACGCAGATTCCTTTGCCTTTCTCGAAAGAGATAAATTTAAAAAACAACATGTCCATGCTTTTAGCCCATGTATGTCAGAAATACGTTGATCTTGTAGGGTAGCTACAAAAGATCGCCGCGGCCAAAGTATAAATACGGGCGGCGCATCCAATAAACGAGCATTCATCCAACGGCACTCGGCGTTTCACTACTTCCCTGCTCGACCCTACCTGCGCATCTACCACATTGGTGACCCACGACGCTTCCACATCGAGAACACGACGAATCCACATATCTCGTAGCCTACGACCTCAGCCCCGGGCTATTCACTCACTAGTTGCCTCTTCGTGGACGGTACTGCTTGCTCACAAGTACAAACTTGCCGCACAGTATCGCTCCCGACGGCGCTAGCCGCGTTAGCACCCACGGCACGGTGCGGCTACCCATCGAGGGACTAGAACCTATGAGACATCGAACAAGCCCGTCAGACTGCCCGCTACGACCAACATTGTAAGCACGCACATTGTAGGTACACACTAAATTATATAGGTAGGGATTGCTAAGTAGGTACGCGTAAAATGACGACTGAAGGTAGTTTGACTGAGCAAATAGCCGAACTCACCCGCAAAATACAACAATTGCAAATTAATTACCGTCGCTATCGCTCTTACTCCGACTCGCGGCAGCTTGACAAAAACCGGTTTCGCTCCCGTGTACATCAGCACAGTGCCACTCAGACTGCAGCCCACAGCGCGTCGAGCGCAACATGTTGGTATCACAAAACGCATGGTGAAAAAGCTAAAAAATGCAGGCCTCCGTGCAGCAGGGTTAGCGACAAAACGATAGATGCGACACCGACGACGGTAGCGGGAGTCGATCTCAGCAAAAATAACCGCTTATGTATAGTAGACAAACAGTCAGGCGAAAAGTTTCTTATCGACACCGGTGCGGAGATATCTAGTCTTAGCCGCACAGCGAAAGGTAAAAAGATGTTCAGAAGCCGCGTACAAGCTATATGCCGCGAACGGAACGCCTATAAGTACGTACGGCGAAAAATCAATATGTCTAAATCTAGGATTACGTAGAAACTTTCGCTGGACATTCATCATAGCCGACGTAAAAATGTCAATCATAGGAGCCGATTTCCTTAAACATTTCAAGCTATTAATAGATCTACATAATAAAAAACTCATCGACCGTGTCACAGATCTATCAGTAAGTACGGTAACTGTGAAGACGGACCAACAGGCAGTACACTCCGTTACCGAAAGCCATGCGTACTACGACTTACTTAAGAGGTATCCAGACGCGTTACGACCCATGTCGTTCAAATAACCTTCGAAACACGAGGTTGTACACTATATCGAAACCACAGGCCCACCATTATTCTCCAAGGCGAGACCACTACCACCCGATAAGTATAAAGCCGCAAAAGAGGAGTTCGCCAAGATGATGGAGATGGGTATCTGCCAACCCTCTAAGAGCCCTTGGGCCAGTCCACTTCACGTAGTCAAGAAAAAGGACGGCTCGATGCGCGTGTGTGGCGATTACCGCCGATTAAATTCAGTGACACTACCGGATCGCTACCCTATACCGCGTGTCATGGATTTCACGTATAAACTACACGGAATGACGGTATTCTCGAAACTCGACCTGAAGAGCGCCTACTATTGGATACCTATGGCAAATCCGGAGAAAACAGCAATAATTACACCGTTTGGTCTTTTTGAATTTAAATGCATGCCATTCGGACTACGAAATTCAAGTCAGACTTTTCAACGATTTATGCACGAAGTCTTACGAGGAGTAGAAGGTGCGTTTCCATTTGTAGACGACATACTTTGCTTTTCTAGGAACGAAGAGGAACACCGGAAAGTACTTAAACAAGTTTTATTGCGATTAAACGAATACGGGTTGGCGCTAAACGTAAATAAGTGCGAATTCGGCCAACACGAAATCAACTTTCTTGGGTATAAAGTTACAAGCGAAGGAATAGCGCTGACTGCAGAAAAAGTTGAAATTATCTCTAATTACAAAAAACCGGCGAACGTTCAAGAATTGCGTAGATTTCTGGGTATGATAAATTTTTATCGCGATTGCCTACCGCAACAAGCACAATTACAGCACGAGCTGAATAAATACTTACTTAACTCGAAAAAAAACGACAAGACGCCCATCGAATGGACACCTGAGGCCGAAAAAGCATTTGAAGATTGCCGGCAAAGCATCTTAAAAGCTACGAATCATCGGTGTGAGATCACTCACACCCCGTTCCGGGCGCACCGTTATGTATTATGTCAGACGCGTCAGATCGCGGCATAGGCGCGGTACTACAACAGAGGATAGGCAGCGAGTGGAAACCCCTATCTTTTTTCTCTAAAACGATCAGCGACACACTACGGCGGTACAGCGTATATGATCGCGAATTATTAGCGATATACGCGGCCGTGAAACGATTTCGACGACTCATCGAAGGAAATGACGTCATCGTCTATACAGACCATAAACCGTTAGTAAACGCGCTCACGAAACTTCCTAGCGAAAACGACACTCCACGAAGGGAACGACAGTTAAGTTTCATCAGCCAGTTCTGCTCAGACATCGTATACCTGCAGGGCAACAAAAATACGGTTGCCGACTGGTTGTCACGCATCGAAGCTATTTCCTACCCGACAACTATAGATTTTACAAATCTACCCGTCGATCAAAAAAACTGTGTAGAACTTGAACAGTTAACAAAAAAACCGAATTTACGTTTCTCACAGATCGCCTTACCAGGCACGAAGCAAACAATAGCATGCGAAATGTCAACGGGTACACCTCGCCCTTACCTACCGCCGACGTATCGTTACGAAGCATACAAAGCACAACACGAATTATGTCACTCGGGTATTCGTACGACACGAAAACAGGTGTCGTCAAAGTATTTTTGGCCAAGCATGAATAAAGATATAGGGACGTGGACACGAAGTTGAATCGACTGTCAAAAGTCAAAGGTCAATCGACATACTAAGTCAGCACACCAAGTTTTTCCACCCTCTCAACGTTTCGAACACATGCACATCGACATAGTAGGACCACTGCCACAATCAGGTGACAATAGGTACGTCATTACCATGATTGATCGCTTCACCAAGTGGCCAGAAGCAGTTCCAGTACGCGACATTACCGCCGAAACTGTAGCAAAGGTACTGTACGAGACCTGGATCACGAGATTCGGATGTCCGCTACGCATTACAACTGACCTGGGACGTCAGTTCGAATCGCATCTTTTCAACTGCCTACTGAAACGATTCGGTATACAACGCATAAGGACAACGCCTTATCACCCTCAAGCGAATGGCCAAGTCGAACGCCTGCATAGAACCCTAAAAGCAGCATTAATGGCTAGGGGTAACACGATCAATTGGTCTAGCGACATACATACTGTATTACTAGGCTTAAGGACTACATTACGCAGAGATAGCAAAATGAGTCCCTGCCTACTCACTTACGGAACGCAACTCAGGATTCCGTCCGATTTTATTCTACCTACGGAACCAGTCACGAATGACGCCGACTATGTGAAAGAGTTAGTCACCGCAATGGCGAACATTTCGCCTACTTACGAAAATAAAACAAACCATAGTACTTTCGTTCATAAAGATTTACGAACATGTTCTCATGTTTTTATAAAAAATGACACAGTAAAAAAACCACTGACGTCACCGTACGACGGACCATACGAAGTACTCGAGAAAAAAGAGAAGTATTTTAAAATACAACTACCGTTACGAACAACGGTCATATCGATCGACAGGTTGAAACCAGCCTACGTGCTCAACGAAAAAACTAACGAAGACAAGACGACTACGACTACAACGAGTACAGGCATACAAACTCGCTCAGGCAGAGTTTCAAAACCACCTGTTCGGTACGCACCGACTTAGCAATCGCATAGACACAATTATATACCTAAATAATATGCCTGCATACATAGCTACATACTATTTAACGCAAATCAAATCGCACATACATTTACATCACTGCTAAGTACCTCACTCGCTCATTCGAACATACATTAGCATACTCACACACATTTTATACAAACAACAGCCCTCCACTCGTGCTTTCCTACCGGCCTTCCACAAGCGGATCTCACCGGCTTGGGAAATCAAGAGGCGGGTGGACGGCAGAAGATCCTCACCTAACACTCTGTCCGGCGGATAGCACAAAATGACCGTACAAATGGGCACATATAAGGAAGCCAAGCTAGCACGAGCGCACCACTTCTTGTCGCAAGCTTAGCAAGGATGGACTTATCTGAAGTGAACGAGCAACTCAAGAGAATTCAAGAATGGATGCAGCAGGGGTGAGCCACATCACACGCTAGAAGCTCTGCCTACCCTGCTACGCTATGCGCCATACGCCATACGCGCAACGCGCGCATTCACACTAGGCGCATCACCCAATCACAAGCACTAGATACTACTTGCCAGCCAAAGGCAGCAGTATACCTACTTCACAACGAACACACAAGTTACGAGAAATACGCAGCTGTTAGCAAGGACACTCATCGAGGCAAGGAGCGCGCGACGACCGCATCGGCTGAAAGTCATCGACGTACTGCGAGCTCCAGCGACCGGCCCGGTGAAGCTGCGTTACGTCAGCACCCTCCCACCGTACACCGCTGCAAGCGCCTGCTCAACTCAACGCCGCAAACAACGCCTCAAGCGCGCTAACTGAGTTTTAACTATGTATTTTGGGTTAGGCGTCGCAGAAGGGGAAATATATTTTCTTTCGCGAAAGTTGTTTTCTTTCCAGGGGGGGAGTATATGTAGGGTAGCTACAAAAGATCGCCGCAGCCAAAGTATAAATACGGCCGGCGCATCCAATAAACGAGCATTCATCCAACGGCATTCGGCGTTTCACTACTTCCCTGCTCGACCCTACCTGCGCATCTACCACGACCGCCACAATCTCTATGGTATTAGTAAAATGTACTGAAAAACACCTAGCTTTGAATTTTTGCAGGGGTTTTTGGTTTTATATTTACTGGCTAAATTTCGATATTTTATGTAGCCTAAATGTTAACCGGGGATATAAGGTAACACCATGCAAAATTTCATTTAAATCAGTTCGACAGTTACGGAGATTAGCCCGTGCAAACAGACAAACAGAGAAACAAAAATTTAAAAAAAAATCGGGATTTGTTTTATTTCTCTTCTATTTGATCAAAATTGGATCAGTCGTTTAAAAGTTTTAAGAAATCGAATATCGGGGGTAATTATAAGTAGTAAATAAATTGGGAAGGCTAGATCAAAGATCCGAAACTACTCCGCTCCGACGCTCCGCTCTGTCGCTTCGTTTACGTTTTTGATCTTTGATCTAGCCTTTCCAATTTATTTTTTCCAGGTAGGTATGGTGGAGAGGCCGTGGAAAAGGAAAATAGGAGTACCTTGTTGATTGCTTCTTGGATTCCGCTTTTGAGATTGACGCGTAGCATTGCAGTCCAATGGCGGTCCAGGCCAGGGCACATTCACCTTTCACCACACTTCACCAAGTTTGAGTTATAATTTTCTTTGTTTGAGGAGGGTGCGATGGAGTTTACGCGGGACGCGTGCCGGCAATTGATTTTTGATGAGTTTTGATTATAGTTTTAGTTGCAATGAGCACGATAGCGGCGTTCAGTTCGGCTCACGGCGGACAATTGACGAATGACAGGTGGTGGCGGAAACGGATGAGATAGAATGGGAAGGATATAGGAAGAAGAATGAGTGTTTTGAATGTGTAGTGTTGCTAGTTCGTTTAATTAAGTGTAGATTTAGGGAAATTATTTTTTATTGAAATTAAATGGATTGATTACTTAAAATTTATTATAAAGCGGCGCGTACAACTTCCCCGGCCTAGAGGTTTCCTCTAAACAAGAGATATGAGAAAATGAAACTTAGAACTATTTTAAAACTACGTAAAATAATTAAAAGTATGAACATTCTCTATTGAGTGGGCAAGGGACAAACACGAACTACGGGTCTTATGTAAGTACCTGAAGTAGTACGGACTTCTACCGCTCGAGTAACGTTGTCTTTTCCGGGAAAGAGCTTCTCTATCACTCCAAGAGGCCAACAGAGTGGATGAGCATTCGAGTCTTTGATAACTACTACCATTCCTAACTTTAAAGGACAGGAAGGAGAGTACCATTTCTCTCTTTGTTGAAGTGACGTAAGATATTCTTGGCTCCATCTTCGCCAGAAAGATTGGGTGATTTTATCGAGTAACTGATAACGAGATAAGCGAGAGTCTGGAATTTCTGAGAATTCCTCAGTAGGTAAAAATTTAAGCGGAGTTACGTTTAAAAAGTGGTTTGGAGTTAAAGCTGAAATATCAGACGGGTCAGAACCTAGCACGCAAAGAGGCCTGCTATTGAGTAATCCTTCAATTTGAACGAGAATCGTGTAAAATTCTTCGTAGGTAAGAACTTGTTTTCCTATGACTTTAAATAAATGAGTTTTAACACAACGGACATTCACTTCACTGAGTCCATTGAAGTGTGGACCATAGGGTGGACTATGTTTAAATTGTATACGGTGTTCAGATAATAGTTGCTGTCCTATATAGTTTTGATGTGATGTAGAGTTTAAAAGAGTGTAGATTTCATCTAGTTTACGTTTAGCGCCAATAAAGTTAGTGCCTCCGTCACTGTAGATCATAGAGACAGGGCCACGTCTGCAAATGAATCGCTTAAAAGCGGCGAGAAAGAGTTCTGAGCTTAAGTCTGTAACTAATTCTAGGTGAATAGCTTTGGTTGTTAAACACACGAATAGGCAAATATAAGCTTTGTGCGACTTGACTCCACGACGTCTTATATGCGTTATGTAGAACGGACCAGCGTAATCCACTGCTGTGTATACGAAGGCCTTTACTTTCGAAACACGGAATGAAGGTAAATCTCCCATTATAGGGAATGGATTTTTAGGGTTGAGCTTGAAACAAGTATTACAATTATGAACTCTTTGGCGGATAAGATTCCTAGCTGACAAAATCCAGTATTTATTTCTGAGTAGAGCCATAAGCAGTGCGGGTCCTGTATGTAAATTAGAGATGTGGTAATGGTCCACTAGAAGAGTGACAATATGATTTTTTGGCGGCAACAAGATTGGAAACTTTTGTTCAAATTCGAGTTGAGAATGGGAAAGTCTACCATCTACTCGGAGTAGACCGTTGTTGTCAATAAATGGGTTAAGTTTTAAAATTAATTTAGAGGGACTTTTATTGTTTTTAATAGCGTGTATTTCTTGTGAAAAGCTAATGTTTTGAATGTAACGAATAGTGTATAATTCAGCTTGCTCCAAATCATGAACAGTAATTGAACCGCGTGAATTTAACATCCTTGAAAAACGTAAGACATAAACAAGAGCGCCCAAAAACTTGGTCCAGGTAGACACGCGTTCGGAGAGATCCTGAATCGGGTGAGTCGCAGGAGCGTCAGTAGAAGGTTTGGTAATTAGTGAAACGGTTTTAGTTTCTAATAGATCTGAGCTATTGGAACCAACTTTAAAGGGTTGAATAGGCCATTCCTGGATAGGAGATGAAACCCATGGAGGAGCGTGAAACCAGAGACTATGATTTAATAGTTGGTTGGGTGTAACGGGGCGCGAAATAATATCTGCCGGGTTTTCGTGACCACTGACATGATACCAATGTGAAGCGTGTAGTTTTGAATTTATTTCTGTAATTCTGTTAGCGACGAATGTGTGAAATTTGAATGAGTGAGAATGAATCCAAGTGAGTGTGACTGTTGAATCTGAGAATACGAATATCTTATCAATTTTACAGCGTTTACTTATGACGTCATCAACTGCAGATAGAAGGTTTGCTAACAGTAAAGCGGCGCAGAGTTCCAGGCGAGCTAGTGGCATCTTTTTGAGTGGAGCGACGCGTGACTTTGAAGTGAGAAGATGAGTTGACCCTTTAGAGCCTTTACTCGAGCTAACTCGTATGTACACGGCGGCACCATAGCACCGCTCGCTTGCATCCGCGAAGCCTACGAGTGTGATGTGAGATGAGCGAGTGATGCCTACATGACGGGGCAGTCGCATGAGTTCTAAAGCAGGGAGTTCGCGGTAGAAGTTATTCCACTTAGCTGCGATTGCGGAAGGAACCTCAGAATCCCAATCGAGTTCTAATTTCCAGCATTCTTGAACGAGTAACTTCATGTAAGCGGTGACAGGACCTATGAGGCCGAGCGGATCGAATAAGCGAGCGGTGGCAGAGAGTATGTTGCGCTTAGTACAGTTTTGCGGATCAGAGTGAATTTTGTATAGAAAACAGTCTGTGTTAGGTTGCCAATGCATGCCTACTATCTTTGTATTAGCGTCGGGATCAAAGTTAACTATGTGAGTCTGTTTATGTGTGGCGGGAATCCTTTCCATGAGCTGAGGGCTACTCGACATCCATTTGACCAGGTTAAAACCTCCTGATCTAAACATAGCGACCATTTCTTTATATGTTTGTTCAGCCTGGTCCAAACCGTCAATGGAACAACAATAGTCGTCCATGTACATATGGTTTGTGGCTTCGTAAGCGGCTAGCGGGTACTTGTCGCGGCTGTCCGCGGCGAGCTGTCGAATAACTCTCATCGCAAGGTAGGGTGAGCTGGATACTCCAAATGAAACGCGGTTGAACTCGTATGTTTCAATCGGTTCACCCGAATGAAATCTGTACAGTATTCTTTGAAATGGGTGATGATTTGCGAAAAGTTTACATTGGAAATACATTTTCTCAATGTCACTAGTCATAGCGATCGCGAAAAGGCGTAAATTGATTAATAAATCGAAAATGTTGCTTTGTGAATTGGGACCAGTGTATAAAATATCGTTAAGCGATTTTCCTGTCGAAGTAGTGGCGCTGGCGTTGAGTACTATGCGTGTTTTGGAGGTCTGTTTCTCCGGGCGATAGACGGCTCTGTGCGGTATGTAATAAGAACTGATATTGGTATCGGGGTTTTCTATTTTAGATAAGTAACCGTCATCGATATAACTTTGTAGCGTAGCGTTGTAATCTGAGCGTAGCTCAGGGTTAGAATCTAACTTCTTTTCTAATTGAAGAAGGCGGCGTTTCGCGGTTGAGTAAGAGTTTCCAAGTTCGGACGGGGGTCCTTGAAAGGTAAATGCACGGTATAACGGCCCGATGCATCGCGTGAGTAAGTGGATTGAAATACTTGTTCACAGGTCTCATCCTCTGGACTCATGTGAGTTTTTGTAGGTACATTCTCCAACTCCCAGAACCATTTCGTAAGAGAATCAAGTGAACAAAAGAACGACTTGTCATCCTGAATAGCGAAAGCAGAGCGGTGATTTTGCGGTTGTAAACAAGCGGCCCTACCCATGGCTAGATAACCCAACGTACTCTGAACTGCGACAACACTAGAGGTTGGTGAGTACACCTTATCGCTTCCCAATAGGAATGGGAACAGTTCATTGCCTATAAGACAGTCCACGGGTGCGGGAGAATCGAAAGTGTCATCTGCCAAAGGCAAGTAACGCAAGTGAGCGAGATGTGAAACATCAATAGGTGCGTTGGGTAAGTGATCGGTAATAGTGTCTATTACCCGAGCGGTAAGAGTGTAGGAGCTGCGTGAGTCATAGCGAGAGTGAATGGTAAGAGGAGTTACTCCGAGCGAGGCGCTCTCTGTCTGCCCTATGCCCTTTACGGTCGAAGAAGCGGGAATTATTTTCAAATTTAAGCGTTCGCAACAATCTTTAGTTATAAAATTACTCATAGATCCGGAATCTAAAAAGACACGAATATTATTACGTTTGTTGCCCTTGTAAACGTATACTACAGCTGTAGGTAACAGAACTGTCGTATTTTGCACACTACTATCATTAGAACCGGTCACTGAAAGCGCTAAGTTGTTTGAATATGCGCGCGAACTCGCATCGAGAGTGCCCGAGTCGGAGCGCGGCGGCGGCGGCGGCGCGAACGACACAGGCGGCGGCGGGCCGGCTGCGGGGGGAGCGGGCAGCGGAGCAAACACTGGATGCGCGGTAGCAGGGCGAGCGACGGGCACTTGCGGCGCGGGGGGCGCGGGGCGGCCGGCGATCAGCTGCGACTGAGCCGGCGACGCAGGCGCCGCCGCCGCCGCGGCGGCAGCCGTCCGGTCGGTATTTACTGCCCTCGTGTTATAATTGTATATATGTAAAAGGGTATGATGTTTGTTGTTACAAACACCACATAAGCGTTGAGATTTGCAAAACTTAAGATCATGAAATCCTAAACAGTTTTTACAAAACTTATGTTGCGTAACAATGTTATTTCGAGTTTGCGGGTTTTGTTGTAGAAAGTATTCACATTTGTACAGTGGGTGAGAAGTGGAGTTATTGCAGATAATGCAAGGAGTTTGTTGTGATGAATTCGCGGGTGATTGAGGTAGTGAGTAGGTATTTTCGTTTACAACGTGTGAGTGAGTGGGTTTAGATTTGTTATTGTTTGTATTAGCGTTAGAGTTTTTGTTAAGGTTTTGAGAATTAGGTTTAGCGGGAAGTGCGTTTGGGCGTAATGTTTGTATTTTGTTTTGTTCTTTTAGAAATTGCGTGAGTTGTGCGAATGTAGGTATAGGTACATGTCTGTGTGATTGTTCGAATAAATTGAGTGTTTCTTTGTCGAGTTTACTTAGTGCGAGGTGTGTAATAATAAAATCTGATAAATCAGTGATATTAAGACGGCGTAAGGCAGCTTCAGCTGAGCAAAACTGATCAATGAATGTTTCTAGCGATTGGTTAGGTTTAAGCTGCAACAGCTGATTTATATACATTGAGGCTTGGACGCGGGCGTCTTGGTATTTTTCTTTTAGCGATTCCCATATGATATTATAATTATCAGCGGTGGGTGTGACACCTGAGCAAACTAATAAAGCTTTACCCGAGAGGCAGCCCACCAGGTATTGCACCTTCTCGGCGTCAGTGAGGCGAGTGTTAGTGTGAATTAAGCTTTTGAAATTTTCGTAAAAAGTAGGCCATTTGCTAGGTGTGCCGTCAAAAGAAGCTAACTGTAGTGGTGGGAGTTTGCGAAGCAAAAAGTCGGAACCAGGCTTAGGTGTAGCGGGTTGAGTGGGAGTGACATCACTTTGGACTTGTTTAATAAAACAATAAAGTTCTTCGAAGGCGATTAAAGACTTGTAGTTCGGGTTTAGATCGACCTCATGTTCAATATAAGCGTATGCCAAAGCATCTAGCGTTTCAACAAAATCTGTTCTGATTTGGTCGATATTGCGAGCGCGAGCAAGAAACTTGACACAATCTGAGTTGTCGGAAACCTTTAGGCTAAGGTTGTAAACATCCTGGCAAATCTCAAACAAAGCAGACCTTTTTGCTTCTAATGAAGTGATTTGAGGATGTTGTTTACCCTCTGCGTCTTTTCTAGGCATTTTACGAGGTTACAGACAAAGTGTACCTAATTAATTATAGTGATAAAACCATTAATATTTACGTAAATAACTACAAATGAATGCGAAATATACTAAAATGCGAATAGCCAATGGCGGCTGAGACGCGATAAGGTTATGGCGGAACGCAATTTTATTTTGTTTTAATTTAGCGTTTTTTTTTTTTTTTTTTTTAATTTAGCGAGTGAAAATATAATTATTTATATGTAGCGTAATGAGTTAGGATGCGTGTGTGTATGCGTTGAGTAAATGTTACGAGTGATTAAGCGAGAATAGCGAGATGAGTGTAATTTACTGGCACGCGGTGTTAGCACAAAGATGGCGGTGAGGTTATGTTGTTTGAGCAGTAAAACTGTGAGGACGGTTTATCCGGCTCGAAGGACCAAAAAACTTGGAGAGGCCGTGGAAAAGGAAAATAGGAGTACCTTGTTGATTGCTTCTTGGATTCCGCTTTTGAGATTGACGCGTAGCATTGCAGTCCAATGGCGGTCCAGGCCAGGGCACATTCACCTTTCACCACACTTCACCAAGTTTGAGTTATAATTTTCTTTGTTTGAGGAGGGTGCGATGGAGTTTACGCGGGACGCGTGCCGGCAATTGATTTTTGATGAGTTTTGATTATAGTTTTAGTTGCAATGAGCACGATAGCGGCGTTCAGTTTGGCTCACGGCGGACAATTGACGAATGACAGGTGGTGGCGGAAACGGATGAGATAGAATGGGAAGGATATAGGAAGAAGAATGAGTGTTTTGAATGTGTAGTGTTGCTAGTTCGTTTAATTTAGTGTAGATTTAGGGAAATTATTTTTTATTGAAATTAAATGGATTGATTACTTAAAATTTATTATAAAGCGGCGCGTACATATGGTGATCCAGATCTAAAACTACTACGCTCTGTCGCTACATTTACGTTTGAGATCTTTGATCTAGCCTTCATTCAAAATATAAAGGAGATGTATCGGAATCTAAGGACCTCATCGCAATAATTAATACATTATTGAATAACCAATGCATTATTTGAGACGAAAATGTGTTTTAACATACCCGTGCTCCAAGAAACTGGTACAGCATTGTCCACTATTGTCCACTAATATGAAAATAATCACTATTATTTATAATTTACTTTTTAATTACCTACCTACTTACTTTTTCTTTATAAGTTCTTGTACGATCATAGACCTAATCATTTTGATCTACACATTCAAACAGATTAGAGAAACAAATGAAGTTTGTGAAACAGCCCAAGTCGTTACATGTCAGAAAGTTGTGTGGAGAATTAGAGCAGAAAAACCATCATCATGGGGAACTACTACCAAACACAATTCGATGCATAGTTTGCGGTCCGTCAAACTGTGGTAAAACAAATTTGGTGGTAGGTTTGCTGTTACACAAAAATGGATTGCGATATCGAAATTTGTATGTTTATTCAAAATCTCTCGATCAACCAAAATACGCATATCTTGAAAAAGTTTTAAAGTTAGTTCCGGAGGTATCATTTGAAAAATATCATGAGAATGATCAAGTGCTCCCTGTTACTAAAGCAAAGCCCAATTCAGTAATAGTTTTTGATGATATTTCATGTGAAAATCAAAATAATGTTAGAGATTACTTCTCGATGGGTAGGCATAAGCACATTGATAGTTTTTATTTGAATCAAACTTACACAAAAATTCCGAAGCAGCTAGTTCGAGACAACGCCAACTTGATAGTCATTTTTAAGCAGGATGACATCAACATGAAGCACATTTATGATGAACATGTGAACACTGATATGCCTTGGATACAGTTTAAAACAATGTGTTCCAAAGTTTGGAGCACCCCATACGATTGTGTCGTTATCAACAAAGATTGTAGTATAGCAAATGGTTGTTATCGAAAGAACTTTGATACGTTCATAGTTTTTGAGCAGTAACATATTTAAACAAAAGTGACTCGAGTACTGTATCAGTATCTTATTTAATTTGAAACCGTTCACTGCTATAACATGGATATTTCATTAAAACGCAAATTGGTTGAAGCAGCCGATGGTATCAAGAAAAAAGTAAAAAAGATGAGAGAGAAGAAGAGTCCAATAAAAATACATTGGACATGGTTTTCAAACCTCTAAGTGAGCCACTCAGCAAAATAGCAGAAAACCAAAATGTTATGGAAGTTAAAAACGATAACTTCTTCAATTTTGATCGTACTCTGAAAGGTAACAAAAATGAAGGAAGAAGGCGTGAAAAAGAAGACAAAGTTGAAAACGAATATGAGACATACAATGAAAGTGAAAATGAAAAATACAATGAAAGTGAAAATGAAACATACAATGAAAGCGAAAGTGATGATGAAACATTTAAAAGCTTTTCTGACAATAATACCTTTTCCTGGTCACTTTCTTCAGAAGTATTCCTAGATGTTCCTTTCGGTGTAAGGAATGAACGTGGAAAGCTAATGATGGGGAATTCTCGTGTTATAATAACTGACTCGAAAATTTGTGTTGGAAGTCAAATTTATGATAAAAGTCCTGGCTTGTATGAATTATTGTTTAAAAAGATGCCTAATTTGGATGTTGTAACAGATGCTGACAAAAATAATTATAAATCGATGCTTTTAGAAACTAACGCACATCATCGAGACAATGATTTTAAGAAGCCTATCAAAAGCAACAGAGGACGGAAATATTTACAAATTATAAAACCCATGTTTAAAAGAAATCGTCAGCACTCTACCAGCACTGAGGATAGTAATCGTTCATGCAAAGGTGCTGGATTACCGCAAATGATGAAAAAGCTTAAGAAAAATGTAGACTTGGTTTACTGGGATGATCCTAATGAGTTAGTGGATAGACTTAAGTTTCTTATCGCATCCCGACAAGCTGGAAATACTGGAGTAGACAATGAAATCATCTCAATCATAGAGGAGTTACGTGAAAGTGGTCTGATTAATCAATAAATACACGGCACTCTGCAAGCTTGTTTCAATTTCATATGATTCTTTGATCAGTATACACAAGGGTACTCCAACTATGAGTATAGACAAATTCGGTCATCACATATACAGAAAACTGCAGACATCTGAGCCTGAGTTGTTGTTTCCTTCTAACCAAAATCATCTTAAACTAGAAAATGGAGCTTACAACTTAAATTCAGTACCGTTGACCGGAATAAGACCACCTCAGGCGCCTGACGATGCTGTTTCTAAAGAATACGTTGACACTAATATGGCAAATTATTATACCAAAACCGATGTACACTCTCTTATTGATCAATTGCAGTTAAATAGAAAAGAAAATATTGAAAAAATTGTTACATCTATAATAAAACCGGCTTTCGAACAATTTACTTCTCAGTTTGCAGCTAAAAGTCAAAATGATAAGGCAAAGAATTGTTGAGGAACTGCACAAATCTGCTCGAAAAAACTTTTTCAGACGTTCAGTTGTTTTGAAGGGAATTGATGATCTTTGGCAAGCTGATTTAATTGACATAAAACACTTAGATAAATGTAATAGAGGTTTCAAGTACATTCTCGTAGTAATCGACTGCTTTTCGAAATACGCTTGGGTAGTGCCTCTTAAATCCAAGACTAAAATTGATGTTACAAATGCTTTTGAAAAGGTGTTGCAAGAAAGTCTTCGTTGTCCGAAAAACCTACAAACAGATCAGGGTACAGAATTTTATAACAACGTGTTCAATAAATTGACTAAGTCGTACGATATTAATCATTACACAACATTTTCAACAAAGAAAGCATCAATTGTAGAAAGGCTCATCAGAACTCTTAAGAACAAAATATATAAACGTTTCAGTTTTAATGGGAGTTACAAGTGGGTAGGACCTGTTTTAGAGGACGTGGTTAATGAATATAACAACACTGTACATCGAACTATTCAGTTTCGACCGATAGACGTAAGTTCTGCTAGTGAAAATTTCGTAAAAAAAAATATTCTCGCTTCGTACAGTAAAAGAAAAGTTAAATTGAAACCTAAGTTTGCAGTCGGCGATTATGTCCGCGTAAGCAAGTATAAAAACTGTTTTGAAAAAGGATACACCCCAAACTGGTCAACGGAAATATTCAAAATCAAAAATATCAACAACACTCTCCCATAACTTATAACTTAGAAGATCAACGCCATCAAAACATTATTGGTACTTTCTATGAACAAGAACTGTTGAAATCATTCTATCCTAAAGTTTACCTCATCGAGAAGGTAATAAAAAAACGGGGAAACAAAGTTTACGTAAAGTTGTTAGGGTTCAGTAATTCTGAAAACAGTTGGATTGATAAAAAGGCCATGGTCAATTAGTTAAGGGTATAAATTTATAGGTGCTTTGTAGTATTTTCATTTTAATTAAAGTAATGCAAGGAGATGGACTTGTTAACAATATAAATAATCTTCCGTTCGAGATACATTTGCCAGGCTATAATTACTGTGGTCCGGGAACGAGACTGCGTGAACGCTTGCAAAGAGGTGATCGTAGAATAAACGGATTGGATGAAGCTTGTAAACAGCACGATATAGCATATTTGATACATTCCGATTTACCCAATCGCCACGCAGCAGACTTAAACTTATTAAATATGGCTAAGAAAAGGATGAACGCATCAGATGCTGGGAAGGGAGAGAAACTTGCCTCGTGGTTAGTTAGCAAAGTTATGAAAGCAAAGTTGAAAACAGGTTCGGGTGTGCGATCATCGTTTAAAAAGTTGGTGTCTAAAATTCGATCGCAGATTAAAAAGCTAAAATGCAAGGATTCCAAGACATTGATAAAGCACGCATACCAGTGTGCTAAAAAGCTTTTCCCAAAAACTCATTCCATATCTTTGCCTCGTGTAATACCATTACCGAAAAGTGGTGGCATCTTACCGCTTATTCCAATTTTTGCCGGACTGTCAGCAGTCGGCGCTTTAGCTGGTGGTGCAGCTGGAATAGCTAAAAGTGTGAATGACTACAGATTTGCCCAGAAAAATTTACTCGAAAATGAACGGCACAACAGAGTAATGGAATCAGTCGCATTAGGAAAAGGCGTGTATTTAAAACCATACAAAAAAGGAAGCGGATTGTTTATAAGCTGTTCAAAAAACTAATAAAAGAGCTACCTCAACGTGCCTTAACAGATTTCGATATAATGCAGTTTGCTAAGACCGTGAGTATACCATATTTTCGCGGAGTGTTTATGAGGGATCGACTGCCTAGAAAACCAAAAGCTCTAGAATGTGGTATACTTAATTTAGATGAATCTGCCAACGAAGGAACGCATTGGGTAGCATATGCGAAACTTAACAGATATTGTGAATATTTTGATAGTTATGGGGATTTGAAACCTCCTTTAGAGTTTGTAAGCTATATGACAAACTGTGAAATATTTTATAATTATACTAGGTTCCAAAAGTTCAATACTGTAGTCTGCGGTCACTTATGTTTGAAATTCTTATGTGATTTTTGGAATAAAATATAAAATGATTACCGCTGTTTTATTTACATCATTAGTAAAATGTCATTCGCACTCTCCATTACGGGTAATACAGCGTTACTGTCATCCTACTACACACCAACGCTTCAATTGGTTGGTGAATATGAGTGCGCTTTGTTGCATCTATCAACATTCAACTCGATTCCCAACGTAGATCAAAGAAATAACAAGTTACATTACGGTGATGGTGAAGTTATCGAAATACCTGAAGGAGCATATGAACTTTCCGATCTAAACGCATATATTATTAGACAAATGAAAAATATAAGTTTTGTTTTGGAATGCAACAATAATACGTTGCAAACGTACATATTTTGTTCAAAAGCTATAGATTTTTCAAAAGAAAATTCTATTGGAAACCTTTTAGGATTCGGCACGCGGAAACTTGAAGCAAATAAAATGCATGTGTCTAATTTGCCAGTCAACATTCTGTCGACAACCATTGTGCGGGTCGAATGTGACATAGTAAGCGGTTCATTTGTAAACGGTGAACCCAGCCACATCATTTATGAATTCGCGCCTAATGTGCCACCTGGCTATAGGATCATAGAAATACTTAAAAACATCATCTACTTTCCAGTCAACCAAAACAGTATCAGTTGTATTAACATAAGACTTTTAGATGCGAATAATCATCTAATCAATTTACGTGGGGAGCAAATACAACTATACTTGCATTTGAAGAAAAAATGATTGATCATAATAAATACACACATCCATCAAAAAAAATGTCCCAGTCGCATTCAGTCAACAACGAGCATAAGACAGCAAAGAAAAAACGGAAATAAAAAATTGACAAAAGAAAACATTAAATTTCTAAAATTAATTGGTTTGATAAAGTAAAATGAGTATTTTAGATATATTATCAGCACCTGCATATGACAACACGATTGATGGAATCGAGTATCACTCGTACAAGCCATATGTGACAAGCTTCAATAGAAATGATGAAATCAGGATTCCAATTAATCAACAAGATTTGTACATACTCCCCAGTGCGAGCACGTTGTATGTTGAGGGAACAGTAAAAATATTTAAAAAAGAAGCTGCAGGTAGGCAAAAAGTGTCATCAATTCAGTTCACGAACAATCCGCTAATGTTTTTCTTTCAAGATATTAGATATGAACTCAACGGTGTTGAAATTGATAAGATCAAAAATGCTGGTATTACCACCACTATCAAGTCGTTATCAATGAACACCGGAGAGTCGCTAAAAGCGAAGGCTTGGGGTTGGGATATCAATGGCACTAAAGGTAATGGAACTTTTTGCGTATCGATACCTCTCAGCAATATCCTGGGATTTGCTGAAGATTTCAGAAAAGTGATAATCAATTGTAAACATGAACTGATTCTATTGCGGAGCAATACAAACCTGAATGCAGTGACACTCAATACCGGTGAAGAAATGGAGGACGTAGAAATAAATAAAATAGTTTGGAGAGTTCCGCATGTAAAAGTTTCTGATAAAGAGAAAATTAATCTTCTAAAAGTTTTGAATAATGACCGCACATTGCAGCTAGTATTTCGGAATTGGGATTTGTATGAGTACCCTTCATTGCCAAAGACTAGAAAACATACATGGTCCATCAAGACAGCGTCTCAAGTAGAAAAACCTATGTAGGTGCCCTACCGGGATATTAAATGATGCAACTGATTTTTCACCTACAAACTTGTATAATATCGTTTTCACAATTTAAAATCGAATAAGAACTAACTGTCGTAACAAAAAAAGCGGGAAGCGCTGAGGAAATCAAGCGTGCGTTCGCTGTCGCGTTCTGAGCCGGAGTGACGTGCGCAGGAGCCGGTCGATGCGCCAATCCCAGCGCAGCGCGAAGACAATGGACGCCTCGGCGAACAATAGGCCTATTCTCTTCGAGTAGGGCGACCATGGCCTCGGCGGGACACATTTAATCAGCTTTAGTAGGGCGACCAGATTGAATTTGGGACACCCTACATCACTCCCCCGCTGAGACCGTTACTACGGTCGATAGTAGTCCGGGATGCGTACAATGCGACCGCTTCTTGTCTTGCGAGGTTCAGTTGTCGCAACTGGAGTCTGCGTCTCCTCTCTTGCGCGACATATGCCGGCTTCAAGCGATCTATTGTGACTGTGACTGGCTTTCCTCTTACTTCAATCTTGAAGAATTTTGATCCTCGCTCCAGCACCCTGTAAGGACCCGTGTACGGCGTCTCCAGTGACTTCTTTGCTGGGCCTCGACGGAGGAAGACAAATTCTGCAGTGTTCAACTCCTTGGGCACGAAGAATGTTTTATTAGAGTGCCACTGTGTTGGCTGTGGTTGGAGGTTGGCGAAGTGAGATCGAAGGCGGGCCACGAAGTCGGTGTAGTCTACAGTTGCTTCCTTGGAGCGGGATGAGAAGAATTCACCTGGTAAGCGGAGGGGCTCACCGTAGACCAGCTCAGCTGCCGAAGTTTTGATGTCCTCTTTCCAGGCGCTACGGATGCCCAGCAGCACCAGAGGGAGAACTTCAGTCCACTGGCTGTCCTGATGACATGTGATGGCGGCCTTGAGCTGCCGGTGGAGGCGCTCGACCATGCCGTTGCTGGCTGGGTGGTAAGCTGTTGTGGTGTTGTGACGGGCTCCTAGGAGGGAGGCAATCGAGTGAAACAAGTCAGACTCAAACTGCCTGCCTCTGTCTGTTGTAATCTGCTCCGGGCAGCCGAAGCGGGCGACCCAGCCAGAGAGGAAAGCTTGTGCGCAGGACTCAGCGGTGATGTCCACGAGTGGATACGCCTCAGGCCAACGGGTGAAACGATCGATGACCGTGAGACAGTATCTGAAAGAATAAGAATACGGTAATGGCCCTACGATGTCCATGTGGACATGGGAAAAACGGTTTGAAGGAGTGAAAAAAGGATGGGGAGGAGAGGATGTATGGCGGTGGACTTTGGAACGTTGGCAATCCGTGCATTCCTGGCTCCACTGTCGACAATCTCGCCTTACACCTGGCCAGACAAATCTACTGGCGATCAGCTTGGCCGACGCTCTAGCTCCCGGGTGACTTAAGCCGTGCAGAGCTTCGAAGACTCGTCTCCTGAAGTCTTTGGTGATGAAAGGCCGTGGTGTTGCAGCAGACATGTCGCAATATATTTCGCTGTCGCTATTGGTGACCTTTACCTTATTTAACTGTAAGGCTGTGCCTTTATGAAGAAGTTCTCGCAGCTCATGATCTGTGTCTTGAGAGCGTGCCAGGGCTTCGTAATCGAAAGGTAGGTTGATGGCTTCGACGCGAGACAGCGCATCAGCCACCACGTTGTCCCTACCGGCTACATACTGGATGTTTGTACTGAATTGGGCTATGTAGTCCAAGTAGCGGAACTGTCGAGGTGAGCAGTTTTCTCTCCTTGAAGAGAAGGCGAAGGTGAGCGGTTTGTGGTCGGTAAAAATGGTAAATGACCTGGCTTCGACCATGTGGCGGAAGTGACGGATGGCATCGTAGATTGCTAGCAGCTCCCTGTCATATGGACTATACTTTTTCTGAGCAGGTTTCAGCTGACGCGAGAAAAATGCGAGCAGTTCCCAGGCATTCTTTACCCGCTGCTGGAGAACGGCGCCGATAGCTACGTCCGATGCATCAGTATGGATGGCTAGCTGAGCGTCTGATAAAGGATGAGCGAGCATTGCAGCATTCGAAAGACCAGACTTACACGCGTTGAATGCGTCTATCATATCCGGTGTCATCGCTACTGCTTCAGACGGCTTCTTCTTTCCCCCGGATAAAGCCGTGTTCAGAGGTGCTTGAATCGCCGAGGCACGTGGAACAAATCTGCGATAAAAGTTAAACATACCCAGGAATCGGCGAAGTTCCTTTACGGTTTTAGGGAGAGGGTAGTCTTCTATAGCCTTTACCTTATCTTGAAGTGGGTATAAGCCTTCAGCAGTGACTTCATGACCGAGGAAAGTAATGCTTGACTTGCCAAACTCACTCTTCCCCGTGTTGATGAGCACGCCGTAGTCGCTTAGGCGTTTGAAGAGTTCACGGAGGTGCTGATGATGCTGCTCCTCGTTGGCAGAAAAGACGAGAATATCATCAAGATACCCATAACAGTGTTCTAGTCCCCGTAGTGCCTCGTCAATGAACCTTTGAAAGGTCTGGGCTGCATTACGCAACCCAAAGGTCATGTACGGGAACTCGAATAGGCCGAATGGTGTGGTAATTGCGGTCTTCGGAATATCGTCGCTAAAAACTGGTATCTGGTTGTAGGCCTTGACTAAGTCTACCTTTGAAAATATCTTGCTGCCGGACAGCTGGTGGGCAAAGTCCTGAATGTGCCTGATAGGGTACTTATCTGGTATCGTGCGGGCGTTCAACGCACGGTAATCTCCGCATGGTCTCCACCCGTTATCCTTCTTTGGCGCTAGATGAAGGGGTGAGGACCAAGGACTGTCTGAAGGACGAGCCGTTCCATTGGTGATCATGTCCTGGAACTCCTTCTGAGCTATCTTCATCCTATCAGGAGGGAGGCGGCGAGGACGACTAGTGACAGGCGGGCCGGGCGTCGTTCGAATGTGGTGTACGGTTTCGTGCTTAGGTTCTCTATGCGTACCAGCTGGTCGGGTAATTTCTGGGTACTCACGTAAAAGACTGTGGTAATTGGTGTCTCCAGAGACAGCTTTCTTTTACGGAGGTGACGCCTTCCATGGAGTTAGCAGCGATGGCAGCGATTGAGAGCGTTGTCAGTCCATCTACAAGCCGTTGCTTTCTGCAATCTACAAGCAAATGGTAATGTGACAGGAAATCTACGCCAATTATCGGCTTGGAAACGTCAGCAACTATAAATCTCCATAGAAAATCTCGGCGAAGACCCAGATTTAAGTGCAGTTGTGCCCAACCATAGGTATGTATGACCGTTCCATTTGCAGCGTACAATGGGTAGTCAGTCTTCGTAACCCTCTCCTTCATCATGGCTCGTGGCAGCACGCAAAGATCTGAACCTGTATCGACAAGAAACCTAAGTTTGGTATTACGATCCTCGACGAAAAGGCGGCCAGGGTTGTCATGGCAGTCGTTGGCCGCTACTTCCGGCTGCCGTTGTAGTTTTCCGTGGAGCTATAACTACAAGGTGAAGTACACTTTTTTGCTTTATTTCCAAAGTTGTTGTGGTACCAACAGTGATCATCATTGTAGGACCTGGAGCTGGACCGGCGGCGGCGACTACTATTTCTACGGCTGCCACGTGACCGCGACCTGGACCTGCTTAATCTGCTCTGCAATGCAGCCACCTGACGGGTAAGTTCGGCTATTTGGCTCGCCATCTCACTCATTGCGCCATTTCCACTAGTGCTAGCCACTACCGGTGTTGCAGTTGGTGGCGCGATTTCATAGATCTTATCCGCCAACTCAGCTATAGAATCTAGTGTGCCTTTCTGCATTGCTATTACTGTTTGCACATTCTGTGGCAATCGACTCGCCCAAAGCGTTTGAAGAAAATCGTCATTCACGGTAGTTCCTGCGAGCGAACGTAAATGTCTCAAAAATTGCGAGGGTTTCCTTTCGCCCAATTGCTCATCATCCAGCATTTGCTTAATTTTCCTTTGTTCAGAGGCGGACAAGCGTTTAATGAGCTCGGCTTTTAAATGACTATAAGCATTTGTAGCGGGTGGATTATTAATAATATCTCTTACCTCCGTTGCGTATTTAAAATCGAGCGATGTACATACATAGTAGAATTATGTCGTTTCCGATGTTATGCCAGCTATAGCGAACTGTCCTTCTATCTGCGAAAACCATAGGAGAGGATCTTGCGCCCAAAACGGTGGAATCCGTACGCCGACCTTATTGACCTCTGGGGCCGAATCACCTGAACCGCCGCTTGCCATCTTCTAAGCGTATCCGTCGAGACGGGAGTCACCACTTGTAGGTGCCCTACCGGGATATTAAATGATGCAACTGATTTTTCACCTGCAAACTTGTATAATATCGTTTTCACAATTTAAAATCGAATAAGAACTAACTGTCGTAACAAAAAAGGCGGGAAGCGCTGAGGAAATCAAGCGTGCGTTCGCTGTCGCGTTCTGAGCCGGAGTGACGTGCGCAGGAGCCGGTCGATGCGCCAATCCCAGCGCAGCGCGAAGACAATGGACGCCTCGGCGAACAATAGGCCTATTCTCTTCGAGTAGGGCGACCATGGCCTCGGCGGGACACATTTAATCAGCTTTAGTAGGGCGACCAGATTGAATTTGGGACACCTTACACCTAGATATGTCGTAATCGGTTTGCAGACCAATAGAAAGAACATGTCAGATAAAGATATGTCAAAATTTGATCACTGTGATATACGCGATGTTCGTGTATACCTAAATTCAACATATTTTCCATACGAGAGCTTGAATGCCAGCTTTACCGAAAATAGGATCGCTTTATTATACGAGCAATATGCTAACTTTCAGCAATCGTATTACGGTCGCCGAGCTGAACCTTTGTTATCAGTAAAAGATTTCAAGGAACGAGCACCATTATTTGTGATTGACTGTTCCAGACAAATTGATAACTTGAAACCAGGTACAGTGGTAGATGTTCGAGTGGAACTAGAGACAGACACTGAAATACCTGATCAAACGACAGCCTACTGTCTCATATTAAACGATTGTATCGTGCAGTACAAACCATTGAGTAGCATTGTGAAAAAAGTATCATGAATGCTGAAATCGTTATTGTAGACCTTCAAGGTTTCAAAACTTATAAAAATGAATTTATCGTTAAAGAATTAGCTATTGCAACCACAGAATATACACAAACTTTCTTAGTTAAGCCACCGTATCCTTTCAAAACTCTTTCTAATGAAGAAAGAAAACCAGTGCTGTGGTTGGAAAGGAATAGAGGTTTACT
Source organism: Aproaerema taeniolella (assembly GCA_949987775.1). Taxonomy (NCBI): domain Eukaryota; kingdom Metazoa; phylum Arthropoda; class Insecta; order Lepidoptera; family Gelechiidae; genus Aproaerema; species Aproaerema taeniolella. The sequence continues at coordinate 65,044 of CATLJT010000027.1, read as the reverse complement.
TTGGCGTGAGGGATTTATTGACTATTTTGAGTTTCATAGAGTGATCGTTCCGTATTTGGTGAACAAGAAAATAATTACTAAAGGAAACGAGAAGATAAAGTGGTTAACAAAAATGTGTTCCAATTGTGAAATAATCGATGTTGGTGAAAAGGGATGTCCTAATTTTACAACTTTGCATAAGAAATTTAGTAATGACAACTAGTCCATTGAAAAGTTACATTTGGGGTTGCGTTTTTTAGAGGACGCAATTTAATTTTTTTGATGTGTAGGGGGGGTCAGTGTAAAGCTAAAACCAAGTTTGTGGGGTCGCCACCCTTGTCCCACGGCCGCCATCTTGAAAATAGGGGTTGAAATGGTTTTTACGGTATATCTCTTAAACTATTTATTTTATAAAAAAAAATGTTTACATTTTTTGTTGCAAATTAAATTCTCTACAACTTTGGTCCAGTAACTTTTTGTCGTAGAACTATAAATAAAAAAGTTATAAGCGAAAATCTTCAGAAATTAATGAAAATCATTTTTACGAAAAAATGATATCAGACCATTTTTGTAGATCGTTTTTTGAGGAACAACTTTTATTTGCATCATTTTTTCATTAAGTCAATAGCTAAGGTTTTACAGCGCTCCGAAGTGAGTACTATTTTTCAGTACTCTTAACTATACCTATATTATACATGTGTACTAATAATATGTCATCAGTTATTGATTTTTTTATTTTTTTTTATTTTTTTTACTTTATTATAATTTTTTTAATTAAAAATTTCGCAATTTTATTAAAAATTAATTATTGACTCTTTTCCCCACCACCCACGAGGTAGAGTCTAGAGGCGCGTTTTTTTTTACGTGGTATCCCCGATAGGCCTAATCCACGGTGATTTTCTAAATTACAACTACTCCGTCCTCAGTCGTTTCGATGGACCAGGCTGCGGCTCAGCATCTGATCGGCTTTCTAAATTAAATACCAGTGGGAGAACTGGCGAAGGAAGGGGTGTTAATGTTGGCGGTTCATCATCAAAGTCATTTTCATCAATTAATTCTGAGAGTTCTATTACGTTGCTGCAAGTCTCTCCAGAACAATGGAAGCACACTGCAGAACATTTCAGTCCTGCTTTTCGACATCCACACATCGCTCCTCAGTTTCCTTTGCATTTGCAAAAAATCAATTTTAGAAGCTCAGGGGGTGCTGGAGGTTTTGAGTTCTGCACTGGCATCAATAATTTTCCACATTTTTTCCAGCCCCAGTCTTCAGGATCATTATAATTACCAAGCCACGACTGGACCTGATGGTAGACTCGGAAAGTATGAAAGCGAGCTGTGTCTTGTGTTGGAGGAAGTGAATAATTAATTTTTAATAAAATTGCAAAAATTTTAATTAAAAAAATTATAATAAAGTAAACAAAATTAAAAAAAATTAAAAAAAAACAATAACTGATGACATATTATTAGTACACATGTATAATATAGGTATAGTTAAGAGTACTGAAAAATAGTACTCACTTCGGAGCGCTGTAAAACCTTAGCTATTGACTTAATGAAAAAAATGATGCAAATAAAAGTTGTTCCTCAAAAAACGATCTACAAAAATGGTCTGATATCATTTTTTCGTAAAAATGATTTTCATTAATTTCTGAAGATTTTCGCTTATAACTTTTTTATTTATAGTTCTACGACAAAAAGTTACTGGACCAAAGTTGTAGAGAATTTAATTTGCAACAAAAAATGTAAACATTTTTTTTTATAAAATAAATAGTTTAAGAGATATACCGTAAAAACCATTTCAACCCCTATTTTCAAGATGGCGGCCGTGGGACAAGGGTGGCGACCCCACAAACTTGGTTTTAGCTTTACACTGACCCCCCCTACACATCAAAAAAATAAAATTGCGTCCTCTAAAAAACGCAAGGTAAGGCCTAAAAAATGTAACATTTCAATGGACTAAACTTAACTTGTCCTAATCATAGAAATTATTGTGCATTAAAAAATGTAATTTGCATAAAAAAATGGTACTATGAAAATAATATGCATCAATTTAATTTATTTTAATATTTAAACACTTACTAGATATATTTTTTTTTAATTTAGGGTACGAAAAGTTTTGCATATAGTTTTATAAGTATATAAGAGAATTTGAAAATAAAAAGTGCTTAAATTTAAATTGTGTTTTATTTAAATCTGTTTCAACAGAAAATACACATGAGATAAAACAATATAATTGATTTAATATAAAGAACAGTACATACTACAATTACTTAGAATAATTTAATAAAACATAATTACAGAAATTTTAACTTAGCACTACAATATTGCTTACAGACTACAGAGTATTCGTAAATAACTTTCTTGACATTTTGTCCACCAGCTCCTCAGTAGCCTCCATAACACTGTCTACAGCATCAGTCACCACATACTGAGCACTTATGACATCTCCTTCTCGTGATTCTTCTAGATTAAAATCTTGAAACGGTAAAGATGTAAGGTCGAACACCTTAATTTTAATCAGACGGAGCCCCTTTTTTTCATTTTTCACTTTAACGTATGAAGTACTCATCTTCTTCTCCAGCGTGTTTTTATTCTTGATGGTCTGGGTACTGCGGTTGACAGTTTTTCTCTTCTTTTTGTTAGCCAATTCAGGATAATCTTCGCTGAAGTTTCGCAGGGGGTCTTGAGCGTCGCTGAGGAAGGCGTTCGAATTAAACATGTCTTCGTTTAGGATTGAGAGTGACATGCTGATTGCTTCAGTATTACTGAGAGACGAGTGCTTTGCGCAAAAGACGCACCATGAATAATGACGATTTAGAACATGAGAAGAGTATCGGCGCTTAAAGGATTGCATGACATGCAGGTGTCTGCGAACATGCAGCGACATGTTGTTAGTGTGTTTTTCTAAGAAATATTGAAACTTGTTTCATCTTGTTCAAATTGTATCAATTACATTTTTGTAACCCAAGAGCGCAGGTATGAAATCATGTTCCAACTTGTCTAAAATATACTTACTTCATAATTAATTGGTACATTCTATTCTCTCACTTAAGTATCCACCCATGTCTCTTGTCTGCTGGTGATAAGGTTCAAATTAGAATGAACTTTGGCCTTTAACTTGAACATTGTGTGTAAGTACTAAGAATTTAAACGCTCAGAGTTTAATTAAGAAGAAGGCCTTGAATTTGTAGAAGTGAGTAGGTAGGTTTATATTAAATAAAACAGAAGGTAAATAGTCAGATACATAGTTTATTTATTTCAGAATACTTATTAATTTATCTTATCTTTACTTACAAATCATTAGATTTAAAAACATACATAATAAAAACTAAATTAAGTTTATGGCATATACGCACATCGGTGTGTACTTAATTCTTTAAAGTAAAATGAAATAATTAATTAATTACTTTCAAAACATCCTTAAAAATTATCAAAAAACTCTTTATTAAATTATGGGTAAGACGCACACATAGTTATTCATAGTTTATGGGGTAATAGAATAATGACCCCAAGAAACCGTATTAACATTATCCTTCAAAATAAATCGCTTGTCATCTTTACCCTTTGAGTATGTAGTATTTGTTTATATGGAGGCGCAATATTTGACATATACATACTTATAAAGCGTGGCCGGCCGCCATTTTTGTTAAGTTTGTTTACATTTCACTCGTGAGTACTTCAGCTGTCAAGTGAATAGCAACATTAGTGAAAAACTGTGTTTTTTGTTGAGGAGAAGTTGTTTTGTGGTTTTGTACAGTGTCAGAACATTGGATGAGAAGGTAGCAAAATGGCTTCGTGCTCTGTAAAACAGTGCAGCTACAGGGCTAACAAAAATAGCAAGCAAACGACTGTGCATCAGTAAGTAACCTTTTTTTGTTGAAGTACGCCTATTAAACCCAAAAATACTTCTAAAACCTTTATTACTAAGATCATATTTTATAGTTTTCACGTTTTTTACACCCTAAATTACCTTTCTGGCTAACTTTACATAATATTTTCCATAACAAAAATTTCTATACAAATGACATTAGTGATGTAATAATAATGGCTATCGAATTTATATCGATGATTCTGTATTAGTTACAGAGCATATTTGTACGAGTGATCAGTTACAATATTTTTTTATATTAAAATAGCGGTGGGACACATTAAGCTAAATAAGATAAGAAGCTGTTTTTAACTATCTATACTATCACTTTCTGTATTCAAGGTGTAAAGGGACAGTTTTGCTAAAAACTGTAATGGCGAAATCAAATCATAGCTAAGATTTTATAGTTACCTACGTTTAGAAAATATATTAATTTAATTAATGTTATTCTGTATGATTATTTTACCTTAGAAATTTGTTTTTCTTTTAAACTACATTACCAAGTGAGAGGATTATTAGTATTAGTACGTATTTGTTTTGATTATGTTTTCAGGTTCCCAAAAAAAGAAGCTTTGCGACGTAAGTGGTTTGACATTATTGGGAAAGATAATTTGAAACCTCATAAAGTACTCCACCTATGCTCTTTACATTTTGAGGAATCAGCATTTAATAAAACCTTGCAAATTGTAAGTATTTCTGTGCCTTCTCTTTCTTTTTTGGTAAGGAATCCATGAAATTCTTGGAAAAAAATCTCATACTGAGGCAATTTCTAGTTGCATGGAGAAGCTAAATATATTTTTTTTTACGTAGCATTTGCCCTTAGAGAAGTCTACAGTGGCATTTACTCGTCGAAACTTCGTACGCACTCCTTATACAGATGCACAGATCGATCGAACCCAGTCCGAAACCCTGTACCTTGTTCATACACAAGTAGAAAAGACAACTCTACAAAACCAGGGATACGGATCGGGCACCGGGTCACGCATCCTCACCATACACGAGGCTCAAGGGTTGACGTTCGAAAAGGTGGTGATCGTGCGTACTACAACGACCAGGCAGGAGCTACACGACAGTATCCCAAATGCTGTAGTTGCCATATCGCGTCATGCCGCCAGTTGCAAATATTATGCGGATGATGGTAACGATGCGATAGGCAGATTCATCAAAGAAGCAGAGACGGCAGGCAGGGGAAAAGTGGTCAATTACAACCTCAAAATGGCGATCAAAAGTCGAGACACAGCCATCATAGATGCCTTAAGGTCTGAATGCAACAGCGAAGAACCGTCACTCGTTTAAATATATATTATATACATTATGTATTCATATATTTATTATACTTATTTATAAATTGTAAACCTCTATGGAAAGTATTGTATTATACACTGGGCGTCAAAAATAAGTAGTACAGTTTTAAAATTGCGATTTCTCCCAAACTATAAAACTTAGACCTTTGAAACAAAAAAGGTTAAAAAGAAAATTTAATCTTATTCAATAAAAACTTCATGCATTATAAGAACTTATAATGCTTGACTTTAAAAAAAACGAATAAATAAAAACACTTTTTTTAAACTGTTGAAAGGTGTTGTCTTACTTAGGATTTTTGTGTTTGACACATTCGCTGCTGATAAAGCAATTGTAATTGAAAAGCATAGGTATCTTCAGAGAGTAAATTTGACTAATCATGCCTCTTTCACCAGAAGAATGTGCAAGAATCTTAGCTTTTCTCGAAGTGGGCATCAGTATGCGTCGTACTGCAAGGAGGGTGGGTGTAACTTTAAGAACGGTTCAGCGAGTAAAGCAAAGGTACGAAGAGACTGGAAACCATCTAAGGAGACGAGGTAATGGCAGACCCAGGTGCACAAGTACCCGAGAAGATCGCTTTATTGTTTCCACTGTGTTAAGAAATCGACACCTTAATGCAGTTGAGGTTCAGCAACAGCTTCTTCGGACCCGAACAGACTACATCAGTGAGAGTACAGTGAGAAGAAGACTTGCTGAAGCTAACCTGAAGCCTCTAAGACCAGCAAATGGCCCCAAACTTGAGACAGAGCATCGCGTAGCAAGACTACGCTACGCCCGTCAACACGTACAATGGGGCGAAGAAGAATGGGCTAGAGTTTTATTCACAGATGAGTCTCGATTCTCTTTATACACTTCAGATGGACGGCGGAGAGTCTACAGACGACCCGGTGAGCGATACATTCAAGCTTGTATCTCGGAAAGAGTCCAATATGGCGGGGGCTCTGTACACGTATGGGCTGGTATCTCTTCAGAGAGTCGCACAGAGCTTGTGGTAATAGAAAATGGGACTTTGACTGGTGAAAGATATGCCTCGGAGATCCTCAACGAGTATGCAGGGCCATATTTAATAAATATGGGTGATGGAGCCATCCTAATGCATGATAACGCCCGGCCACACACTGCTCACCACGTACAAGAGTACATTCAGGAGGTTGGCATCAACTTGATGGCTTGGCCATCGAGAAGCCCAGATCTCAACCCGATTGAACACGCCTGGGATGAGCTTGGGAGGCTAGTCAGAAGGCGCAGTCCACCTCCTGCCACACTCAGGGCTCTAAAACATGCGCTGATAGAAGAATGGGAAAATATTCCCCAACACCGCCTCCGAAACTTAGTGTTCAGCATGCCAAACCGGATCCAAGCTGTAATTAGAGCCCGAGGCGGCAACACAAGTTATTAAATTGTGAAAAAGTTCCAAAACGTGAAAATTAAGTGGTTGACATATCGTTAAAAATTGATACTTTTTAGTATTTATCTTAATTTTAAGTTTGAAACTTTATTCATGCCAAATAAAATATAACTTTAATAAACTTCGTTAAGTTTACTATAAACTGCTTTTTATTTCATAAGTGTAACTACTATAGTTTAGGAGTAATTGCAATTTGAAAAGTGTACTACTTATTTTTGACGCCCAGTGTAGTTGAAAATCAAGTATTAACAAGAAAATTTAATCTAGACAAAGGTACGGACATAAAGTCTGTGGATGTTAATAATAACACAACTAATATCTATATATATATATTATATTTTGTATTTCCACCCTTTCCTTGGGAAAAGTTGTTCAGTTTAGAAGGCGAATTCACATCCTTAAGTCACAGAATAAATAATAGCTTAAGTTTTGCTTACTAATTTTATAAGTCACCAAAAAATACTTGCTGCCTGCAATGCTAGCTTAAATTGACACTAACACACTCTTTAACCTCCTAACTCTGTCTGTTTTTTCGAGGAGATTGATAACCTCGACGATCAAATGTTGGTTTATTCGCAAGCTTTTGCGTATCTTTTAATAATATTGGCAACAGATTCCACTTTTATAACTAGATTTTTTCAATAGCGTGCATGAGTGTCATTTTTGTATTAAGCATTTCTTCGGGTGCTATTGAACGACACGAAATATCAGGTTCGCAAAAGTTCATATCCGAGATCTTGAATTTTAGGTTGGGTGAAACGTCACGCTCCGCGTCGCTCTACGTAGAGCTTGGCCTTCGGCCTCACCATATACGCAGTTTTCCTCGGCCTGCTGCCTCGCCTCGCTCTTAGAGTGAACCTTTTATGGCGGTCATCGTGGAATTGAGAGGATGGTCGCTCTGGGCTTAGCCCTACGCGAGCTCGGTCTTCGGTCTCGTGTCACGATTTTGTATGGCGGCTTTTATTTTAAACAAAATATCTTTTGTATGATCATTGTACAATTAAACACATACATATGTCACCGTAAAATTGTCAAAGGTTTAGTAAAATTATAAACTCTGGGTACTTTGTGAACTGGTCTTTTTTTTCACATTGACAAATTGTAAATAAATGTAAATAAATGCTGTGATTTTGTTTATTTTTCAATTATCATAAAGTAACCGTACTCTGTACCACCTATCGATACTTTGAACAAGTATCGATATTTTGATACCCTAGCATGTGCTTACTACAGGCACGCATATTTTTGTGAAATTTCCTGTCCTTTTACTCTTTAGTCATTGTCTTTACCAGACAACGCGACTTTGTTTTGCTCTCTTGTAAATATGTGATGTTTTATTGTTTTAAAGTGAACATTTTTTCTCCTAAGCTCTGAACCGGTCGTAAGAATATCATAGTAATCATCAAATCTCAACCGTTTAGTGACAGGTTTTTTTACGCCCTTTGCTTTTTTTATCTCTGTTTCACTTGTTTTTATGCTGTACAGCTTTGGCCGCAAGCCTACAAATTCCATTAGAATTTTACCACCTAATTCATCTTTAAATAAGCCAGGAACTTTTTTATTTTTTTGAGCAATACCAAAACGATTATCGTTCGGAAAGTTGCTCGTGTCAAAATAATTCTGAAAATTGTTCTTCAGATCACAATAGAAATCATCCGTTTGGATAGAATAAAGAAGGCTATCAGTATCTGTATAACAAAGACACAATTTGTCTTTGTAGAATTTTTTCATCACTGAATAGTGAAAGTTATACATATGACTTTTCGACAGTTCGAGGACAGTGAAACCGATGTATATTGGTTTGTCCAAGAGAACGTTTTCACGCTTTAATTGTATTGCCACCAAATTCTCGTTAAACACTGCTGAACTGTGAAAATTTGGTCGTGCTATGAGCTGATCCGCGCCTAAAAGCTTATTTGTCTTATTATTGTTATCATTCCATCTTGTTACCAGTCTAACATCAACTCTGCGTTCTGTGTCCTCCAATGTCTTACCAAAAATGCAATTGTTCAAGAGTTTGAAAAAATCTTGTTCAAAAGGAGAATCGGTTTTTTGACGTAAATCAGTGTTAAGATCGATATACATTTTCAGGTACGGACTTTGTCTGAATTTGATAGCTTTATGAATTTTTTTCAAGCGAAGCCCATGTTCTATGCATGTTTTCAAGTGTACATAGTGAATGACATAATGAAACTTATCATATAAGTTCGGGATCAATTTTGGTTGTTTTGATCCAGGTGGAACAAAATTTTCAACACAAAATGCTAGGTCATTATGAAAATCATGCAAGTATTCAGGATATTCAAGATCAACCTCCAAAATGTACCCTATGTCATTGTTTTCAGGCACTGCCATAATATCTAAATCTTGGCATTCAGTTTGGTCTAGCAGTCTAAAATCAGACTGCGGTAAATAACCGCACATGGAGAACCCATACAAATTATTGCAGTCCAAGTACATCAAAAAATTACTGTGCTGAGATTTATTGTAATCATATTGATACTTGTTATTCGATTTTGCATGCCGTTTTGAACAAAAGCAAAGACCACCTCGAATTCCTTTCTGAATCATACGAATTATTTCTAATTCAGTTATGAGTTCCAGTTTTACTTGAGTCTTTAACAGCATAGCATCAAAGCTTAGACTTGGGGCTGTGATATAGAAAGCCGGATCAAGGTTGTAATTCCGTTTACAAGTATTACGAAATTTTTCGAATATGTCCGCCAATAACAATACATCGCTTTTGACGTACAAGTCAGTATACTCTCCTAGATTTTTAATCTCAAAGCTGTCCCATACATTTTGAGCGTGTGCATAGTCACTGTCACTAATACATTCATCAGTGAGCTTGCTATAGAATTTTTCTATAGGAGGTAAGGTGGTTTCGTCGTATATGTTCCAAGCTGTCATATACTCATATGGGTAGATACCCTTTCGACGTATAAGATCGAATTGATCTTCATTACAACATAAACGTCTCAAATGGTTAAAATCATCACGATTTAGATTTTTCGCTAAATGCTCAATGCTAGTTCCCAAAAATTTGAAGGAATCTACAAAACGCAAAACTGCAAAGCTTTCCTCTGAAATAGGAATAAACTTTGTGAAGGAAATGTAGTTTTCCTTAGTCTTGGGAATGACTTTAATTCTACCAGGAGTCGTACTTAATTCTCGAATGAACAGATGGCAATCATAGCCTGACAAGTTATGAAACATAATAGGAATAAACCGAGGTATCTGAAACTTTAGATTACAAAACGAATGTGCTGCACCCCTGTATTTACCAGTGAAATGACAGTGGTCTCTTACTTTATCGTCAAGCAACAAATTTTTACACAGGTAACAAATTTCAGCAGCACTGAAATTGCTTTTATCATTTTCGTCAAAAATCAAAGGGACGGGGTTTTCAAATTTTGATTTAATGATATGGTAAATATTTTTTACGTCGCGTTGCAAGAACTCTATAAACTTTGTAGCACAATCGGGACCTCGATAGGCCTTAAGACGGTTTAGAGTTGTATCATAGTGACAAACTATGTAATATGCAAACGCAGCCGGAACATGTTTTTGCATGTTTGTTGTATGAGTACTCGTTTGTTCAACGCAGGGTTCCAAAATGGTTTCGAAGTCAGCGTAAATAACAAATGGTACATTTTGCATGCAATGATAATTTTTGAATTGAATAATTGTGCCTTCGCTTGGTAACACCGTTGCCACCCCACCACAAATATGATTTTCACACTCTTGGCTTGACTTGAAAAACAATAAACACTCTTCACAGCAGTAAAGTCTACCGTGATGCTTAGTTACTTGGCTTCGGATCAATTTAGGGAAGTCTTTAATTAAACAATAATGAGATTTAGATCCGTCTTGTAGTAAAAGCAAATTAACGTGTTGCTTTTTCCGCGATGAGGTTTTGTACAGGGGCCCTGTAATAATATCTTTAGCCCCTAAACCATATACATTCACGCTAATATTTACATTATTTTTTTCAAAAGTTTTAATATCCTTCAAACTAACCGGAAAAGTCATGTTCGATAAATTTAAAACTGTACTAAAATGCGGATAAGAATTAACTCTATTCATATTAGTTGTGCTGGGAAATAGCGCAGCAACTACACTCCATGCAAAGCAAAATTCGTCATCATTTTTTATATTCAAGCAAGATTTTTTAGCTTTAATTTTCTTTGGTAAATTTATAAAGGTGGAGCCTGACAAAGGTGTGTACCTATTGATGTTTGACTCAAGGTATAAAATGTCCAAAAGAGACCAACCGCTACCTTTTTCCTCAAACTCGTCAACTTTTTTACTTAAAATGTCTGAGATTTTTTCCAACAACTCATTAAAACTATAGTTCTGATGCAATGTTATGTTATCAGTTGTAAAAGACTTGATCTCCATCGAATCATCCTTAACAGTTATGACTTTAATAAATAACTCAAAGTTAACTTTTATGCTTATGTGATTTGAAAGAGCTGCATCAAGGAGTTTACGCAAACGTGAGGCGCAATTATTTATAAACAGCAAAGGGCTTACGGAGGCTACTGTACTTCCTAACGGTCCTTCACCGGTATCAGTATCAGCGCAATGTATGCGGTACGACGCAATCCGATTACGGAATGCAGAACTAAGCTTTTCAATACCATCGTCAATGTATACCGCATTATTATTCTTGTGAGAAATACTACGCAAGTGACCAGAGAATGCTCTACTTGGTATTGACAAATCACAAACTGAACATAAAATATTCTTAACCATCTTTTTTTACAGTTCTACCTGAATCGATCTCATTACCCAAAAATAACTGAATTATAATTACATATTTCACATGTGTGCGTCTTATTTTAAAAATTAAAAAAATGTTAGGAAACTGTTAATTGTTACTTATTTATTTGTTTAAAATACTTACATACTAACACTTAAAAAAAGATACACATAAAACATTAAAAATACAAAATCAAATTAAAAAAAATTTAAAAAATGGAAAATAAACTGAATTATTTTTTTTTGTTTCGGCTTTATCACCGTAAAACACCGCGTCCTTATCAAATTTTTTTTTAGCGTTATTGAAAATTTTTTAATTAATTTCCAATTTTCGTCGTTCGGGTTCACTTGAAGCCTTAGATGGGCTTGTGTTTTGTCTGGGCGCTCCCTGGGGCTTAAATTAATTATGTCCGCCGTGTTATAAACACGTACGTCGAAGAATAGGTCCCCATCCGGGATGATGTTATTCCGCAACACTCCTCCAGCAACCCGTCGGCTTAGTGAAGACCAGAGTGGTGTGGGCGCAGAGGTTTGCTGCGGCTCGTCTCCTCCGAACAATTCGGTTGAAACGTTTAGTTTTTGCGGCGGCGGAAAAAAAGAAAAATAATGTATCTATTCATCAACCCATATTATTGCCAAGTACCAAGTAACATGCTCACTTCACTCACTAATTCATCAACGCCAAACCCAAACCCTCAGTCCCACAAAGCTAAAATTCGGCACAGGTAAACCTTTTATAATGTAGGCAAAGAATATGAAAGTATATTACAAAATTCCTAGTTTACGTATATAAACATTTTTTATTATTATTATGAAATAGGTTAACTCTTGACCTCAATCTTGACTAAGATCATAGATCAGGTTAACGATGGAGCGAGCTAACCCAGAAAATGTTTATGAAGGCACTGATACTCCCACGCAACGACGGAACACAGCAAGCTGTTTGGTGTCAGACTTTGGTAAGAGGGTGGTCGCGAACCAGACAGCCCTTTACAGAGCCTACCACACCGCATGAGACCATAGAACGCCACCTCAGATTCAACACAATTGAAGTGTCATTGTCTAGGATGTATTAATTGGAGGCAGTCTCATTTGCGTTTCCTTAGTCGCCTCTTACGACACCCACGGAAAGAGATGAGTGGTGCTATTCTCAACCGATCACCACACGGTCGGCTAAAACATGTACAATCCACTAAATAGATGTAGGTACATACCTAGCAGCTTTAGATTTTTTTGGTTCCGGCTGTTTCTTCGATCTCGATCCTTTCTTTGATCTGAAAGAATACAATCATTGTTAGAAACTAAGTACCTAACTAAATTTCAAAAAGAAACAAATTCAATAAAAAGAAAAATATATATATAATAATTACCGGGGTTCTTCTTCAATCTCTGACTCGACTTCTTCCACTTCTGAGTCTAGGGCGGCTGCCGCAGCGTTCCTTTTCTTGTATTCGGATTCAGACCTGAAAGGAACATAATAAATAAAAAACTTGGAAATTCCTATATCTTTGCTAAAAATCAATTGAAAACTATAAAAATATAAAAACTCACGAACATGATTTCTACAGCTCGGAATCGAATCTTGAAGTTTTTCTTGATAGGAGGGTGGAGGGTGGTACGACTGTACGTAGGTATGTCACTTCACGAAACCGTCGGAGCAAATAAAATTAAAAAAGCTGTATCTGAGCGTTAAGTACAATTTTCACTTATTACTTTTACACAAACAAGGATAGCAAATTTAACTCACACATAGGTACGTTACGATTCCCACAGAAAAGCTTGTCAGCGTTATCGCTACTACAAATCTACAATACTACACTGGGCGTCAAAAATAAGTAGTACACTTTTCAAATTGCAATTACTCCTAAACTATAGTAGTTACACTTATGAAATAAAAAGCAGTTTATAGTAAACTTAACGAAGTTTATTAAAGTTATATTTTATTTGGCATGAATAAAGTTTCAAACTTAAAATTAAGATAAATACTAAAAAGTATCAATTTTTAACGATATGTCAACCACTTAATTTTCACGTTTTGGAACTTTTTCACAATTTAATAACTTGTGTTGCCGCCTCGGGCTCTAATTACAGCTTGGATCCGGTTTGGCATGCTGAACACTAAGTTTCGGAGGCGGTGTTGGGGAATATTTTCCCATTCTTCTATCAGCGCATGTTTTAGAGCCCTGAGTGTGGCAGGAGGTGGACTGCGCCTTCTGACTAGCCTCCCAAGCTCATCCCAGGCGTGTTCAATCGGGTTGAGATCTGGGCTTCTCGATGGCCAAGCCATCAAGTTGATGCCAACCTCCTGAATGTACTCTTGTACGTGGTGAGCAGTGTGTGGCCGGGCGTTATCATGCATTAGGATGGCTCCATCACCCATATTTATTAAATATGGCCCTGCATACTCGTTGAGGATCTCCGAGGCATATCTTTCACCAGTCAAAGTCCCATTTTCTATTACCACAAGCTCTGTGCGACTCTCTGAAGAGATACCAGCCCATACGTGTACAGAGCCCCCGCCATATTGGACTCTTTCCGAGATACAAGCTTGAATGTATCGCTCACCGGGTCGTCTGTAGACTCTCCGCCGTCCATCTGAAGTGTATAAAGAGAATCGAGACTCATCTGTGAATAAAACTCTAGCCCATTCTTCTTCGCCCCATTGTACGTGTTGACGGGCGTAGCGTAGTCTTGCTACGCGATGCTCTGTCTCAAGTTTGGGGCCATTTGCTGGTCTTAGAGGCTTCAGGTTAGCTTCAGCAAGTCTTCTTCTCACTGTACTCTCACTGATGTAGTCTGTTCGGGTCCGAAGAAGCTGTTGCTGAACCTCAACTGCATTAAGGTGTCGATTTCTTAACACAGTGGAAACAATAAAGCGATCTTCTCGGGTACTTGTGCACCTGGGTCTGCCATTACCTCGTCTCCTTAGATGGTTTCCAGTCTCTTCGTACCTTTGCTTTACTCGCTGAACCGTTCTTAAAGTTACACCCACCCTCCTTGCAGTACGACGCATACTGATGCCCACTTCGAGAAAAGCTAAGATTCTTGCACATTCTTCTGGTGAAAGAGGCATGATTAGTCAAATTTACTCTCTGAAGATACCTATGCTTTTCAATTACAATTGCTTTATCAGCAGCGAATGTGTCAAACACAAAAATCCTAAGTAAGACAACACCTTTCAACAGTTTAAAAAAAGTGTTTTTATTTATTCGTTTTTTTTAAAGTCAAGCATTATAAGTTCTTATAATGCATGAAGTTTTTATTGAATAAGATTAAATTTTCTTTTTAACCTTTTTTGTTTCAAAGGTCTAAGTTTTATAGTTTGGGAGAAATCGCAATTTTAAAACTGTACTACTTATTTTTGACGCCCAGTGTAATAGTACAAACTTTTTACGCGAGCTGTGTCTGTTCATAGACATGTATAGATTATTATTTACGAAATAATAATGTATCATAACTAAGTTTAATTGACTTAGGTAAGTACTACGAAATATAAAGACAATTTGTGTGATTAAAAAATATAATGGTTAGGTACGTCAACATATTCGGAAGTATATTAATATTAATTCATAAAATATTTATTAAAACAAACAAAGTCAGGTGCAATACTACCTAAGCAAAATCGATTGGATGTCACTACGTTGCATTTTCGTCACCTGTACTTTCTTGTTCGTACTTGTTCCCACAGAGTTGCACCGTCAGAAAGTGATAAGACGTTTCATGCTGTAGCATTGTGAATAAGAATCAGTCGAAATAAAAAGTGTCTACTTTCACTATCGGTGTAGGCAGAGCATGATAAAATAAAACCCTGCTCATACATACATACATACGCTCACGCCTGTAACCTCTAACGGGGTAGGCAGAGCATCAGTAGCTCTAGTAAACCACTTGATACCTCATTTGACTCAAATTGTGAGGTTATCAGATGGAACACGTTGTATAATGGTGAGAGGTGGTCAGCCTTTTGCCCACGGTACAACAAAACCCTCGCATCCTACTTACTGACTTTACAGTATGCCTGGGAAAAGTAGGCAGCTGGCACATTCTAAGTTTTTCTTTCACTCCCAGTCCAGCGTGAAACCCTGCTCATCTCATATTTAATATAATCGTTTTTTATACATGAGTCAATTTCGATATTAAGGATATACTGTGTACTTACATATTTTAAAAATGTTGTTTATTTTATTTAAAAGAGTGTTCCTCCTAGTCAAAAATAATTTACATAAGTCATTAATTAAACTCTCTAGCACCTTTATTTAGAAGACAAATATTAAAAAAAGACTTAAAGTAAAACAAGTTACGTACTTCCCTTATTATTATTTTTTAGACAGTACTTATAAGAAAATTGAGCTCGATGATTAACTAGTTGCATTAGTAATGATTATTAAACAATCGTAGTAAACATATAATTTTTTTAGAAAATGCTCCCGTTCTGAGTAAATGAGATATTACTTGCCGGAACTAATTAACTGGCCTCTTTTATTCAAATTGACTGCAACATACAGCGACGACGATCTCAAAGAAATTGTCTGTCTTAGCTTAATTACTGTTGAGTTCATTTTTGAATAACAAAGTTCTACTGATCTGTACCAGCTAAAGAAACAGAGTACAGTCCGCGTTTACTTTTACATCGGTCGAACGTCTCGTTCTCGTTTTTAATTTAATTTAGAAAAAAGTACGTTATGTCATACAGCTGTAATGACTCTAAGTACCTGAACAATCTTTAGGATTTTTTCACATGAAAGAGGTGAAAAATTCACGTGCTCAACATGGTCTGAGATAAAGAAAGTTTGGGGAAAGGAAATCATTACAGAAAATAACTAATATGACTCGGAGTTAATTCGTAGGTTTTTTTCATACATCTAATGAAAAATTCACGTGCTCAACATGGTCTGAGATATGAATTCGCTCCGAAGAAAATTGGTTATCTCTGTTTGATGTGATTCGGTACCTATTTAGTTATTGGAGTTTGATTTGTAGGTTATTTCCGAATCTTTGAGGAGGAAATTTCACGTACCCTACATGGTCAGGGATACAGATCTAGCTTCAAGTAACTAAGTAGGTCATTTAGAACTAAAATGTAAGTTATTGTCATTGATGTGAATGCGTTGTGTGGCTGAAAACCCTTTTTTGGATTGCTTAAGTCGTGAACACAGGTATGTCAAACACATTTTAACTTAATTAAAATGTGTTTGACATTTTTTAATGAATTGGTAAACCAATTTCCATTAGGTTCTTTTATGCACATGCTATCTTAAAACATTTTAAACTATTTATATGTGTATAAGTAAGTACCTAGTTTGAAAACGAAGGAAGTGTAAGTAGTTTTAAATCTGTATCTTGAAAAAACGTGTATTAAATAAATTGGAAAGGCTAGATCGAAATATCTGATTGGTAAGGCTAGATCAAACATTTCTGAAACGTTAACGGAGCGACAGAGCGGAGCGTAGGAGCGGAGTAGTTTCAGATATTTTTGATCTAGCCTTACCAATCAGATATTTTGATCTAGCCTTCCCAATTTATTTACTACTATTATATATTTTTTTTTAATTTAGAGTTATATCATTATAATGTACCTACAGGGCTAATTATTTCAAAAAGGTACCTCCATAAAATGGGTTCTCGTAAAACCTTCGTCAAACTGTTGAACTTCGCCACTTGCCAGATGAGTTAAATACTCCCCCAACGAACTGTATCTGCAATTTATTAAAAAATTAAAACTTGGAAAAGAAACTAAGTAAATATAATGTACAGGAACAACGGCACATCATGCTATCCAAAACTGTCAAATTTCTTCAATCGATTATCAATTTTATCTCCAAGTATTAGAGTTTATTATCCATTGGGGATATTTGAAAGTTTGTGGCAACCTGATGTGCTGTTGACTGTACTCTTATTCTTAAATTATTATAATACTAGCTTTCCGCCCGCGGCTCCGCCCGCCCGCGTGGATTACAGGTTATATCGTGCCCAATTGTGGGATAAAATGTAGCCTACATTCATTCACAGGCTCTAATCTATCTCGGTACCAAATTTCATCAAAATCGGTTCAGTAGTTTAGGCGTGAAAGACGGACAGACAGACAGACAGACAGAGTTACTTTCGCATTTATAATAATAGGTCTTTACCTATGAAATTGCCGTTTTTCATACAATATTTTTGGAAAACTGAATTTTCCATACTAACGTTTTTGAATTTTTCTCGGGAATGCAAAATCCAAATTTAGCAAAATTTTGTGGGAAGGTTTGGACAACATTAAGTTAATTTTCATCCTACTTGGTTTGTTGAAAATTGTAACTGTAACAACGGTACAGCAAAAATAAGCAATGAAACGGGCAACTGATGAAACGAGCTATATTTGAGCTTCTTTTTCAGCAAATAAATTTAAAGTAAATGTGTATTAATTTAACTCAATAACTCCGTTATATGGCCCAGGTTTTAAATAATAGCTGTTCAATCAAATAAATTATGAATAAAAAAAGCTTGAGAAAAAATCGGCAATTTCATAGGTAAAGACCTATTATTAGTAAGGATAGTAAGGATGTAACAAAATATACTTTTATACATGGAGTTTTTTATCACAACTATTCGTGTTAGGACATCAGTCGCATCAACAGAAGCTGCATACACTGTGTTCCTGAGGCTATCCATTAATTTATAGACCAAGATCCCAGGGCCGCCAGACCTTACTTATTTTCTCATTAACCAAAAGTATGGTACAGAGTAGTGCTAATATGTACTATTACCATATGAATACCAGCTAGCCTGGGCCGAAGGCCAATTTTCAGCTACCAGGTTCTGAAGGTATTTCCAAAAATTTTTCACTTGTCTTGAAGCCTGGGTGCTGTAATAAGTATTGTTATAGTTCCCTGAACATCATATACAAAAATCACGGTATAATCGCATAATTTACTGTAGTTCGCAAGTAAATTATGCGATTATACAAAGCGTCTGGCAAAAATTACAGCTGACGAAGAGTGTCTGGCAGCTTTGATCATTATTTGTTATATTTAGTGAATTATATTCTATAAGATATCAGTAGGCAGACTTGAAGACAAGTGAGTAATTTTTAGAAGTACCCTAAGAACCTGGTAGCTGAAAATTGGCCGTCGGCCCAGGTTAGCTGCTATTCAAACGTTACTAGTACGTACTAGCACTACTATTTCCCACACATTTGGTTTATGAGAAAATAAGTAAGGTCTGGCCGCCCTGGGATCTCCGTCTATTAGGCAAACACTTTTATTGCTTTTACTGATGAAATCTTACAAGGATAGTAGTACTTAAAAATGCTTCGTTTCAAAGATACTTGTTACATTATTTAATTGGGTTGTGGAGTTAGAAAAGGTCTTTATTCGACCCACGTTGCCGCTTCTACCAAACTGGAATTTGTTACCCGAGTGTTAGCAAAAACGTACAGTTTTTGCCGTGTGGTGATCGGTTGAGAATAACACCACCCCATCTCTTTCCGTGGGCGTCGTAAGGGGCGACTAAGGAAACACAAATGAGACCTGCCTCCTAGTAATCCATCCCAGGCAACGACACTTCATTTTTTTCTAAATCTGAGGTGTCGTCCTATGGTCTCATGCGGTGTGGTAGGCTCTGTAAAGGGCCGTCTGGTTCGCGACCACCCCCCTACCGAAGTCCGACGCCAAACAGCTTGCTGTGTTCCGTCAGTGCGTGGGAGTACCAGTGCCTTTATAGGCATTTTCTGGGTTAACTCGCTCCATCGTCGACCTCATCTTTGACCTTATGGTCAAGATTGAGGTCAAGAGTTAAACCATCTTATGATAAAAAAAAATCTTAGTGCACCCAAATCGACATTCTAACCTGCTAGCAGTACACTCAGTTGATCAACAGACGAGGCTCTGGAAAATATTACAACCCTTTCTTTATAGGTAGGTACTTACTTGATATTGGCGGTTTCGCTATTTTCTGTTTATAAGAAAAAAAAATACTCTGAAAGACATTGTCAAAATCACCAAAATCGTGGACGCCATTTTATCAAGAATTGGAATTGTGGCAACACATATAGGACCATATCTAGGAATCTAATTTGATATCCTTAGGAACACAGTGTATGGGTCAATTTCCCAGACAGCATTTTTGAGTGTCTTTGCTGAAAATCGTGTTGTCTTTGAAAGATATCAATCAGATATTTTTTCTACATAAAATAGGTAATTTCTATTTTGTGAAGACAAGTTTACATTAGCAAAAAAGATTTATTTAATAATATAAAATAATCATTTAAACCGTATTTTCAATTTTGCTGGCCTGTCCCCAATCTGTTTTATTTAATGTTTCGGCTTCTATTTTTGTCATTTTTCTCAGATCAATTTAATTTATAGTTTCATTTCAAACAATATAGTCATAGCTTGACAATATCATTTTGTTTTTGTAATTAGTGTCACAGTTAATTTGATATGGCATAAAACATATGTGTCCCAGCAAAACATACAATTTTTGTGGTTTTGATGAAAAGATTACTCCGAGCTAAACTATTGAACACTAAAGCACAACACTAATGTCAATCGCTTTAGTCAGTCGGGAACCAACGCTATGTGAATAAGAAAGTGTGTGAAGTTGCTGCGTTTTCCCGCCAAAAATGTAAGTAACACCTAAAAATATTATCGGACAAAAAAAGTTCAATTTTTGTGGTCTCATTATGTATACTCTCTTTAATAATATCTATATGATTCGTTTTTTAAAATATAGAGTTGTGGTATACATATAGACCTTTTAGATTTAATTTGTTGTATTTATTGTAGTTTTTGTTGAATTTGTTTTTGTTTACATAATTTCAATTTTTATGAGTCAATTTTTGTGGTTTTTGTGGTATTTTTTAATCCAGCAAAATTGCAATGAGAACACAAAAATTAGAACTTAATATTAAGTTACTTTCGAAACGACCTAAATTCACGATGAAGGTAAGAATCGTCATCATACTGGTGCCCTGGTGGAGTATTTAGTAGCTAGGTACAGTCAACAGCACATCAGGTTACCACAAACTGTCGAATTTCCCCAATGAATAGTAAATTCTAAGACTTGGAGATGAAATTGAAAATCGATTGAACAAATTTGACAGTTTTGGATAGCATGATGTGCTGTTGACCCTGTACCATCATAATAAATACAAATCTGCAGAATGACTTTGCTTTTCATGTCTTTCTATTAAGTTGATACACAAGTAAAGAAATTAATGTTTCAGGAATCCAAAGAAAAGAAGTAAATAAGATAAAGAAACTAAATAAGAAAGAAAAAGAGTCGTAGAAAGGAAAAGAAGAGAAAAAAAAGTGACCCAGTTAAGTTACAAGCAATATGAGAAAAATACCAAAAAAAGAAAGCTGAAAGTTGTAGTGACTTTAAGTATATACTGATTATTAAAGTAAGACAGTTACAAGATTTATAAAATAATTGCTAAACAATTTTGTGACTTTAAGGACAAACTGTTCATTGAAGTAAGACATAAGATGTATACTTAATTAAGATAATTATGATTGCTAAAAGTTATTGTGACTTTAAGTATACACTATTTAATAAAGTGTGACAGAAGATTTATAAGAAAGAAAATTGCTAAAAGTTATTGTGACTTTAAGTATAGACTGTTCATTGAACAAGGACAGTAAGAAGATTTATAACAAAGACGATTGCTAAAACTTATTGTGACTTCAAGTATATACTGATTATTAAAGTGAGACAGTTAGAAGATTTATAATTAAGATGATTGCTTAAAGTTATTGTGACTTCAAGTATAGACTATTTAATTAAGTGACACAGATAGAAGATTTATAAGAAAGAAAATTTACAAAAGTTATTGTGACTCTTTAAGTACAGATTGTTCATTGAAGTAAGACAGTTAGAAAAGCAAAACAATTATAGACCTCACTCTCGCCACTGAGCGAGTATCCAACCTAGTCGAGGGTTGGCACGTATCCAAGGAGGCGTCCTGCTCTGACCACAGGTGGATAAGGTATGATATACAGGGCCCAATAAAGCCACAACTACCAAGAAGGAATCCAAGGAAAACGGATAAAAACGTGTACTTGAGATCCCTTCAATCAAAATTCAGGTCCTGGGAACTTCCAAGTAGACCAGACACCGCAGAAATGCTGGAATTACAGGTAACTACTTTCACCAAACATCTGAGAGATAGTTACGAAGAAGCATGCCCACTCAAGGATCCACCACAAGGAACGAAAAGCGGCCAATCGTGGTGGGGTCCAGAACTGGAGAGGTTAAGACACAAGGTCAGAAAACTCTTTAACAGGGCAATGAATACGAGCGATGACCTGGACTGGGACAACTACAAGGAGGCTAAGTCCAGATACAAAAAACGCATCAGATACAGAAGCTCAGCCTCCTGGCGTAAGTTCTGTGACAACATTGAGTCCAATGAACATGCCAACAGAGTACGCAAGATTCTTGCTAATACTAACAACCGAAGTATAGGTTCACTACGCAAAGATGATAACACATACACCAGCTCCCCGGAGGAGGTCCAAGACCTTCTATTACAAACTCACTTCCCAGATTGCAGTCTCACTGAGAATGTAGACTGGATAGAGGTGACTGGTAGCCCGACGGAGGACAGCTGGAACTACGCCCATAAAGTGGTAAGTACTGACAAAGTCAACTGGGCAATCGACAGCTTCGCACCTTACAAGGCACCTGGACCTGATGGAATCTTCCCGGCCCTCCTCCAGTGGGCAGGCAGAGTGGAAATTGAAATACTCGTGCAGATCCTCAGAGCATGTCTAGCCTTTGAATATATACCAAAAAAATGGAGGGAAGTAGACATACTATTTATACCTAAACCAGGTAAATCCGACTACACCAGTGCAAAATCCTTCAGGCCAATCAGCCTTACATCCTTCCTGCTGAAAACACTCGAAAAAATATGTGACAGAGAACTGAGGGACAATGCATTGAAAAATACACCGCTGCACCCCAACCAACACGCGTACAGTGCAGGTAAATCTACAGAATCAGCTCTATACTCGGTAGTCACGAGGATAGAAGAAGCTATTCAAAACAAAGGCATTTGTCTAGGGACCTTTATCGATATTGAAGGTGCCTTTGACAAAACAAACTACACCAGTATCAAAACAGCGCTCTCCAGACATGGAGTAAGTAATGTTCTAATTAACTGGATCAATAACATGCTCCGTTTTGCCGGCGGCTCCCGCATGGCGACGGTAGTAAAGGGCTGTCCACAAGGGGGGGTACTATCGCCCCTTCTATGGAACATCGTCATCAACAGCCTCATCTCGCAGTTAAACAGGTATCATTACCACACTATAGGCTATGCCGATGATCTCACCATCCTGATCTCAGGCAAGCAAGCAAGTACGGTTTGTGAGGTAACCAGATCAGCTCTCAAGATTGTCGAACAATGGTGCAGGGAGTTCGAGCTATCGGTGAACCCAACCAAAACGGAGGTAGTAATGTTTACTAACAAACGCATGCTGGGAAATTACAATCTCCCACGACTATTTAACACTCAACTCCAACTCTCCACTGAGGTCAAATATCTAGGTATAGTCCTGGACAGTAAGTTGAGTTGGAATGCACACCTTGAGTCAAAACTGACTAAGGCAAGTATCATGTTCTGGCAATGTCGCAGAATGATAGGGAAAAAATGGGGCCTTTCCCCCAAAATCATTCGGTGGCTATATACAGCAGTGATTCGACCAACGGTCTGCTACGGCGCTGTGGTGTGGTGGCCGCGCACTAATCTATCCACGGTACAGACCAAATTACAAAGTTTTCAAAGACAAGCCTGTTTAGCCATGACAGGCAGCATGAGGACTACACCCAGCGCGGCTCTGGAGGTAATGCTTAACTTACCAGCCTTACACCTGTTTATTAGACAGGAAGCATGCATATCCGCGATACGTCTAAACACCCTAGGTCTCTGGGCGAAGAACAGCAGGGCCCCTCACGCAGTCATCCTGCGCACTGCTACCGAGGAGTTACCTATTTTGGGTGCCATAAACGACAGGATACACAAAACGTATGTATTTGACAAAAAATACAAAATACAATTACATGATGACCATCGTGAAGGACTTAATCAGACTGATTTAAGAATTTTTACGGATGGATCAAAGACAAACACAGGTACTGGCTCCGGGGTATTCTCAGAGGACCTGAATATTAACATCTCCCGTCCACTCGGTGAGTATAATACTGTCTTCCAGGCTGAATGCATGGGCATAATCCTGGCTATGGAGGCTATCAAAGACAGGAAGATAGCCGAACAGTCAATTAGGATACTATCAGACAGTCGAGCTGTACTCATGGCTCTAGACAGCAATACAATGAACTCAGGACTCATATACAACTGCTACTGTGCTATAATGAAGGTATGTAGCAACAACAACAATATCACTCTACAATGGATCAAAGGACACAGTGGATCCAGAGGTAATGACGCAGCTGACGAACTTGCTAAAAGGGGGTCCGACGCCGGAGCTATTGGTCCGGAACCGATAGTACCGGTGCCTTTTAACGGGCTTCGATCTCTGCTAAGACTGCAAACCAAGGTACAAGGTAACGAAAATTGGCGGAACCAGAAGGGATGCCGACAATCAAAGGAAGCCTTACCTGCAATCAATACACGTCTCTCCCGCAAGCTCTTCCAGCTAAAGAAGACTCAACTTCGAGCGGTTACGAGCGTAATAACAGGGCATGGTATGTTCAACAAACACCTATACACTCTAGGTATCACCGACAGTCCTTTATGCAGAGCATGCATGGAGGTGGAAGAAACGGCCGCCCACGTCGTGTTGAACTGCAAGGAGGTGGCCAACTACCGGGCCAAACACCTGGGCACACCCGGGTCCCTCCCGGAGGTTGTGGAGGATCCTAAGGGACTTCTGCAATTTCTGGAGGAGCTAGGGTGGCTAGACTGACAGCCATCCTAATAAACAAAATTCACGCAAAATAGGCGCATGTTGACGTCGAGTTGCGGAAACCAGCCCGTCTTACAATTACAATTACAATTACAAGACAGTTAGAAGATTTATAATTAAGATGATCGCTAAAAGTTATTGTGACTTCAAGTATAGACTGATTATTAAAGTGAGAAAGTTAGTAGATTAATAAGAAAAAAAATTGCTAAAAGTTATTGTGACTTTAAGTACAGACTGTTTATTGAAGTAAGACAGTTAGAAGATTTATAATTAAGATGATTGCTTAAAGTTATTGTGACTTCAAGTATAGACTGATTTATTAAAGTGAGACAGTTAGAAGATTTATAATAAAGGTGATTGCTAAAAAATATTGTGGCTTTAAGTGTAGACTATTTCATGAAGTGAGACAGGTATTAGATTTATAAGAAAGAAAATTTCTAGAAGTTATAGTGACTTTAAATACAGACTGTTCATTAAAGTAAGAAAGAAGATTTATAATTAAAATGATTGCTAAAAGTTATTGTGACTTCAAGAATAGACTGATTATTAAAGTGAGACAGTTAGAAGATTTATAAGTAATCAAGATGATTGCTTAAGACTATTTAATAAAGTGAGACAGTTAGTGTATTTATAAGAAAAATATTGCTAAATGCTATCGTGACTTCAAGAAGATTTGTATAAGTTATTCGAGTTAAAGTCCATACTTGTTATTAAAGTCAGACAGTAAGATTCTTTATTTTTTATTGCTTTTTGTCCTAATTTTGACCTGCGTTTACAATTTTTTTGTTTCTTAAAGGGGTGGGTTATCAGGTGTCGGAGTAAAAGAAGAAAGGCTTTTTCCACTCTTCTTTTGATTTATAGTTGCCAGACAATAAATTTTGTGGAGAATGTTGTTTGTTTTTTCATTGTAACCTTAAACTCTAATTTTGGTGGCAATCGTCAATTTTTGTGGCATTACTATCAATTTGTGTGTCCTAATATCAATTTTTGTGGCTTGTCAATTTTTGTGGCTTGAATAAGTAATAAAGTATACAGGATATTTGAAATGTTTTGTCAAATTATAAAAGCTTTTTGTATTGGTTAACATATGCAATATTTATTGATATAGAATTCGATCATACAAAGATTTCCACAAAAATTAGACAAAAATGTACTGTTGTTGAAAATTACCCGTATAGTCCCCATAACCAGTTTTAGTAGAGTCAGGAAGCGGGAAAAAATGAGTTGAGTTTCGGAAATTGTTGGTCTGATTGTTCCTTAGGTTAAAATAAGCCGATACAAATCAGTAGCCCTCGCAAATATCCCCTCTGAACCGGGAGGGGGAGGGTCGGTGCTCCGCCCGGCGTTACTTCAAAAAATAGAACCGCTCATTTATAGCTACCAGGTTGAGTTTGGTATGGTTTTCGTATAAATCAATAACGAGGAATTCATTTCTGGTATTTATTTTACACATATGTGCAATGGTTTTTTAAATAATCGCAAAAATATAAAATTGTAATCACAAAAAAACCTTTCGCAGCCTATATTTTGTTATTTAAAAATATCCAAATGTAGCCTGTTTAATGTCAATTTATAAAAATATAACTTAAGTAGGATTTTTCTTATAGAATTATGACACAAAAAAATGTAGGATCCGACGCGGCGGACGGATTATTTGAGAGAAGTAATATTTTTTTTATTTGAATCATATAATAATTTTATAATCTGGTCCTTTTTATGATATCGAAGCGTTTACTTGCTTTCTAATCTATTTATAAATTTTATTTTTTTGGGTTTTTCCAATGTCAAAGACCAGTAGTGGAGTGCCGTAAGACCAAAAAATTTCAAAGCCTCGGAACCCGGTTCCACTGAAAGGGTTTTCGTGAAACATTTTTTATTACATCGTTGGAGGAATAAATAAAAAAGTTTAACACTCAAATTTTGCCGATCTGATTTTTATCTGGTATTGAGGAATTCCCATACAAAAGAAGATTTTTTCGGTAGGTAAAAAAATCCGATTTTCAAAGATTTCCATACAAAATTAAAACAATTGATGCTGTAAGTTTGAAATTTTGCATAAATGATGTTCAGATATTGTGAAAACTTACCTAAATGAGGTTACACGGAGTTCCCATGGGAACGAATTGTAGGGCGTCTGCTAGTTGATACGTACGTTTGGTGTTTCAGTCGCAGCCCTCTATCTTTCAAACTATTATAGACAGCATGTCCAAATTTTCAGGAAATACGTATTTTGATAGTAACTGTCGTCAAATATATTAAATAACATTAAAAATCTAAATCACAAAGGAGTTCCCATACGACAAACGTCCTAAATCTCGCATTTCCTTTACAACTTTTGTTACTGCTCTATTTCAAAAACGATGTAAAGCATACACCTTAAACTTCGTTCACATTTAAAACATACTTTACATTAGATAAAAAATATATGAATAACAGTCAAGAGTGAATCGGACTCAAGCTAAATACCGCCGGTTGCCGAATAGGCTGCCGGCGCCGGTTGCTGAATAGATCGCCGGCGCCGGTTGCCGACAAGGATGCCGGTGCTGGTTTCTGAATTGGCTACCGACACTGGCCGTCTAACTAATTTTGGTCGTAACCGCTAGGTTATTTCAGAATATCAGCTAACACAAATGAGTGAATGAGATATAACTATTGCAGACCCTTAGACCTAATATATTTGTCTCTTTCTAACGTCGAGGATTGCGACATACGGCAGAGCGACAAGTAGGTTTGTTAGTAGCCTAGCCTAGCCAACCCGTTAAGGGTTGGTAAGGTTAGGTTAGGTTAGAACTGCGACCCATAATGCCAGAAACGACTTTGGTTGCGTTAAACGGTTATCGCAGTTCCGCTCATCCGTCTCAAAGAAAGCGATTTTGCCACATTTAACCTTGTGCTGTCTCTCACTACTGGGACAGTAAATATGTAGGTCAAATATGTATTTAAATAAAACACCAAGTACTTGCAATGCGCCTGCGACACGTTCGCTCGCCGCAAGCTCTTGACGGTAAGTGCGGGGCGAGCGGGCGGTTCACAGCCACTATATTTATTATATATCTGTATACCACATCTCTCCTTTTCAATTATTTGAAATAAACTATTCGAACTTAGTCTATTAGAAATAAATACATTATCTGGCTAGACGAATTTTACAAATTATTACAGATCAAAAATAATCAAGAAACCGAAAATAACTTACAATCTAAGGAGTATACAATACAACGAATCAGTATAGGTACATTCCAACAGTTTCAACACAAATTATCTTCGTCTGTTTCCAATACTGAACTACTGTCATTTCCAATCTCTTTCTCGTCTGTCCTTTAACCTTTTTTTTTTTAATGTAAGTATTATTTTTATTCTTAACTCTTGTCAAGTTTCGTTATTCCTTATATTTACGTCTAAGGTCTCCTCCATTTTTTCTTTAATCATATTTTTTTATGTAAACCTTCTCGCCTACTTCAATGTCGCTATCCTTCGCTCTTCTTTTCCTGTCTTCCTTATTCTTCTCCTTTTCTTTCATCATTTTGTCTCTATCGTGTACTTCTAAATTGATTTGTTGGTTTTCAAAGGGAATTTTGTCTCTAAACTGTCTGTTAAGAAGGGTCTTTCCCGTCGTGCTATGCGGCGTGCTATATTGTACATCATGAGGTAGCTTAAGAGATGCTCCTTCCAATCAGACTTCTGGCATTGGCTGATTTTTAACCGTTTTATGATATCTCGGGTTTGCCGCTCGACGGCACCGTCCTGCTGCAGCCAGTATGGAATTATAAAGTTGAATGCTAAACTCTGAGCAGAAGGACTTGAACTCCTCGCTAATTAATTGCTGTCTATTGTCTGAAGTCAAACTTATTAGAATGCCTAGCCTTGAGGATCAAATCAAATCATTATTTTATTATAAAAAGATAAAAAGAAATGTCAGTATAAACATGTTTTGCTAATGAACAAACAGCATGCAAATGTCATTTTGGTTACTTATTCATTATTACAGTGAAATAAATTATTTATCTATCTAAACCTTTACAATTGCACTTACACACATTGCACAGTGTCATGAAATGAAGATTATTGAATTGTACATTTTCCAAGATAATTTCAAAATAATAAAATGTCATAAGAAAATGTAAATACTAGGACTAATCATAAACTTGATGTACCAGACAGTCGTCACCACAAGGTCATGAACTCCTTTATTGGTCAATGTATATGTTTCCATAACAAGATTTCCATGTGTATTCAAAATTTACCTTTGGACAAATTCAAGACAGTAATTGAACAAAACTTTTCAAAAAGGCTATTACAGAATTTCTGTTTATTTAACAGACAAACAAATAAAATAAGAAAATTTGTAATACTATTAAAAAGAGCACCCTCAAGAGTTTCCTGCCTATTCCTCTCTGGGGAAGAATGCAGCCCTGCGAATAGGCGTAGAGACAGTAGGGTCAAAAAAACGAATGTGAATGTATGTATTTAAATTCTTCAATGTATGTTTGTATGTACTTAATGTAATTTTGACTTATTTTAAGTAACATCCTGAATGTTCCATAAAATAAAGATTATTGAGTTTAAGTTTGCTAAGGTGCAGCTCTTGCAACTTTTTACCATGTTCTTTATCTATTTTAGGCTACCACACCTTAGTCCGCAATTTGCCGTTCATGGCAACGATGCTCGGGTGACTCTCATGACATGAGCCGATGCTAGCAACTGTTTACGTAGCTCGACCGGTATAACGATTTTAGTTCCACGATAAGACATCATCATGATGTGTTCCTTCACGCTTAAGCAAGCGACAATTAATGAGAAACCCGTAAATAAATATGAAGAGATGAATTTTGTGGTTCCAGTCACGCGAATGGTTCTTTAATTAACTTGGCTATCTGCTAGTATGTTTTACTAAATAAGTATGATGAAAAATGGTAGGACATAGTTCAAACTCGCATTTTCTAGCGAGAACTCGGACACAGGGTACCTATTTGTCAATTCAGTGATATTTTTAACACGAAAGAACGGCAGTAATTTCAGAGAAGAAAACTCAACCTGGGTCCTTGCGTCAACCAACAAGAATGAATTAATGCTTTATACGTAGTTACAAAAATTGTTATGATTGATTTACTAGATAAAAAGTATAAATTTAGCTTATGTTACCAGTTGAATAACCGCCAAAATGCTTAAACATGAGCAGCATACGCCGCAATTAAATAACATACTTATGTTTTATTTTATGGCGAATGTTTACTTCAGCGGAATTTTTTCTACACAAACAAAGTACTACGTGTCAAGTCGATATCTAGTGCTCCAAGGAAGAACCTTTGAGTATGTAGAAGAACACACAAAATGGTCATGATTTTTCTCATTTTTTCACTGTTTATGTGCAAAGAGAATATAACCACTAGCGGTTTTGATATGTCATATTTTATATACCTATTTTATTTACATCGACCAGCAGCTCTAGTATGATAACAACGAACTCGCGCTCGGCTCACGCCGAAACTGCACTTTGCTTGCGCGAGGGTCCCGCGCAAAGGATTGCTTGCCCTATGCGTTGTCGATGTTGACATTTTGACTTAGGATCGCGGAGTTATCGCGGTGCTGTCACTATCGTACTCGGCCTGCTATTAGTCATAGGAGAAGATTAGTTATAGATAGCATAGAAAGTGTACGATCACAGCTGGTTAAAGCCCCCCAGAACACCAGGATCGCAGCCTCAATAATACAATTATTTGCTGTCGGTGTACGGAATACTTATGATGTGGATATAAAATTATGAAGATTAACTTTAAGCTAATAGTAGTTGTCAAACGTAGCGTGTAGTGGTGCTAGAACCAGTGATGCTCTGCCTACCCTGTTAGGGATTCCAGACGTGAGCATGTATGTATGTGTGTGTCTATAGAACTTATACTCACCCCTAATTTGAGCATACTGAGCTTCATAGCCGTTTCTTTGCCCATTTTATGTGCCATTTTTATGACGTAAAATTTAACGGAACTGGGTCCAAACCCTTTTGTTGATTTGACGCAATGACACCGATTGACTTTAAATATTCTCAAGTTTTATCGTCGATTATGTTGGTTTTGGTACCAGAGAATCAATGAGCATGTCCACCTTGACAACCCCAATTTGACATGATATTTTTGCGTCATCGACTATCTATATGAAACACATAGTTTACATTAGGTGTGGATGGTGTATTTGGTTCTTCTTTTTTTTTTTTTCTTAGTTGTTTAGTTTCTTTAGGTTGATCATTTGGTTTCATTATTTTTACATCCTTGGATTTATTAGGTAAGATTTGCCTTTATTTTTTTTATTATTATTTTTGTTTTGCTTAGTCCGACATTGATTTCAGCAATGGACTACCCGCATTTTTTACAAATTTTATATTTTGCAGGGCATCTTTCATAGTCACTGTCGTGATAAGAACTTTCGCATCTAGTACACCGTATACCGTCTTTTTTCGGTCTAGTTCCAATTTTGTTCCCATCAAGGCTAGTCCTTCCTTGAAATCCTTTTAATTGTCTTTCGACAGTCTCAACCGAGTTTGCTTCCACAATTGTTTTGTCTATTGTAACTGTATCTCCTAGCGTCAAAATTATCTATCTGAGGTTCGACGAACTACACGACTTGTCGACTATTTGATCCATGAGATCATCTTCTTTTCGCGCGAAATTACATTTAGAGCTCTGATTACGCAACCTAACCAGGAATTTTTTCAAACTTCTCCTCGGGTTCTTGCTTCATAAGCCAGAACAAATGTCTATCTTAGAGGAAACTTTGTGGTGAGAAATACGCGTCAAGCTTCTCTATCCAATTTTTTTTTCTAAGAACCTACTGGGTAATTACTATTTTTAAAATGGAAGCAAACTCCCGGTATGAATTTAATTGGAACTACCTATCACTTGCACAAACTAGCAATCAAAACATGTTGTTTAACATGTGAAGATGCCAGTTAGTGTAAACTTGATGGGCTTTTCCCATACGATAAATTGTACGGTGCACTTTCTTTGTCGGCTAATTTGTGTTTACAACACTCCGACTTGCTAATATATACAGGCACATCTTGTTGTATGTATAGTTAGGAATTTGCCAGTTCTAGTAAGTAAATAGATCTTTCGCTGCAATGTTTTTAACGGACTAAACTAGAATAAAAACATATAAAGGTATTTCTGTATAACTGTAATCCAAGGTAAAAAATAATTAATTATTGATGGTAATTTCTTTTTTTTTTCACTTTACGATTAGAACCTATCATAAATTAAGGAATTACTTAATACTTGATCATTAGTAATCATTGTTAATATTGTGTTCTACCAGCAACAACAAAGTGCAAAATATTTAGTTAGACTCGGTATATAAAATTGGGATTTCAGACCAATGCCTGCTTATAAACTGGCTGATACTAACTATACAACAATGGAATATTTTTAGGTATATATTAGTTGAATTGCGACTACTTCTTTATGATTTGTTGACCTTTTGTTATCAGTACGAATATTTCAATTTAATCGAGTCTTACGGGATCTATGTAATTACCGTTAGTAAAAAGTAAAATTCCAGTTGGGTTTGGAAATATAAAAAAAAATATTTTCAATATACTTAATTGCTAAAAGTACACAGTAGTTGGTACCTCCTTTTAAGCTAATAAGCCTGTGTTAGGTGGTACCGCTCTTCCATACATAAAATAAAAACTTGCTCAACTATTTCAGTTGATTGTGCATATTTTTTGTGTAATATTACCGTTATTATATAAACAAACACTATAACCAATTGTGTATGATAAGCACGTACCTTTCCTCCTTTTGTAATAAATAACTGGTTTGAGTAAAACCGTACAAGGCATCACCTTGCACTAGCTTTTATAGGTACTATTTATTGTTATGCTACTTTCGTCTGATAATTTCAGGTTACTTTATATTGTAGTAGTCGTGACACATTATAAAATATTAACATTTTTTTATTATTTAACTCACGATCTTTTTCCTCGTCGCCAGTTTGTGCTGTCTCTCACTACTGGGACAGTAAATATGTAGGTCAAATATGTATTTAAATAAAACACCAAGTACTTGCAATGCGCCTGCGACACGTTCGCTCGCCGCGAGCTCTTGACGGTAAGTGCGGGGCGAGCGGGCGGTTCACAGCCACTATATTTATTATATATCTGTATACCACAAACCTCAAAACTTAAAATCTTGATTTTTCAAAAATTACGCATTTCCTCACTAAAAGCAGCTAGATTATGTTTCGGGGCATTAAAAGTAATCGATTGAACCCAAAATCGCACAGAAATTCGTGCCGCAGGATACTAAAGTTTTACCCATTCTTTTGTTAAATTAAACCAAACCGTGACGATAAACATAAGACTATTAACAAACAAAAAAAATACAACAAACACAGCCCAAACTAATGACACTAATTATAGAAAAAAGTCGAATCTTTGAGGTTATGTTTCTTTTCGAATTTTTTTTATTTATCCCTTTCGGGAAAGGCAAAGGAAACTATGTCCATATAGCCATGTCTTCAGTGAAAAATCTTCTTTCTTCAACTTAACCTAAGCCCTAAGCTTCTCATGTTCTGCGTAAAACCGGACAGCCTCTGTTTTACGAAAACTGGCGGCGAGAAGCACAACCGCAAGGATCTTTGTTGGTACCAAACGGAGCAGAAACACTGTTATCACTTGAATTTTTCATCACTACACAAATTTTAGTCAATTTACTGCTTAATACACTTTCTTAATCACTATTACACATAAAACAACTTTTTCACGCAGAAAACGAAAATTCAATTGACAAAGCAACCGCTCACGCCGAGTTCCCGTCAAAGACCCTCTTTCTTTTTTAATATTTGTTTACCGGCACTGGAACCCAGCGTTTTGCGCATTGTCACCGGTTCCCATTTTGAGTGCGGACTCCGGCAGCCGTTGTTTTAAATCTCTGCTGCCGGCAGTGTACTTACCGCCGGTTCCCAATAGTGATATTTTTGGTAGCCGGCGCCGGCAGCGGAGGCACTCCCTATATTTAAACAAACTCTCACTCGAACTGTATTTGTGACATTTACCTGGTTATTTTTCATGGCATTACTGTTATCATTTATATTATGACTCGGAAACTTTAATATCCGTACCTTTGATGTATGTGTCTTCGTTTTATTAAACACTTTTGCCTCACATCATACTATAAACGCCAATTCCATAGTAAATAACCAAAAACCGTGAAAAAACTGTTTTTATTTACAGTTCGTTCGGGCAATTAGTGTGCAGTACAGGCGCACGGCATATTGGGACCATTCTTTAACTTAAATGTGACTCGTCCACAAATGCAAATTTTTTAATAAAAATTAAAA
Organism: Aproaerema taeniolella; assembly: GCA_949987775.1. Taxonomy (NCBI): domain Eukaryota; kingdom Metazoa; phylum Arthropoda; class Insecta; order Lepidoptera; family Gelechiidae; genus Aproaerema; species Aproaerema taeniolella. The sequence goes on along the minus strand of CATLJT010000027.1, from coordinate 31,482 downwards.
TTAAATAGCCATCTTACAACTTAAACATTTATGCTATTTTTGTAGCATAAGTATAAAAAATCAATCTAGCTATTCCGAATCAGAGTCAAATCAGAGATAAATAAATTAATCTATGAATATCACATAATGACCGAAAAGCTTTTATTCTAATGACCGTTACTGCAACTGGGTATTTGTAATGCAAGTAATACCTACAGGACGAATTATCTGAACCCTCCTTTGTAATTTATAAGTTAGCAGAACTAACTTCCTTAAGTACTTCTTTTTGGAAATATACGTTATTATTATTTTGTAAATGTTAACGATAGTGTCAATGAACACATACAATAATTTATTTACAGTTAAGTTATTTTATTTTCAAATAGGTACGAATATTTTTCTTTCAAAAAATAGCTATACTAATCCATGTAAATATTTACAGAGACCACAAAATATTATTATTTTCGTATTATAACCATGGACTTAGTACTTTCTCTTTTAAAGGACCGATTACTTAGAAAAATCGTATTAAGAAATATGAAACTTAACCCCATAGCAATAAGGTACACTTTCGACTGCTTCTCCGACAGCCTCTATTGAAACCGAAAGGGACACCGATGTGCGAGGCGGATTGTCTCTTTCTTTTTTCTTGTCAATTTAAAAAAACTTCATTAATCAAAAAAGTCCGGCTTTGACAATGAAGTTAATAACGAAGAAATACGTTGCATTTGAAATGAATTTCAGTTCAAATTGATGTAAATTAATTGTAATCATAATAACTTCGTCATCTTTTCCTAAATTACCAAAAGAAAACGAAATTTTTTTTCAAACCATTTATTACTACTGGCATCCCGTAAAGTGTCATCGTAATGTCATGGCGGTATGCTTTAAATCGTATAAAAATAATTCGTAACGGCAAGGATTATACCAGTTTTTTAAATTAAAATACTGACAAAATGGTAGAAAGATGTTGTGTTCACACTTGTTCAAGTGAATCGTATGGTGGATGTAACATAATTATCTTTTCACAAGTAAGCTAAAATAATTTCTTATAAATCTATTACTATGTTGTCCATAATTTCTTGTGTTTGGCGGAGAAAGGTTCTCAACAATGCTGTGCTATTTTATTGCAGAGTGCATAAAGATTCAGAACAAAGACAAAAATGGCTCAACAGCGTTGAGATTAGACAAAAGATAACAAAAAAATTCCGTTATATGCAGCCGGCACTTTGTGCCAACTTGCTTTTATGCTGGGAATTCAATTCCTACTATTCCTCCCACGGTAAAAACCATGTACTATTGCGAAATTGTATTTTTTTGAATTCGCACACCAATACACCATAAATACACGTTACATGTCTACAAAGATCTTTTGGCCCGCGGTTTCCATGGTGACGCCTTTATTTACAATACAAGTTCTTCTAGCTACAACTGTCACCTTTGTAGACCTATAAAATACTACTTAACAGTTATAGTTTTAAATGCAAAGTCCCCACCGAGTGGCACGAGCCTCCCTCGAACAGTGAAGGGGGATTCAGGCCATAGTCCACAACACTGGCCTAAAATGCGGGTTGGTGGGTCTTTCGGAAATAACCTTTAGGGTTACGGGTTTCTTCACGATGTTTCCCTTCACCGCTGAGCAATTGATAACTATTAAATACGAATTAAAAGACGAATGTATAGTGATACAGGCCTCAACCTGGCATCGAACCCACGACCCTCCGCTCACAGGTCCCACTCACTATCCAGGGTTAGTTTATTCCGCCCTCATTCCAAACCGCCCCCGTCCAAGTACAGTTAGCATCATCATCCTTTTCAAACTTGGAGTATTCGAAATGAAACTTCTTTGGGCGCGTTGAGAGTGAAATTTCAAAGTTGCGTCATGGTATTCAAAGTTTACCTTTAGAGAAATTTAAGACAGTAATTTAACAATGTAAAAAAAATAATTAGGCCAGGTACAAGGTTGTACCTACCTTGTAGTTTGAAAGCCTAGCGACCTTGCATTAAATCTGGTAGTTCTGATTTTTTGCTGACTTGTTTAGGATGTTACAACCTAATGAATAACCGCATATTTGGAAAATATACCTAGCCACAACGAATCGAAAAAAGGCAAGATTTTTTTTAAATGTACCTTTACCCAACACTTTGACGTCACTGGCGCGCGTTGACATCGGGTATATTTTCAAATTACTAAACACGCGCGTAGGTATTTGAAAACATACCCGAACGCAACACGGCAACGCACTCACTCATTTAGATCAGAACGCCCGCTTAATTTTGACGAGTAACGAATTTTCATTAGGTACGTAAAAAGTTAAATAGAGTCATTAAACTTTAAGTTTCATTAAACTTAGTCTTTTAAACTTAAAGTCTCATTAAACTATAGTTCCATTAAACTAAAGTATAATTAAACTTAAAGTCCCATTATTAAACTAAAATCCCATTATACTTAAAGTCTCATTAAACTAATCCCATTAAACTAGTCACATTAAACTTAAAGTCCCATTAAACTAAAGTCTCATTAAACTTAAAGGCCCATTAAACTGAAAATTTAAGCTTTTTCATAAACAACTTTTATCTACCTACATTTATAATTTTCAGTAGGGATAAAGGAATTTAGAAGTATATTTTGATATATTTTGCAATAACACAACACGGAATTTCCAGTTTGAAAATATACCCCGGAAACGCGTTGACGTCGGGTAGGTATATTTTTAAATCCCTCATATGGTAAAACATATTTTTAAAGTATACTTGAGCCCAACACTATAATAGACTCAGCGCCGAACGACACCATGTCAAAATTAAATAAAAAAAAATTAAAAAAAGTGTTCATTAAGTGATAGGTACTGGTTCAGGATTTTCATTTAAAGCTAGGAGGTTCTTTTTCAACCTGTATACATATATGCTCACGTCAGTAATTCCTAAGGGGGTAGGCAGAGAATCAGTGGCTCATCTTTACCTATTTTCTTGATAAAGAAAATATTTATTACATAACTTCATCGTAACTCAACCTTGTGACACTTGAATGACCTATGGTAAGAAGTACTAGTCACAATTTCTAGTTTTGATTTTTGAGCGAAACAAAATCCAAGATCGGTTTTTAATACAACATTGCAAAGTGTTTTAAATTCCAATCATGTCCAAATGATAGTATCAGGGATATCTTTAATTGAAACTTCAGTTGATATTTTATAAAATACTCTATTTTTGAAGAAAACTACGAAAATGTGTAGCGTTCTTAAACAGCACCATCTATGGGATTTTTTTGGAAGCTTACCTCATTTTCCACTACCTCATTAAAAGTTACGTGTTAGACTCGAGTGCCACGATTTTTGACCTTGTGCTCTTTTGATTCTCTCGCTAACGCTCAGAATTCTAATTGTTGTAGCACTCGCTGCGCTTGTGATCCAATTTTAGAATCCTTCGCTTGGTCGGTCATCAAATTTGAGCACGCGGTTAAAAGCAACTTTGCACTCATGTATAACAAATATATCTCTGACTCTCATCAGCACATACAATGTCTCCACCTAGGGGCACGATGTGTTAAGTTTACCTTGCCCAATGTTAAACAGGTTAATACCAATGTACAGGTTAAGAATGTAAAACTGGACGTTGTGGAATCTACTATATTCTTAGAAATAACTCTTGATGCAAAGCTTCAATGGGGTCCTCATATTGATAAGTTAGCGAGCAGACTCAGTTCAGCAGCCTACGCAGTTAAACAAATCTGTCAATTATCGGACGTTGAAACCGCGAGAACCGTATATTCACTTCCACAGCCTAATGTCATATAGCATTTTACTGTGGAGTAATGCTGCGGGTATCAATAAGATCTTTGTTCTGCAGAAAAGGGCTATTCGCGCGATTTATAAAAAAATTCAAAGAAATAAATATTCTGACTTCTGCATCCCAATATATTATATGTGACAATCTTTTATATGTGAAGAAAAATGAACATTTGTTTAAGAAAAATAGCGATAGGCACAATATAAATACTAGGACCAAGCATAAACTGGAAGTACTAGACAGTCGTCTCCACAAGGTCACGAACGAAGGTATTCAAAATTTACCTACCTTTGGATAAATTTAAGTCAGTAATTAAACAAAAACTTTACAAAAAGGGCTATTACAAAATTTCTGATGACCTAACTGACATGGAGCCATGGGAATGACTGCTCAGTTTTAGAGTTATTTCAGAATTAGTTAAAATTAGAAAATAGGAAAATTTGTGATGCGATTAAAAAGAACACCCTCAGAGTTTCTTGCCTGTTCTTCTCTGGGGAAGACTGCACCTTTGCGAATAGGCGTAGAGTCAGTAGGGTCAATAGAACGAATGCGTATGTATGGTATGTATTTAAATCCTTTAATGTTTGTTTGTATGTATTTCATGTAATCTTGACTTGTTTTAAGTGGCATCCTGATTATGCTATAAAATAAAGATTTTTTCTATTCTATTCTATTCTATTCTGTGAAAGGGTGAATTTATTATTTAATAGTTTCTAATAAAAAGAACATAAGATCAAAATTAACTTATATATACCAATGGAACTAAACGGGCTCCTATGGAACTAAGGTCCGTTAGATAAAATAGGAAAAAAACAAATTCTAAGCATAAAACTCCAATTTTACAAAAATCCAATATGGATTGCTTGGGGAAAATGTTTTCATGGGAAAAGTTTGAAATTAAGTTAAAAGCATGTTTTAATGATTTGATTATAAGATGAGACGAAAGGTGAGTTTGTTTTATTTTTTCGCAACCTAACTACACAACTTTGTGCCGTGTGGTGATCGGCTTAGAATAACACCACCCCATTTCTTTCCGTGGGTGTCGTAAGGGGCGACTTAGGAAACACAAATGAGACCTGCCTCCTATTAATCCATCTCAGGCAACAACACCTCATTTTTTATGAATCTGAGGTGTTGTCCTATGGTCTCATGCGGTGTGGTAGGCTCTGTAAAGGGCCGCCTGGTTCGCGACTACCCTCCTACTCCTACCGAAGTCCGACGCCAAACAGCTTGCTGTGTTCCGGCGGTGCGTGGGAGTACCGGTGCCTTATAGGCGTTTTCTGGGTTAACTCGCTCCATCGTCGACCTCATCTATGACCTCGGTCAAGATTGAGGTCAAGAGTTAACCCATCTTATAATTAAAAAAAAAACATTCCCGATGTCCACTACTCTGTGTCCTCCTTGTATATTATCATACAATTTGGTGTTTCATAACAAAAATGTAGTAACGTAAAGGTTGCTGATGGTTTGTTATATAAAAATAAAATTACAGGAAAACTTCTATCCTTAAATGGAAGCCTGTATTTGTCTGTTACGTAAGTATACTTTTCACTCCCAAAAAAAAAAATTATAATACGAGTAATCGCATTGTCACCCTACTAGAACGAGACGTTCTGCCTCGTTGCTCTATCTCTTCTTCGGCCCGCGTTTGAGCTCGAAGATTTCTATCCTGATGTATTAGATCCATGATTATAACTAGTAGAAAGAGATAGAAGATATGAATTACCATTCAAGTTTTCTTGCTCCCTGTACCGCCATACATTTCGAGATGACAGCTGACAGCTACCCATGCACACTAATTGAGCGAACAAACTGTACATTGACTTTAAAATTTTATTGCTTGAGTTTGGCTCATATCTGGCCAGTTTTAATATATTTTTTTTAAAATAATGTAAGGTATGTTTTCAATGTGCACCATGGATCTAATACATAAGGATAGAAATCTTCGAGCTCAAACGCGGGCCGAAGAAGAGATAGAGCAACGAGGCAGAACGTCTCGTTCTAGTAGGGTGACAATGCGATTACTCGTATTGTAATTTTTTTTTGGGAGTGCAAAGTATACGTAACAGACAAATACAGGCTTCCATTTAAGGATAGAAGTTTTCCTGTAATTTTATTTTTATATAACAAACCATCAGCAACATTTACGTTACTACATTTTTGTTATGAAACACCAAATTGTATGATAATATACAAGGAGGACACAGAGTAGTGGACATCGGGAATGTGAAGTTAGGTTGCGAAAAAATAAAACAAAAACTCACCTTTCGTCTCATCTTATAATCAAATCATTAAAACATGCTTTTAACTTAATTTCAAACCTTTTCCCATGAAAATATTTTCCCAAAGCAATCCATATTGGATTTTTGTAAAATTTGAGTTTTTTGCTTAGAATTTGTTTTTTCCTATTTTATCTAACGGACCTTACGGAGAGCCCGTTTAGTTCCATAGGAAAATCAGTTTCTTTAAGTTAATTTTGATCTTATGTTAATTTTTATTAGAAATTATTAAATAATAAATTTTGTCAATTCCCCCTTTCACAGAATAGAATAGAATAGAATAGAAAAATCTTTATTTTAAAGGGCATACAGGATTCCACTTAAAACAAGTCAAGATTACATGAAATACGTACAAACAAACATTAAAGGATTTAAATACATACATACGCATTCGTTCTATTGACCCTACTGACTCTACGCCTATTCGCAAAGGTACAGTCTTCCCCGGAGAAAAACAGGCAAGAAACTCTGAGGGTGCTCTTTTTAAATCGCATTAAAATTTTTATTATTTTCTAATTTTAACTAATTCTGAAATAACTCTAGAGCTGAGCAGTCATTCCCATGGCTCCATGTCAGTTAGGTAATTAGAAATTTTGTAATAGCCCTTTTTGTAAAGTTTTTGTTTAATTACTGTCTTAAATTTCTCTAAAGGTAAACTTTGAATACCGTGACGCAACTTTGAAATTTCACTCTCAACGCGCCCAAAGAAGTTTCATTTCAAAAACTCAAAGTTTGAAAAGGATGATGAAGCTAACTGTATTTGGACGGGGGCGGTTTGGAATGAGAGCGGAATAAATTAACCCTGGATAGTGAGTGGGACCTGTGAGCGGAGGGTCGTGGGTTCGATGCCAGGTTGAGGCCTGTATCACTATACATTCGTCTTTTAACTCGTATTTAATAGTTATCACTTGCTCAGCGGTGAAGGGAAACATCGTGAGGAAACCCGTACCTCTAAAGGTTATTTCCGAAAGACGCATGGTCCACCAACCCGCATTTTAGGCCAGTGTGGTGGACTATGGCCTGAATCCCCCTTCACTATTCGAGGGAGGCTCGTGCTACTCGGTGGGGACTTTGCATTTAAAACTATAACTGTTAATAAGTATTTTATAGGTCTACAAAGATCTTGTGGCCGACGGGTGACAGTTGTAGCTAGAAGAACTTGTATTGTAAATAAAGGCGTCACCATGTAAACCGCGGGCCAAAAGATCTTTGTAGACCTGTAACGTGTATTTGTGGTGTGTTGATGTGCGAGTACAAAAAAATACAATTTCGCAATAGTAAATAGTTTTTACCGTTGGAGGAATAGTAGGAATTGCCACAGAATAAATGAATTGCGTTCACTTTGAGTAACTGGCGGGAATTTCCAGCATAAAAGCAAGTTGGCACAAAGTGCCGGCTGCATACAACGGAATTTTTTGTTATCTTTTGTCTTATTTCAACGCTGTTGAGCCATTTTTGTCTTTGTTCTGAATCTTTAGGCACTCTGCAATAAAATAACACAGCATTGTTGAGAACCTTTCTCCGCCAAACACAAGAAATCATGGACAACATAGTAATAGATTTAAAAGAAATTATTTTAGCTTACTTGTGAAAAGACATGTTACAGCCACCATACGATTCACTTGAACAAGTGTGAACACAACATCTTTTTACCATTTTGTTAGTATTTTAATTTAAAAAACTGGTATAATCCTTACCGTTACGAATTATTTTTATACGATTTAAAGCATGCCACCATGACATTACGATGACACTTTACGGGATGCCAGTAGAAATAAATGGTTTGAAAAAAATTTACGTTTTCTTTTGGTAATTTAGGAAAAGATGACGAAGTTATTATGATTACAATTAATTTACATCAATTCGAACTGAAATTCATTTCAAATGCAACATATTTCTTCGTTATTAACTTCATTGTCAAAGCCAGACTTTTTTGATTAATGAAGTTTTTTTAAATTGGCAAGAAAAAAGAAAGAGACAATCCGCCTCGCTTATCGGTGTCCCTTTCGGCTTCAATAGAGGCTGTCGGAGAAGCAGTCGAAAATGTACCTTATTGCTATGGGTTTAAGTTTCATATTCCTTAATATGATTTTTCTAAGTATTCGGTCCTTTAAAAGAGAAAGTACTAAGTCCATGATGTGCACTAATTTTGAAGGATATACATTAAATGGTTTTTGAAATAGATCAGTAACAATTATTTTTTCAAAAATACGATATTTTGGACGTTTGTCGTATGGAAACCCCACTGTAGTTAATGTTTTTAATTTTATTCATTATATTTTACGATAGTTACTATCAAAATACGTATTTCCTGAAAATTTGGATATGCTGTTTATAATAGTTTGACAGATAGAGGGCTGCGACTAAAACACCAAATGTACATATATCAATTAAATGGACGCCCTATAATTCTTTCCCATAGGAACTCTGTGTCACCTCATTTAGGTAAGTTTTCAAAATATCTGAAGATCGTCCATGCAAAATTTCAAACTTAAGTACAGCTTCAATAGTTTTGATTTTGCGTGGAAATCTTTAAAAATCGTATTTTTTTACCCACTGAAAAAAATTTAAAAAACACAAAATTAAAAAATTAAAAAATATATTAAAAAGCAAATAAACGCTTCGGTATCATAAAAAGGACCAGATCATAAAATTATTATAGGATTCAAATAAAAAAAGTTTCCTTCTCTCAAATAATCCGTCCGCCGCGTGTCGGGTTCTACATTTTTTCGTGTCATAATTCTATATCAAAAATCCTACTTAAGTTATGTTTTTATAAATCAACATTAATCAAGCTATATTTGGATATTTTTATAACACTTATATGTCTCTTAAATAAAAAAAATATAGGCTGCGAAAGGTTGTTTTTTGTGATTATAATTTTATATTTTTGCGATTATTTAAAAAACCATTGCACATATGTGTAAAATAAATACCAGAAATGAATTCCTCGTTATTGATTTATACGAAAACCATACCAAACTCAACCTGGTAGCTATAAATGAGTGGTAATGTTTTTTGAAGTAACGCCGAGCGTAGCACCTCTTTGACCCTCCCCCTCCCGGTTCAGACGGGATATTTTCAAAGGCTACCGATCTTTATCGGCTTATTTTAACCTAAGGAACAATCATACCAAGTGGTTTGCTTTAATCCAGTAGAAAAATGTGAATCTGCTTAATGACTCTACTATGCTGAGCTATGGCCTTTTTGTTGCATTCTGACACACACACAACACTAGAATAACTCTATAACTTTTAATGTGTATTTGTACTTCTGACTGTTTTGAATGTTGTGTGTATGTTTTAAAGCAATGAATAAATTCTTTGTCTGTCTGTCTGTCTCTCTGTCATTTACATTTAACAAACGTCAAAAAAGGAGGAATCATACAATACCCTACGTATTAAGGTTGCCTGGAAGAAATTGCTACCTAGAAATAAGGCTGCCATTGTTGTTCTATTTATTGTATTGTTTGTCTTTGTAGGCAAATAAAGTAGGTACAGTGGCGTTCATTAATCGAGGCATAGTTAAACCACTTAGCGCGTTACAAAGGGACTACGTTCCTCTGAACTTAGTTCAAACGATTTCTCACGCACACAAGCTTGCAGCCTCCCCTAAGAACGTCATTTTGCTTAGCGACATCTCTTGGCACCTCAATAAAGTTTTTGTAGGATGCATTACCTTTAGTAATACGTCACCGCTGCTGTTGAGTCATATCAAATGATCGGTAAATCTGAGCATGTAGTTCAGCGATTTTAAATTTAAAATGGAGATCGCCGAAACACACAAAAAATAAAGAAGACGAGATTTTTTTAAAAAGAATGTAAGGATTTAATTAAACAAAAAATTACAAAAATTCGACGTAGACCAAGACAGATATTGAATAACTGAACATTTAAATTAAACTTTAAGGTGTAACATACAGAAACTAACACGCAAAACAATTTTTAACGTATGGATAGTTTGTTTGGAAATGAAGTGTCGGATTATTTTGAACGGTTACAATACCATACATAAAATTTAAACACAAGGCCTAACAATAATAAATTATTATCTGTAGCAAATAGGAAGAATATATTCAGCGCCGAATAAATACCCCACCTACTTGTTAGATAAACCTATAACTGTTACAATTGACACATTTTGACAAAAAAATAAATCAAGAATATTTAAAGGAATTGATAAAACACTTAGCTACTGGTCTTCCAGAGGCCGCTGGTGAAACAGCTGTGGATTGGTGGCAGGATCAGGTGGATTAAGTCGCCCAAATTGGGTACACATCTATCAGAACTCTCAGCGGTAAATTGTTGTCATCACTTTCAATATGGTATATTAATTACACTGAAACTACAAAAATTCCAAATTGGACTAGAATACCTAAAAGGTCCCGAAACCCGAAAGAGCCCAAAGAAAGAATAAATTAAAATATATGAGTATTTATTAGAATAGTAAGGATGTCTAGCTAGTGTAACCTATACAAGAAGGATATTCTCCTCTTGCAGGTCGTGCAGTAATCCCCCCAGGTCAAATGATAACCAGATTTGATTTAAACCATAAGACCCAGGATTCTCATAGCTGTTGCAAGAACAGCCTGATAGAGTATTTGTCTGAGCGTGAAGAAGATGTTGTAAAAGTGTACTGTATAGTGTAGGTAGGGTAGAGTAGGCGTATGAGAACAAAAAAAGAAATGGTGAAAAACTTACATTTTGAAAGCCAAAAAAAAAAGGCTCAAATAATAACATTCACGATAAGAAACATATTCCAATTCAGCTCCAAACTTAATTAGAAAATAACTCGTGTATTTGATAACACTTCATATTTAAAAAACAACTTTTCACAAAGCAAATTGTGTCACATCTCACCAAAAATTTTTTTTGTCGAATGCCTGACAATTTCAATTCCAAACAAAATCCAAAAATCAAACAAATTCTAAAATTTTGAAATATATTGAATTAAAAAGAAAACTAGACCGGAAAGAACATAAAAAAGTTCGCAAGCAGAAATGCTGCAACACCCCCTTTCTACAAAAAATAATAAAAAAAAAATTTAACCAACACCCTGTATACCCAAAAAAAAAATTTTTTTGCCAACCCTACAAAGAAAAACTAAATTTAGTTTAAGTTAAGTTAAGTTTAAGTTAAAGTTAATTTAAAGTTTAGGTTGAAGTTAAATTTAAGTTTAAGTTAAGTTTAAGTTAAGTAAAAGTTTAAGTTTAATTAAATCCAGTAAAAAAAAAAAGAGGTCAATATTAAATAAGGAAACTTAAATAATTCCAACAACAAATAATCGCGCATTAACAAAAATAGAACAAAAACATTAATTGAAACTACTTATACGCGATGACAACAAAGTTTACTATCTCGAAAAAAAACCACGAAATTTACAAAAAGTGCAATGTCACAAAACATCACAATGAACAAATTAACCTAAAAGGAGAGAAACTGGGAACAACATCCAAAGCTATTTTTCAAGTACCAACTAAGAACAACACGCGAGCAATACCTAGAAGTTACAAGAGAAATAAACACAGCCGGGAATCCCAAACGAAACGTCTCAACATTAAAACCTAGCCCTAAATAACTAACACTAAGAGATATCAACAATAGAAACAACAAAAATCAACTACCTATTACGTAATAATTTACGTAAAAGTTTCCTAAAACTTTCAAAATGTCAACAACTGACGACAAATAGCAAACACCACAGACCTAGACTTTAAAGAAAATAATGGACTGTCAGTCAACTCGGACTTGACAGTCAAAAATAATGGTTGCCATCTTCTATGTCTATGTTGCCACCATAATGGCCATGCAAAACCATACCATAAAATATAGTTCAACTATGACGTCCACAAATGTAAGACCCACTGACATAAAGTGTATGGACTGGCAGTCCTCTATAAATTACAGCATTTCTCTTTAGGACGCATTGAAAGTGACAAATTGAACGGAACTTGACGCAGTAAATTGTAAACAATTTGAAATATATGAAAATTTTGTTAAAATTTTAGACTAAGTGAATTTTTGTATAAAATTTTATTAATATTCAATTTTGTGACCATGAGAATATGCTTGGTTTGTAAATATAAACAGAAAAAACCGGCCAAGAGCGTGTCGGGCCACGCGCATTGTAGGGTTCCGTAGCAGCATGGTTCAAATATGCAGCTGGCTTCTTAATTCTACAAGCATATTGTCATAGTTGATGTTAAAATCCCCAAATACTATACTTAGTATCATAAACAAATGTATCTATTAAAAATTTTGGCCTAAATATAACAGAATGGAAGTGGGTTTTTTTGCGACAATTTTATTGTAAGGAATAATAAAATAATAGCACCCACAAAAACCTATTAAACGACACCTGAAATGTCAATATGTTACAGCTTGGCTTTCGGCTCGCCTCACTTTTAGCGTGGAACCTTGTATGTCAATCATTTTGGATTAGGGTACACTTCGTCGTAAATGTTACCCTCGTGAATTATTCCACATTTTTTTTCGTTACAAAAATTAATGTTTCCTAAACGGATTGCTGAATCGAAAAACGTTTGTAGTAAGCCCCTTCTACCTTTTAAAAAGCTATCCTATGATAACGCACTCGATGATATCGGCTAAAAAAAACCATCGCCCATTCACGTTAATGGGAAACACACGAAAAAAACTTTTTTCCACCATTTTATTTTTTAGATTTGTCACCACAATCAATAGATATATATGACCATGCCAAATTTTAGCTCTGTACTATTAAGGATCTAATATTAGTAAATATATTCTTATTAATCCCAACTAAGTTTGGCACTTGGTCGACTATTACTCGCAAACTTGAAGGGCCATCTTATGTGTGATAGTTTTTTTTTTTAATTTCGTTGTATATACTACCACCGTGAATTGTTTTACATTTTGAGAAACAACCGTTTAGCTGGTAGAGAGGTAGACACTTGTGTTTGACAAAAATTTTTACTTTAAAAATTTATGTTTCGCAAACGGAGTGCTGAATCGAAAAACGTTGTTAGAAAACTCCTTCTGTCTCGCAAACTTGAAGGGCCAACTTATGTGTGATAGCTTTTCTTTTAATTTTGTTGTATATTCTATAACCGTGAATTTTTTCACATTTAGAAACAACCGTTTAGCTGGTAGTGTCCTCCCTGGAAACTTGTTTTTAACAAAAATTTTCACTTTAAAAATTTATATTTCGCAAACGGAGTGCTGAATCGAAAAACGTTCTTAGTAAACCCCTTCTGTATTTTAAAAATCTATCCTATGACATTCAATTCGGTGGTATTGGCGAGAAAAAAAAATCCATCGCCCTTTCACGTGTATGGGAAACACCCGAAAAAATGTTTTTTCCAAAATTTTATATTTTAGATCTGTCGGCGCAATCAATATCTATGACAATGCCAAATTTCAGCTCTGTAGTACCAAGGATCTTATATTAGTAAATATATTCTTATTAATCTCAACAGTGTTTGGCACTTGGTCGATTATTACTCGCAAACTTGAAGGACCAACTTATGCGTGATAGTTTTCCTTTTAATTTCGTTATATATTCTACCAACGTGAATTTTTCCACATTTTTAGAAACAACCGTTTAGCAGGTAGAGGGGGGGGACACTTGAGTTTGACAAAAATTTTCACTTTAAAAATTTATATTTCGCAAACGGAGTGCTGAATCGAAAAACGTTCTTACTAAACCCCTTCTATCTTTTAATATGCTATCCTATGACACCCCACTCAAAAATATTGGCGAGAAAAAAAAAATCATCGCCCTTTCACATCTATGGGAGACACCCGAAAAAAATTTTTTTTCTAAGATTTTACTCTACAGTTCTGTCGGCGTGATTCATATGTATAATCATGCCAAGTTTCAGCTCTGTAGTACCAAGGGTTTCTTAGAAAACCCGCGGACAGACGGACAGACGGACAGACGGACAGACGGACAGACGGACAGACGGACATGGCGAAACTATAAGGGTTCGTAGATTACTACGGAACCCTAAAAAGGAGATAATCGGTCAATGTACAAGTATGTTTTTTTACAAACTGTTTTATTGAAAAATGTTGTTTTAAAACGTCTTAATTCTACTTTAAATGATTAGAAATTGTCGGGAAGACATTCCTCTTTTTCTAAGTATATATATAGTAATGTTAAAATGACTATAAAAGATAAAATTTTCGCATTTTCAATTTCGCTTGATTCGCCTGCTTTATTTCACTAGTGCTTCCAAAGACAGTCGATAAAAACAATGTCGATAGAAACATGTTATAGGTATATTAGTGTAAAATATTACTAAATGTTACGTACAATGGCAAACAAAACCGTTTTTATTTTGTTGAGTACCCATGATTACTTTTTTAGGGGTATGTAGTAGACTACAAAGTTATAGTTTCGCCATATCCGTCTACTCGCAATTTTCTAAGAGACCCTTGATACTACAAAACTGTAATCACACCTTAGTACCTAAGCTTTTCAAGATAACACGTAATGTTTGATTAATTTGCGCGTCGCTCGACACGCTCTTGAATGATTTTAGATAAATATTTAAGAGTTTACTAATCTTACCTAACCAACCAAATTTCTTACAACAGATTTCCAATCGACGAAGTTTTTTAAAAAAAATGGCTTCAAAATATAAATGTTTCGAAGAATTGGACATCAAAGAAAAGCCACGAAATATGTTCGAAGCATTTTGACCCTAACTGTTTCATAGGAAGAAGGAAATTGTTAAAATTTGGTAGTGTTCCTACAATATTTGAAGAAAATGTTCAAGGTAAAGGTTATACATAAGGGTTACTAGAAACATGTCACGATCCCCGCTTAGGGATAGTAGTAGGCTTTATGAACTATTGAATAATATTTCAAAACTGAAAAAAAGAGTACCAGTTTTGAAAAATTACATACTTTAACTTTTTATAAAGTAACACAGCTTTAAATATTATTGTTTTTTGAAACTAACGCAAAAGATAAAGCTTATTTCTTTAGTTTGATTCATGAGTTATTTGAGTCATGAGACTCATGGGACCTTTTTTTTTTTCTGTAACGTTCACTGACGTGTTTCATAAAGTGTAAATAGTGCACAGTTGGCTTCTGATATATGAAAGCAGCCTGTATAGCAAAAATGTATTCTAAGCTCTGCTTTAGAAGCGGGTATTAGACAGGTTATTGAGTCATAATTAGAACATTATTTTTATCAACTGATACTCAAATCAACAACATCTCAAATCGCTCCATCGTCAACCTCATCTATGACCTTGGTCAACATCTCAAAAAAAACAATCTCAACGGTTTATGAGAGATACAAAGAAGTCTAAATTTCTCACATTGTTAGGTATATAGTCAGTAAGTCTTTATAGTCTGTAAGGAGATTCAAATATGATTGTATTGGAAATAAGTTTAATCTTTAGTTTGTTCATGGCTCATGGAACATTATTTTAATTTGCTGTAACAGTGGACGTATTTTATAAAGTGTAAATAGTGCACAGTTGGCTTCTGGTCTTTAAAAGCAGCCTGTATAGCAGAACAGAGCGTGTCGAGCGACGCGTAAATTAATCAAACATTACTTGTTATCTTGAAAAGCTTAGGTACTAAGGTGTGATCACAGTTTTGTAGTATCAAGGTCTCTTAGAAAATTGCGAGTAGACGGATATGGCGAAACTATAACTTTGTAGTCTACTATATAACCCTATAAAAGTAATCATGGGTACTCAACAAAATAAAAACGGCAAATTATTTGGGCCCGCCACAGAACAAATTTGTTCATGGCTCATGAGACATTATTTTAATTTGCTGTAACAGTGGACGTATTTTATAACGTGTGAATAGTGCACAGTTGGCTTCTGGTATTTGAAAGCAGCCTGTATAGCAGAACAGAGCGTGTCGAGCGACGCCTTAATTAATCAAACATTACTTGTTATCTTGAGTAATCAAGAAAACGGTCTCTTAGCTACTTCGAATTTTTTTTCTCTACTTTTACTGCTAGTACTTTTACTGGTAATTTAGTACGAAACGCATGCCAAAAAAGCCGTAAGGCCGCCTATGGGCATTTTTGTTTTCTTATTATTTGACCGTTATCAAATGGTAAATGTTAGAAAATAAGACACTAATGTGAGAAAATGGTTTTATTACGCAAAATTGACGCTCTGCTGTAAGAAAAACAGATCATCTTATACTTACATACTTTTGGGGAAAAAGAAAAAATTAAGCTCTACATTCCGCTAGAGAACATAAATAGTCGACTTATCGATATTTGGTCCTCACTTATTAAAAGTACAACTTGAGCTGATTGCCAAGGCAAAGTACTAAGCACTAAGGCAAAGTACAACTTGAGCTGATTGCCTGCCTACCCCGCTGGGAATACATCGACTAATCGACTTTTGGCCTCACTACGTCGCCAAAATGGCGAAAATCAAATGGTCTCGTTTTTGATTTGACAACAGCCAGTCTAGTGGTATTTAACTTATTTTTTCTATGTCTATGGTAAGACCACAAAGCAAAAAAAATTGCCAAAGCAAAAAAAGATAAAATGTCTTTGGAAAAAAAACACTGACCTCAAAGACAAAAATCGAACAAATCAAACATGACAGGCAACAATGGCTGTACAGCCCACCCGACCAATGAAAAAAAAAACATCTTTGTCTAAGGGCAAAAAGATATAGACCCAAAGACGACCAAAAAGGAAAAAAAAAGTACTTTAACCAACGACGGAAAAAAAACGTTATTTGAGTATATCTTTAATATGATAAGTACCTGAGGAAGGAGAATTGACATCCTGTAACTCAAAGACCTGACGGGAAACTCTTCGAACTACACGACACTTAGTGAATCTGGGTGCAAATTTACTCGAAAAATAGTCAGCACCAGACGAACGTGAGAAGTTCCTACGCCACACAATATCACCGACATTTAAAATGAGGGGGTTACGATTTTTATTATAATAACTCGCATTCCGTAAAAACGCCAACGAAAGACTATCTGAAACCTTAGCAAAAACCTGATCAAGGGAAGAGAGCGCAGCCGCACGTTCAACGCGACTCTCAGCTAAATCAACGCCTCGAGTCTCGCCTACACGCTGTGAACTGACATCCAAATGAACTTCTCTTCCAAACATCAGAAAATTGGGGGAAAATCCAGTTGCCATATTTATACATGAGTTCAAATATAATTTCACTTTGGGTAATACCTTGGCCCAACTTCGCTGGTCAGTTTCAACTAAAATACTAAGACAAGTGACCACCGACTGGTTATAGCGTTCAACAGGGTTTGCCTGCGGGGAATAATAAGGGGTATAATAAGGTGAAGGAATACCATAGGAAGCCAAAAATGTACGAAACTGGTTACTATGAAAAACCGTTGCATTATCACATAACAACGTAGGCGGAACACCATAGCACAAAAAGATATCCCTCTCAAGTATTGTAGCGATCGCTTGACTATTTACCCTTTTTAAAGGATTTAGCCAGACGTATTTAGTGAATACATCAACTATAGTTAAAATATAGCGATAACCATAATACGCCAGCGGTAGCGGACCAATAATGTCAAGAGAGATCGATTGCATCGGTGCTGTAACCTCTTTAGGAAATAACATGTGGCCTCGGGGTTGAGTATTTGAGATCTTAAAAGCTTTACAAGTCTCACAAGTTCTAAGCGCTTCTGAGACAATATGAAACATGTTTGGCCAATAATAAAGGGACTTTAATTTATAATAAGTTTTATTAACACCTGGGTGAATAGAAGGTAACTCGTTATGTACCTCAGAAATTGCGTTTTGATACTGTTCTGAAGGCAATACTATCCGCCATGGGTCTTCAGACAACGGAAAATCAGAAGACATCCTACGGAGAAGTATTCCGTCATTAATAACATACGCAGGAAACATCTGAGGGTTGTTAGAAACACCATCATAAATCTTTTTATACCATGAATCAGAAGTGTTAAAAATACCCCCGTTATAGGAAATAATGCCCACATTTATGGGGTTACGTGACAGTGCATCAGGTACAACGTTATGAACACCCTTTTTGTGAATTATGTCAAAGGTATACTGAGAAATAATGGTCGCCCAGCGCGCTAGACGACCAGAAGGGTTGTCAAGTGTTAATAACCATTTTAAAGCAATATGATCGGTGATAACAGAAAAACATTTATGGAATGCGTTTTTCTTTCGTAAAAAAAAAGTACTCTATTTGTCCCGAAATATAAAAGAGCCGAACCAGAAACAAGTTCGTGGAAACGACGCACAATATACGAGGATGGAATGTCAGAAGCGAACATCCGTTCTTCGATGAGCTGAAAGAAATCCTACACGCAAGTAACTAACGACGTGACAAACTAACGTCGCGGGTGAAAAGCTGTTTGCGTCGCGTAGCTTCATGAGCAGAAACAGACTGTTGATTCATTCTCTGCAAAATAGGACTAGCACGATAAGGCGTCTCCCCAATATCTTGCTCGTAAGCGGCCTCTTCTGGTTCAACATCAACGACAGTGTCCTGATTCAGCGACATTTTTTAAACAAAAATGGTATCTGATGTTAGAAATAAAGCAAAGAAAACGATACCGTGAAGTGAACAGAACGTTAATTATAAGTCGTATTACGTGAAAATTCCCTAAGAGGAAATAATACTACCTAATTAGGGAAAAAAATACCTAATAGGGAAAAAATACCTAATAGGGGTAAAATACCTAATAGGGTGAACAAGAAACGAGTTGAACGCGTTGTTCACTACGTTAAACAACTAACTACGGGAATGGGGGAAAGGGTTAAATTTTTCTTTATTTTAATAAATAAGAACAAGTTTCATGTTAAGTAAAATTATTTTTACATTTAACATCACATAACAACAACAAAAAAAAATCAATTAAAATGTGGCACGAAGTCACACCAGAACGTCGTAGGGGTTTAAAAGTCCAACATTCCCAATGGGGTAGACAGAGCTTCAGTGGGTTATAGGTTATCTGAAACAAAATAAAACAGAAAAACAATTATGTAAGCGACAGCGGCACGGAACGTGCCCACCGTATAAGCAAGAAAAAAAAATTAATCAATGCCACGGAATAGTAAATGGATAATTACTTACCACAAATCCAGGGTTTTTTAATCGCGGGCGCCAGATCTTCAGCGATAAAATTTAAAATGTTGATCGCCGAAACACACAAAAAATAAAGAAGTCAAGATTTTTTTGAAAAAGAATAAATGGATTTAATTAAACTAAAAATTACAAAAATTCGACTCGGACCCAGAAAAAATAAAGATAGAAGAATTAGAACATTTACATTAAATTTTAAGGTGTTACATAAAGGTTAAACTAACACGCAAAACAATTTTCAACGTATAGATATTTTGTTTGGAAATGAAGTGTTGGATTATTTTGAACTGTTACAATTTCATACATAAAATTTAAATACGAGACCTATCTAAAATAAATTATTATCAGTAGCAAATAGGAAGAATATATTCAGCGCCGAATAAATACCCCACCTACTTGATAGATAAAACTAAAACTGTTACAATTGGCACATATTGACAAAAATAAATCAAGAGTTTTTAAAGGTATGGTTAAAACACTTAGCTACTGGTCTTCCAGAGGCCGCTGGTGGAACCGCTGTAGAATGGTGGCAGGATCTGGTGGTTTAGGTGGCCCAAATTGGGTTCTCGTCTATCAGAACTCCCAGGGGTAAATTGTTGTCCCAACTTTTAATATCGTTTCTTAATTACACTGCAACTACAAAAAATTCCAAATTGGACTAGGATACCTAAAAGGTCCCGAAACCCGAAAGAGCCCAAAGACAGAAAAATAGAAATATATGAGTATTTATTAGAATAGTAAGGATGTCTAGCTAGTGTAACCTATACAAGAAGGATATTCTCCTCTTGCAGGTCGTGAAGTAATCCCCCCAGGTCAAATGATAACCAGATTTGATTTAAACCATAAGACCCAGGATTCTCGTAACTGTTGCAAGAACAGCCTGATAGAGTATTTGTCTGAGCGTGAAGAAGATGTTGTAAAAGTGTACTGTAAAGCGTAGCTAGGGTAGAGTGGGCGTGTGAGTACAAAAAAAATAGAAATGGAGAAAAACTTACATTTTGATTAACACAATTGGATAATGAAAAAAATCTTTATATATATAACACTAATAAATCTTTAAACTCTCTGTTGTCCGACATTAGAAATGATGTATTTAATAACAAAAATAAATCTATAAAAGCATTCACTTTCACCGAAAAAACCAGGCGTTTCACTGAAAATTTTTTGTCGAATGCTTCTGTCAACTTCAATCCCAAACAAAATCCAAAAATCAAGCAAATTCTAAAATTTTGAAATATATTGAATTAAAAAGAAAACTAGTCCGGAAAGAACATAAAAAAGTTCGCAAGCAGAAATGCTGCAAATTGTTTTATTTAAATATTTGCACGCCTGCATGTAGGCCGAATGCATCTGGCTCAAATTTAAATGTAACACCTTTACTTTACTGTGTTCTTGCAAATAAATAACTTGATTTGATTTGATACGATTTTTTTTCTTAATTTTCGAGAAATTTCGACCTGACCCGTTAAAAATTTTTTTTTAAAGAAGTTGAAGACTTTTTCGTGATTTTTTTTTTGCAACTGAATCTTTATGAGTTGTTCTTTTATGAATAAAATAATCAGCTTCGTAACTTTGATAAAAGTTATGAAAATGTTGGTGAAAAGTGAAAAAATTACGTTCGGTAAATTGTGACTTAAATTTTCAACTTTAAATTAAAAATCGAAACAGGTGACTCCATGGCTTCTAAGTGCGCCTAAAGAATGCGCCATGCTCTTAGTTTTAATAATAATAGTAAAACAGTGGTACTTAAGGGGCTACTTTTGCTAATATCGGTCTTCAAAGACAGCAAGGTGGAAAATTCTTGAAAATTAAAATAATGTTTTTGGTGAATAAAAAAAAATAAACGCTTCACACTCAAAGGCCCACATTAAGGTTTTCCCTTGTGTCGTGGGTCCCTTGGAACACACAAAGACAGACACAAACACCCATGACCCGAGAACAAACGTCTGATTTTTTTTTATACACATAAAATAAATAAATAAAAAATGTGTTTAAAAATAAATTAATAAAACACATTCATGTTTCTTAATTAATGCGATTGGCTCTCCAGTCGTTCTCTGCTGCCCGCGCTCATACGTCGCCCCGCTGTGACCCCGCTTGCCTGTTACACTCTGAGCAATAGCTGTTACACGATTGTAATTTAACATGCTGTTAATTAAGTGTGATGTAATTTAACATGGACCTAAAGGAATGATAAAATCACCAAAAAACATCTTTTAAATTCAGTTGGCTACTTTCAAGAATTTTCTACCTTGCTGTCTTTGAATACCGATATTAGCAAAAGTAGCCTCTTAAGTACCACTTTTTTACTATTATTATTAAAACTGAGAGCATGGCGCATTCTTTAGGCCTACTTAGAAGCCATGGAGTCACCTAACCTCAAACAATAAACGCTCAGGAACTGCACACCATTACACGAAAATATTACATCATAATGTTCAGTCTATATGTAACAAAACAGGACTACTAAATATTATTTTACACAAACATGAACCAAATGTATTAGTATGTACCGAAACTTGGTGTAAACACGGTGAAATTGAACGCGTCGGTCTGCGTGGCTTCGAGCTCGCCGCTACATTCTGTCGGCAGCGCATGAAAAATGGTGGGGTTGCATTGTATGTGCGACATGGAACTGCATATAAACATAGACTCGACTTGCAGACCTATGCAGTTGAGTTTCACTGTGAATTTAGTGTTATCGAATTGTTAAAGTGTAAACTATTGATTATAGGAACATATCGCAGTGGAAAATGCAATTTTGAAATATTTTTAAAAACATTTGAGTTACTTCTAGGTAAATTAATTGACGAAAATAAAATGTTTATTATAGTCGGCGATGTAAATGTAGACTACTTAACGGAAAACTTACTCAGGGATAAGTTGGACGATTTATTGTATAGTTACAATGCTCATAACATCGTTGATTTTCCCACCAGAATCTACAAAGACAGTCGTTCGTCTATCGACTGTGGAATCGTGTCGTGTAATGATGATGACGTCACGGCACAGTACATAGACACCGCTATCGGGGATCATAGTGCTCAGCTGTTTACGTTATGCAACAGCTCGGCCACTAAAACTTATAGTTCATCAATTGAACGTCGATTATATACTGAAAATTCATTTCAATCATTTTATTTTGACATCAGTAATTATGAATTGACATTTATTTATGATTTTGATATTGACATATCTGAAAAATTTAATTCATTAATACGCGTTTTGACATATTATATTGACATTCACTTTCCAATCAAAAAAGTCATAATTAAAAAGCATAAAAAAGTACCTTGGGTGAGCAATGAATTGGCTTCCTATATGAAAAACTTCGAGAGCTTTTGTGAGATCAAACGCCAGTATCCCGAAAACGAGTTGATTGCGGCCTGTATATCTCACTACCATGACCTCATTAAAGCGACAAATCTACGTGACCAACGAAAATATGTAGGAACGCGGTTGGCCAACTCAAAAAATTTGTCAAAGGAAATATGGCAGATTATAAAGTCTGAAACAAGCTCGCAATCTTCTTGTCGTGCAAAGATAGAATTAAAAAATGAGGGAGTCTATCTATCAGACAGCGAAGTGCCAGACTGTTTTAATAAACATTTTCTTACCGTGGCATCGAAATGCACATGCCAAAGTAACAAAACCGATGCCATGAATTATCTTGACCGATGCATTTTGGACACTACTGTACCTTTGTTTGAACTACCTGTGGTTACGGCAGACAGTTTAAACAAAGTACTTAAAAATATGATGAAGAAATCGGAGACTCTAGATCTATTTGACATATCTGTAAAAATATTAATCTCTGTGTGGCCAGTTATATGCAATTTATTACTGCATTTAATAAATGAAATGTTTAACAAGGGTGTCTATCCAAACATTTTGAAAAACTCGCGAATTTGTCCAGTTTATAAAGGAGAAGGTGATAAGAACGTAGTTGATAACTACAGACCTATAACTATCGTACCGATGTTGTCAAAAATCATTGAGTCTCTGCTCTCATCATAGCCCAGTCTGTGGGGAAATGCAAAGGCCTTTGCATTGCAAAAGGTGGCGTAGAAAATGTTTTGACACAATATTGTTTAGGTATGGCAGGTTAATAAAAATCCAAGTTCTCGACCTTGGAGGACCCAGGCGTTAGCCGCCATCGTGAATTAAAGGTGCCAAAATTAGGTATATTTTAAGTAACTTCTCAATTGTTTACTAAATCACAAAAGTGTCTATAAGGAGTTTAAAGAAGACAAAATTGCCTACATTTTTTGCATATATAATTATTCTGTAAGTCTTAAAGGTAAAAAGTTACAAGCGACGGAAATAATAATATTTACAAAAATCTAATATATAAAATGATAAACTGACTGGGGGATACACAACGCACAGCCCAAACCGCTGGACTTACGGACTTGAAATTTTTCACATAGATACCTTATGTAGTGTAGGAATCCACTAAGGAGCGATTTTTGGAAATTCTACCCCTAAGGGGGTTAAATAGGGGATGGAAGTTTGTATGAAAGTCCGTGAATTTTGAAGTTAGGATCTTAGAACTTCGTATGTAGGCTGATGATTAAAAAATAATGAACACGTGTATCAGCGATTTTGGAAATTCTATCCCTAAGGGGATTAAGGGGGTTAACTGACTGACATATCAATGCACAGCCCAAACCGCTGGGTCTAGAGACTCCGAATTTCGCTTGTAACTTTTTACCTATAAGACTTACAGAATAATCATGTATGCAAAAAATGTAGGCAATTTTGTCTTCTTTGAACTCTTCATAGACACTTTTGTGATTTAGTATACAATTGAGAAGTTATTTAAAATATACCTAATTTTGGCACCTTTAATTCAAGATGGCGGCTAACGCCTGGGTCCTCCAAGGTCGAGAACTTGGATTTTTATTAACCTGCCATACCTAAACAATATTGTGTCAAAACATTTTCTACGCCACCTTTTGCAATGCCAAACTACCTACAGACTGTGCTATCAAGCATTATGGGACATTTAAAAAGAAATGAATTATTATCCGGTAACCAATACGCCTATAGAAAAAATCTTTCCACTACCACCGCAGCTCAACAAGTGGTAGACTGTATTCTTACAGGGATCGATGATGGATACAAGGTAGCTGGCATTTTCTGTGATCTCTCAAAAGCATTCGATGTCATAAAACATGATCTCCTATTGGAAAAGTTAAAACACTATGGAATCAAGGGAAAATCACATGACTTGTTTGAATCCTTCCTCTCAACGCGACAGCAAACTGTGGAAGTATCAGTAAACGGTCGGAAACTTAGGTCTGAGGCAGGTTCAGTCACAATAGGCATTCCTCAGGGATCATCGTTAGGGAACACCATGTTTTTAACATTTGTTAACGACCTTCCGTCCTTTATCACAAATGGATTAACAATATTATTTGCTGATGACACAACGGTGATTATTTGCGATCGTTCTTATGATTTGAACGTAAAAGTGACTAATGTTTGTAAGCAGTTAAAAAAATGGTTTACATCAAATGGACTTTTACTAAATGAGTCTAAGTCACACATCATATTATTTACTGGGAAAACGGCCCAAAACCAGTTGACGAAGTAGGTACTATCCCAATGTGTGAGAGTTGCAAGTTCTTAGGTTTCACGATCGACTCACATTTAGATTGGAAGTTACACGTAGATTCACTTTGTGTGAGACTCCGTAGTGCGACTTTCGCCCTTCGAAAACTTAGGCCTCTTGTAACAGATTCCATGCTACGACAAAGTTATTTCGCGTACTTTCACTCACTTGCTTCATATGGTTTGATTCTTTGGGGTGATTCTACTCACTATCACCGAGTCTTTGTTCTCCAAAAAAGAGCGATCAGAATTTTGGAAAACAAAAAACCCCGAGATTCGTGTAGGTCTTTGTTCTACAAGAACGGCATTATGACCTTACAGTCTCAGTATCTTTTTGAAATAATAATGTTTGTTAGGCGAAACGTAACTTCCTTTGATTGCCGAAAAGGTGGAAGTATGAAACTCAGAAGTACTGGCCGATTAGCGTGTGTTCCACGCCGTACAAAAATGGCTACGAAAAACCCGCGTGTGATTGGACCCACTTACTATGAGCACCTGCCTACTGACATAAGAAAGGAAAGTAACGAAAAAACTTTTTATTGGAAAATGAATTTTATACATTAAAAGAATATATGGACATTAAATTTTGACATTGATAATTTTTTGAAATATCTCAAAATGCATGTTTATATCGCTTATAAAATTGTTTAATTTTAATTAGTAATTGAGGTAGTGTACTTATGTATACAATTTATATTTTAATTTATTTCTTTTGACATTGCTTTATCATTTACTGTTGACATTTAATTTAATTTATTTTATTTAAAATACGTTTTATTATTATTACTAGCTTATGCCCGCAACTTCGTCTGCGTGTTGTATGTATTTTTATAGACCGAGTTTGTACTTTGACACAACTACAGATACATGAATTGCCGTTTTTTTTCGAAGCAACTATTTCGTTCATATTTTCGTTATATGAACGAATAGCAACTATTTCGTTCATATAAGGAAAAGCAATTTCTAAAAATATTTTTTATTTGAAAACTTGGCTAACTATGTCATATAAGGTTGATACTTAATACATTACTTTGGATCTGAAAACAAAGGTCAAACATAGTTGTTTCCTCTATCGCTTATATTTTCTATACCATTGTTACTGCTTTTGATAGATTAAGGTCCGTATTATAGAACGCGACTCAGACTCTGATCTATACTTAAGTAGCAGTCGTTTTTGATTTTTTTTAAACTGAGAGAGATTATTTTTGATTTTCAGTGGAATAGAAGTTTCTGAAACAGGTCACCTATGTCAGTATCTAAGACAACCCCCGTGCATTTGAGATTTCAGCTAGCACGCTACTTTTATTGTGCTTTGCGATAATTGTGTAAAAATGATTCAATAAAAAATTAAACTTAAGATAGAAATGACTAAGCTTTTCCCTTCAATGGACATTTGTAGAAATAAGCAAAGGTGCCAGTGCTTGATCCAAACTAAGAAACTTATTAGAATAGTAATATTATAATATTTATCCATGGCTTATATACGCAATGCTACGCTTGATGTAAACTAAAATCAAAAAATCAATAAATAGCCCTTATTTCATGTCAGAACATCAAAGCCATAGATCAAACCTATATAGACCATATTCATAGAGGTTTTAATAAAACAAATGTCAATTGTCAGTTTCTATTGAGTTTCCCGCCTTTAAAAATAAGAAATGCATTGAAAACACCGGCTGTACGGCCATAGATTCCTTTGCTTAAAAATAAAAATAAGCCGTTTTATTGTTTTCAAAAAGTAATATCCTGAAGATTAAATAATGTCATTTAGTTAGGGCCGAATTAAGATTTGAAGACTAAATACTTAATCAACTTCGTTCTTATTAACACTGTATTAAGTATTTAGTTTTGGTTCGTTAAAAAAATGCAGAATAGCCGAACTATTAATGGGGAAGCTGACAAAAGTTTCGATATTTTAGATATTATACGCCTATAATCCTCGTTGGGGTAACATAAGTCACATAACTTTACATGTCATGAAAATTTAAAAATGTCATATTGTTTATATGAGTATATAATACGTTGTCTAAATTTTGCAATGCACGGACGGCCCCAACTCAGGTTACCACACGCGTGCACTCTGTGCTGTTGTGATAAGAGCAGTTTTGCAATGAAAATGGAATAACCTGATGCGCTGGCCTCTGTACCAACAATGCAATGTATTTGGTTGGCAGCTGGCACATTCCATATTTTTTGTTCAGTGCCAGTTCAGCACATAAGTTTTTGTTTTATTTTTGGATATTTGTGGGTCAGTTACAATAATTTTAATTTCTTCCGACTCACTTATATTCGACGATAGCTCTTAAAAATAACATCTATCTAATTATAGAGCAGCACCCTCAGATTTTCTTTATAAAGTACTTTTTTAAAGGTGAATTTATGAAGTTAGAAAAAGGTTATTATTACCTACAAAGAAAACTCAATAAGTAGCAACATGGCAGAATACCAGCGCTGCAGTCTGGTACTGCAGCAATATGCTGAGTCAGCGCCAATTTGATTGGCATGATACAGATAACACGGTGTACAAATAGTTTTATAAAATTATTTGTTTCTGTTTCTTACTCTGTTTACTTCATTGTTTGCTTGCTAATTCATGTTTACTTGTATGTTTGTTATTTGTCTATTACTGTGTTGTGCTGTTTTATGTAAATTGAATAAAGTGTCAATTTATCTATCTATCTATCATAAAATCAATTAATTAGCACTTCACACTGTAACTTTCTGCACTAAAGTTTCCCTCGTATGGTTTGTTTGCCCAAACCGGAAATCGAACCCAGAAACCGTCGATTCACAGGCTGTGTAACTCTACTACTCAACCAAACTTCCGACAAAAAATTAAGAAAGGATCTTTTATACAAAATATCTCATAAATCTCAATCCGGTCCTTTTATCAAATGCTACGTACTCATAGACATAGAAAAAATAAGTTAAATATCAACACTGTCTAGGGATATTGCTTAATTTTTAGGGTTCCGTACCTCAAAAGGAAAAAACGGAACCCTTATAGGATCACTTTGTTGTCCGTCTGTCCGTCCGTCCGTCCGTCTGTCAAGACCCTTTTTCTCAGGAACGCGTGGAGGTATGAAGCTGAAATTTATATCAATTACTCAGGTCTACTGTCCCTTGAAGCTGTGAAAAAATCAAACTTCTAAGCCAACGCAATCAAAAGATACAGCCGTTTATGCCGCAAATTTCCGCAAATTTTCGACACTCGCAAAGGAATCAAAACCTACAGGGTACTTCCCGTGAACACAGAATCTTGAAATTTGGTACGAAGCAACGTCTTATAGCACAGATAAAGGAAAAATTGCGAAAACCATAAATTTTTAATTACATCATATCATAAAAATATTTTTAATATTTTTAAACTTACTACCCCTTTCCTCATGAACGCGTTGAGGTATTAAATTGAAATTCATATCAAATACTCAGGTCTACAATACCTTTAAGCTAGGTTTGTACGGAACCCTCGTTGCGCGAGTCCGACTCGCACTTGGCCGGTTTTTTTCATACAAAAGGGTGTGTTTGAGAAACTATAAAAGCATACTCGAGACACATGGAGGGATATAATTTTAAGATGAGCAAGTGTTAAACCTGAATTTTCAATTCTCATCAATGAATTTTGTTTAAATTGTTTTTTTTTAAACGTGATGTAAACGAAAACAAAAATGTACTTTTTTCTGCTTTTTGTATGAAAATGGTGGAATTAGCGCAATTTTTTTTTCATTTTAGTCACGTTTTCACAAATTTCAAGAAAAAATAAATTCATTGATAAAAATTGAAAATTAATGTTTAGCACTTGCTCATCTGAAAATTATATCACTCCATGTATCTCGAGTATGGTATTATAGCTTCTCAAACAGACCTCTTTTGTATGAAAAATCATGCAATATCCCTAGACAGTGTTGATGTGTATATTTTTCTATGTTTGGCGTAAATAATAGAAAGAACTTGAGAAACATTGTAAGTGCCTATTCCATTCAAGGGTTGCCCTTGATTTTGATGGGATTCCATCAGATCCTGACTTGGTGACAATAAGACCACTTCTGGAGTATACTCTTTCGAACAAAAAAAAAGAATTTTGAAAATCGGTCCAAATGGCGGAGAAATCGGTGAACATACATAAAATAAAGATATACAATGGTTTAAGATTTCGTAGTCTTCCTTTCATTTAATTTACCAAGTTTGTTATAAAGATTTCATCCTTATAATTGACCCTAACGATCGACGCAATAAAAGTACAGGGTATTCTTACAGATTTTAGTCGGTTCGATTCCCGGTTGGGGCAAGCGAATTTTCGAAAATTCTTGAATGCAGTTTTCTTTCTTTTCAAAAATAAAGGAATGTTTTCTTTGAGTACAATTTTCTATCTACAGTATTAAGAGTACTTTCCCTTCAGGTGGCATTACAAAATTCCACCCTGTATACAGTCGAACATAAAACCTCCTCCTTTTTGGAAGTCAGTTAAAAAGTAATTCAAGTGATACAGTGTATCTGCTCCGATCCAGCGGCAGTGCTTCTCGCCGCCATAGTTCTTCGTAAACAAAACACTATCGGCTTACGGAGAATGAGAGAAGTAAAGAAATATAAATTGAAGACATAGCTAAGAAATACATATATTGAAGACCTGGCTGTATGGATGCAGATTCCTTTGCCTTTCTCGAAAGAGATAAATTTAAAAAACAACATGTCCTTGCTTTTAGCTTTAACTTATTTCTATGTCTATGCTTTTAGCCCATGTGTATGTCAAAAATACGTTGATCTCTATGGTATGAGTAAAATGTTCTGAAAAACACCTAGCTTTGAATTTTTTCAGGGGTTTTTGTTGTTGGTTTTATATTTACTGGCTAAATTTCGAGATTTTATGTAGCCTAAATGTTGACCGGGCATATAAGGTACCCCTATGCAAAATTTCATTTAAATCGGTCCAACAGTTACGGAGATTAGCCCGTGCAAACAGACAAACAGACAAACAGACAAACAGACAAACAGACAAACAGAGAAACAAAAAAATCTAAAAAAATCGGGATTTGTTTTATTTCTCTTCTTACATCCCCCTGACTCGGTTTTTAGCATTTTTTTTCTATGTACAGAAATTCGACCTCTACAGTTTTATTATATGTATAGATAGAAGATTGTTTTTTGTGACGATCATAACTTAAGCTGAACTGACTAATTAATTTAATTTGACATTGTATGCTTTGTTATGAAATAAATAAATAAAAAAACCTGTTTCGATTTTTAATTTAAAGTAGAAAATTTAAGTCACAATTCACCGAACGTAATTTTTTCACTTTTCACCAACATTTTCATAACTTTTATCAAAGTTACGAAGCTGATTATTTTAATCATAAAAGAACAACTCATAAAGATTCAGTTGCAAAAAAATCACGAAAAAGTCTTCAACTTTAAAAAAAAATAATTAAACGGGTCAGGTCGAAATTTCTCGAAAATTCAGAAAAAAAATCGTAACTCGAAAACTACAAAAATTGCGGAACATACATAGGGGTGTTTCGGATACCCCACGACACGAGGGATCTATTTTTTTTTTAAACGTCAACTTCCCGGCCACCCTGTATATGGGCTGATGAAGAAGAAGAAGGGAGACCTAAGTATAACGTACATTGGCGGCGGGTTTGGTAGAGTGTTATTGGAGCTGCCTCTTGATCGACGGGTCCTGGGTTCGATTCCAAGTTGGGGCATGTTTGTTCTCGGTTCATGGATGTTCGTGTCTGTCTTAGTGTATGTTCCAAGGGGCCCACGACACAAGGGAAAACCTTAGTTTGGGCCTTTGAGCATAAAGCGTCTATTTATTTATTTATTTTGTTTTTTTTTTTCAAGCTCACTGCAAATTTCTATTACTTTACACGGATGATTTTGTCGATTTGCTGTATAAGACAGTGTTAAAAGAATGGATGACAGCCGAGAACGCTATGAGCCAATTCTCATATTTCAAGGATTTTGAACCGGTAACCTTTATTTTTACCCCCCGACAAAAAAGAGGGGTGTCATAAGTTTTACGAGTGTTTCTATGTATCCGTGTATGTGTTTGTGTATATGTCGTAGGATGATTTGATAATTCGAATTATCGCGAAAATTCTAGGGATTTTGCGAAAACACGGATAATAAGACAATGATGATTATATTTTTCAATCTTACGAAAAAAAGTTAGTTTTTTTGCGAAAACGCGAGTCATCTTAGTAACTTTGAACATTCTTAACGCTGATTGGCTTGCTTTTTGCTTGCTGGCCAACTCTTATTCTGATTGGTCCTATCTTTTCCCATGTAGCTTTGAGGTATTATATCATAGAGTTATAAAGGGTAAGAAATGACAA
Source organism: Aproaerema taeniolella (assembly GCA_949987775.1). Lineage (NCBI taxonomy): Eukaryota > Metazoa > Arthropoda > Insecta > Lepidoptera > Gelechiidae > Aproaerema > Aproaerema taeniolella. Next base: position 408 of record CATLJT010000027.1, on the reverse strand, counting down.
AACCTATTCATAGGAATTTTACTTTTTATTTAACCCTTTTGCAACCACGAGTACGTTATCTCTTAGTACAAATCACATAATTATCAACAAAACAACGCGCGACAGTGAATTGACATTTAAAACGACAAATCATCAACCAATCAGAGAAGATGTTTTTGTGAGGCGCTCAAACCGGCCAATCAGTGCTCTTTTTTCATAATAACTCACGATTCTCTTCCCAAACTTACTAAGATGACTCGTGTCTTCGCTAACCTAACCTAACCTAACTTTTTTTCGTAAGATTGAAAAATATAATCACCGTTGTCTAATTATCCGTGTTTTTGCAAAATCCCTAGAATTTTTGCGATAATTCGAATTATCAAATCATCCTACGACATATACAAGGTGTTTCAAGAAAACCCAAAAAAA
>CATLJT010000026.1:0-44157 GCA_949987775.1 Aproaerema taeniolella | reverse complement strand
AGTATAAAAATGTTCAAGACTCAGTTCAATTTCAAGCATTCCTTAAACATATTTTAACGTTTGATGTCTCAAGTTACTAGTGGTAAAGACTGAGACCGTACCTTGAGTAATTTACCTTAAAGGTATCTCCAATTACATGCAAAAGGTTTAAGTTACAAATGTCCAGAGTCCAGTGGTTGCAATATGTCCACTTTGCTTAAAAAAAATAATAGCGCTGTCATAAGAATAGTCAAACTTTATTTCGCTTATCTAGACTACTAATATTATAAAGAGGAAAGACTTGATTGTTTACATTGAATAGGCTCCGAAACTACTGTACCGATTTGAAAAATTACTTCACTATTAGAAAGCTACAATATCCCCGATGGACATACATAGGATATATAATTTTCCGGGAATCCCGCGGGAACAAAGTCCCGGGCGGAATGCTAGTTGTAGGATATTTATATTTTAGTATTTATCATCGGAAAAATCTCCGATACTTAAATATTCAAAACTAGTTTTAATCCACTGGAATTATTACACATAGGTAAAGGCTAATTCTATTCTTTGCATTAATAAAAAAATATTAGTTAAATTCCAACTAAACCACTTACTAATTCATTTATGTGCGCGACTGTACACCACAACAAAAATGTATGTAGAAATTCGTCTGTCATTTTTGATACATTATGTGTATTATATGACACAAATACCATATGCAAACTGTAGAACTATTTCAGAACTATTTTTTGACAATAATTCCGACAGGAAAGAGTTAGCGGATATCGAGATTTTGTGATGAGTATGCTGGGATGACGTCAGCCCAGCATACTCACCGAGATACCCTCATATCTCTGGTTTCCCTGAAGCATTATTTTTGAGATTTGGCACAGAGTCAGAACTATTTCAGAACTATTTTTTGAGATCAATAGCATGTCGCTAGCTTCAGCCGTTCTTGGTGAGGATTCTGGAGTGACGTCATCACAGCATCCTCACCGACACCTATCTATAACTGGAAAAGTATTGAGGTACTATTTATTTCATTGTAGCACTATTTATCACTATTTCCGGAACTATTTATTGGCATATGTAAAAACGTTAAATTCCATGATGAGGCTTCTGGGGTTATGGTCACGAAAAACCGCACCCCGCGCGAGTGACCCCCGCGCCGTAGTTTTCTAGCTATCTCCGCCTCTCAGGTATACAAAATACATGAAAACATGTTACTTACTGCACTAACTTTTTTAAGTACTAATTTGAAAGGAGTCTGGGTATTTATTTGTAACCAGCTTTCCACCCGGGACTTTGGTACCGTGGGAATTCGAGAAAATCATGTAGCCTATATTACTCAGGGACAATGTACCCTTCTAATGGTGAAAGAATTTTTGAAATCGGTTTAGTAGTTTTTAAGTTTATTCATTGCAAACATACAACTCTTCTTCTTTTTATAATATTACTAGCATTCTTGTAATATTATAAAGACAAGAAGAGTGGGAATTCGGGAAAATCATGTACCCTATGTCCATCCTGGATAATGTAGATGGCGCTGTGTGAGTGGTGTAATATTTAAAAAAAAACTTTAAACTACCTTAAACTCTTTCCTATGTAGTTTCTCGTGGGTGATCCATCCGGCTTTGTAAGGAGTACTATACCCACACTTGTACGAGCATTGGTACCTCATTCCCTCCCCGTGGGCTATGCCATGTCTTACTATATCTGACGCTACCTTGAAGGTCCTACCTGTTATGGAGAATTTGGTTATAGATGTCAGTAGTACCACATTTATTGTTTATAGGTACTAATAGTTCAATTAAGTTCTAAGTTGAAAAAACTGTTTATAGTTCAGCAGCTCCAGCATGATGCGCGATAAACTCGCGCGGTACGCCATTCGACTGACGGTGAAACTTCACTTTGATTGCGGGAGGGCCCCGCGCAAAGGCTTACTGGCCCTCTGACGTTGTCAATGTTGACATTTCGTGCTCGAGCTGCTGGACATGTTAAATAATTATTTCAAGTGTGCGACAATGTTACATAAGATACATACCACATATATTGCAATTGTATGGTCTTTTGTCTGAATGAGTGTTAATTAAATGACCATATACTTTCTTTCTTGTGGCATAAAATTTACTACAAACTTTACATTTGAAAACTGTAGTACCATCAACATGTTCTACAGAATATTCTTTTACGGCCTTTTTGTTATCTTTCTCTTTTGGCCTATGTTCTGTTTTATAATGTATAAGTAAAATTTGTTTGTCGTTAAATGATTTAAAACATGTCAGACATTTAAATGCTTCAATTTGCAATTTATTGCTTTGTGAAACACTGTTTCCTTCTGTTAAGTTTTCTTTCATTTCTCTTTCCTTCTTCTTTTTAGTTTTTCTTTTAACTTTGTTACAAGTAGCAGTTGATTTAGTTGTTTTAATAGCAAAGAGAGTCAAATTATCGTCAGAACTATAATCTACATTTTCTGTATCAACTTCTTTTTTCTCAATTTTAATTTCTTCTTTTAATATATTATCATCTAGAAGAGGATTTTCTATATCTTCTTTAATACTTTCAAGTTTTTCTGTTTCATTTTCAATTCCTACATCATCCTCAGCATCATCTTGTTTGATATCTTTGATAAATGAGTAACAATCTTTGATATTTTTGTAAAAAGAATCCAAAAAGTCTTTCTTGTTGAGGTGGGAATTTAATTTATTCTGATTTTTGACTACTTTCGTATGGAAATTGTATGTCTGCTCTATGTCAGTGATACAATTAGCACACACATGGTATGGTAAATGTTCTTCATCTGGTATCTGAAATAAAAAGATCTGGTGTTAAAGTGCATTGGTCTTTTACCAGCCAGTAGGATGACATGTATAGTGTGAAGTTGTTTGTTTAAGTTGCTGGTCATTGAATAAACGTTTTATCTATGTAAAGGATGAAAGTAGCTAGCTACTAAAAAAGGGGTCTATATTTTTTTTATTGAATCGTTTTTTGCAAACTATACACATACCTAATATAGAAATTGAAATTTATAACATTAACATTAAAGTAAAATTGGTGCATTTGTATGTGTGTGTGTGTGTGTGTGTGTGTGTGTGTGTGTGTGTGTGTGTGTGTGTGTGTGGGTGTGTGTGTGTGTGTGGGTGGGTGTGTGTGGGTGTGTGTGTGTGTGTGTGTGTGTGTGTGTGTGTGTGTGTGTGTGTGTGTGTGTGTGTGTGTGTGTGGGTGTGGGTGGGTGTGGGTGTGTGGGCCTATATAATACAGTAATCCCTGCCTATATAATACAGCAGTACAGCGGAAATGGTCACACTAAAATAAAATTAAGTAGTAATGTAGTAGAAATATTATTAAACTAGCTTTCAGCCAGGGACTTTGTTCCCGTAGGAATTCGGGAAAATCATGTACCCTATGATCGTCACAGATAATGTAGAATTCTAATGGTGAAAGAATTTTTCAAATCGGTCCAGTGGTTTCGGAGCCTATTCAATGTAAAGTAACAAACAATCAAATCTTTCCTCTTTATAAATATGAAGATATAGATAAACTTAGTTTTCCAAAGTGTCACAGTATGATGGAAAAACAGGCGCGATCTTCATAAAAAACTGGCCAAGTGCGAGTCGGACTTGCGCACAAAGGGTTCTGTAAGTACCATAATTTATAAAAACGGCAAAAAAATCATGTCTGTTGTATGGGAGCCCCCTTTTAATTTTATGACATTTTATCTGTTTTTTAGTATATGTTATCATAGCTGCAACAGAAATAGGTACATCATCTGTTAAAATTTCAACTGTCTAACTATCACGGTTCTTGAGATACAGCCGGGTGACTGACGGACAGACAGACGGATGGACGGACAGACAGACGGATGAACGGACAGCAGAGTCTTTTTAGTAATCGGGTCCTATTTTATTTTACCCTTTGGATATGGAAACCTAAAAAAAACAGTAAAACAATACGTACGTTCATAGAAAGAAACGACGTTATTTTCAACATCAAATCAACATTTTCAAACAAATTGTCAACAATATCCGGACTGTAAGACAAACACAGTCGGCAAATACCGTCCAGAATACATAAACGAGGTCTGTTTCCATTCATACTGACTAAAATATATTTTGATGAATCCTTAAATGACTAAAATGCGATGATAAACGAAACTGATGTTTTTAGTTAGGTACTTAGTTCTATTAATCAAGTTGTACACTTATTAACAGTCGCTTTTAATTTATTACGAGAAGACGTAACTGAAAAATACAACGGGAACATGAATTGTACGAGAAAAAAGCAAAAAACGAACTGTAATTTACAACAAAACTATTTGTTTTTGTTTACTTTACACACAGTGACATGTGACATACTCTTTGCTTTACACTTTACAGCAGTATCATCTACCTAGTGCTTTACAGCTTTTTGTAGTAGTAGTCACTGACATAAAGTGTATGGACTGGCAGTCCTCTTAGTCCTCTATAAATTACAGCATTTGTCTCTAGGATGCATTGAAAGTGACAAATTCGTAGGAATTTTGACAAATTGAACGGTACTTGACGCAGTGAATGGTAAACAATTTGAAATATTTGAAAATTTTGTTAAAATTTTAAAGAATAAGTGAATTTTTGTATAAAGTTTTATTAATATTCAATTTTGTGACCATGAGAATATGCTTGGTTTGTAAATATAAACAGAAAAAAGGAGATAATCGGTCAATTTACAAGTATGTTTTTTTACCAACTGTTTTATTAAAAAATGTTGTTTTAAAACGTCTCAATTATACTTTAAATGATTAGAAATTGTCGGGATGACATTCCTCTTTTTCTAAGTATATATATATACTATTGTTAAAATGACTATAAAAGATAAAATTTTCGCATTTTCAATTTCGCCTAATTCGCCTGCTTTATTTCGCTAGTGCTTCCAAAGACAGTCGATAAAAACAATGTCGATAGAAACATGTTATAGGTATATTACTTACTGTAATATTACTAATATTAGTGTAAAATGTTTACTAATATTGTAATGTAGTGTAAAATATTACTTAATGTTACGTACAATGGGAAACAAAACCGTTTTTATTTTGTTGAGTACCCATGATTACTTTTTTAGGGTTATGTAGTAGACTACAAAGTTATAGTTTCGCCATATCCGTCTACTCGCAATTTTCTAAGAGACCCTTGATACGACCAAAACTGTTATCACACCTTAGTATCTAAGCTTTTCAAGATAACAAGTAATGTTTGATTAAATTGCGCGTCGCTCGACACGCTCATGAATAATTTTAGATAAATATTTAAGAGTTTACTAATCTTCATAAGAACAGTAAGACAGAATACCTAACCAACCAAATTTCTTACAAAAGATTTCCAACCGACGAAGTTTTTAAAAAAAAATGGCTTCAAAATATGAATGTTTCGAAGAATTGGACATCAAAGAAAAGCCACAAAATATGTTCGAAACATTTTGACCCTAAATGTTTTATAGGAAGTAGGAAATTGTTAAAATTTGGTAGTGTTCCTACAATATTTGAAGAAAATGTTCAAGGTAAAGGTTATACATAAGGGTTACTAGAAACATGTCACGATAGAAACATATACCAGTTTTGAAAAATTACATACTTTAACTTTTTATAAAGTAACACAGCTTTAAATATTATTGTTTTTGAAACTAACGCATTTATTTGTTTTATTTTGCATGATTGTAGTTAACTGCCTACCCCGCTGGGAAATACATATAGTTTGTCGACTAATCGACTTTTGGCCTCACTACGTCGAGTTCGGTTTTCTGCCGCTGCCGCCTACAGCGCCAAAATGGCGAAAATCAAATGGTCTCGTTTTTGATTTGACAACAGCCAGTCTAGTAGTATTTAACTTATTTTTTCTATGTCTATGGTAGTAGTAGTTCATTTATCCTTTCGGAAAGGCAATGGTACTAAGCCATACAGCCTAATCTTTCTTCTCTTTTTTCTTATCATTCTTATTTACAAGGCTTGCGCCAAATCTTCCGTGTATCATGTCTTATTTTATCAGGGGATTCCTGAAGAAAGGCTTAAAGCCAAATCTGAAGTAAATAATTCTCATCTAATTTTGTAATGAAGTCTTTGCCGTGTATATTATCCTTTCCGTAAACGCAGTGACATACTCTTTGCTTTCCGTGTATAAGTGTCATTTTCCGCCCCTAAGATGACCCTCTGACCGTCATTTCCATTAATATCAAGTTATCATGATCGACTTTCATCATAGGAAACGCTAGTGTTTATATTCTCTTTGATCATAGGTGTTGCATGAAAGAGGTTTTCATGCCACATTTAAACTGAATACTGGCTATGTATATAGTTTTATGGAATTCGGTGCAATGACTAAAGAAATACTACATACTTTTTTTTTTTTTTCTTGGTTTATCCCTCAGGGATAGGCAAAGGTCTTCAGACCGTACAGCCTGAAATACTACATACTCAAAGATTCGGTGTAATGACAAGAGTTGTCACAGCAAAAAGAAAATCTTATGTCTTGTGTCTGTTTTTACGTGTAATATTCAGTGTTGCCATATATACGGATTTGTCCGTATTTGTACGGATTTTGCAAGTTCAATACGGATGAATCAAGATTACGGATTTTTATACGGATTTACTCTAAACCTAGAATTATCTTCAAAAGGACCCCGTTTTCGAGCCTTCTTCACCTAATTTTGACCATTTTCGTCACAAAGCTGGTGAGTTTGCTCCACTGTAGTGCGGCAGTACAGCAAAATTTCTTCAATGAAGACGAAACCAAGAAATAAATTATGTACCTCAACGATAACGGACCCGCTACTACTCAACAACTTTTACGGAAATCACCCTCTTTTGATTTAAATCTTGATTCAAAAATGTTACTTTTAATTTTTATACGGAATTTTAACCAAAATACGGGATATTTATACGGAATTTCAATAAAAACAGTAATACGGATTTTATACGGATTTTTGTAATGAATATACAGATTTCACGTCTACTTCATGTGGCAACACTGGTAATATTAGTGGTTTATTTTAGTTCGTTATTTTACTTATTTTATACTTATTATAGTTACATTTACTGAAATATCTCTATGTTGATGTTTTACTAACAAAGTCATCAATGGGTCTCCTATGCAGGAGACAACATATTCAAATAAAGCTTCGTAGGTCGCAGGACATTTCAATAATTCCTGTAGTGATGGCGGGATAATCTGGTATATTTCTTGTAGCTTATCTATGAGTAAAATCCGATTTATGTTGAATGCTGGGCATTGAAAGAAAATATGTTGTAATGATTGATCTTCATTTAGGGTGCATTCATCACAGGTAGGAGATGCTATAATATTCATGCGGTAAAGATGAGCTTTAAATTTGCAATGGCCAAATCTCAAGCGACAGATTTGAGTATAAAATTTTCTCTTGAATAATTTATTACTTTTTGCGAACCAGGACTTTTTGCCAACTTCGTTATTTATTCCAGCGTACCAAGTGCCTTTATTTTGGGCGATTACATTATCCCCATATTCTTTCCATTCAGAATTGACTTTCTGGCGAATAACCGAACCGGAATCAGATCTTGCCATGGTAAAAAAATGTTCTGTGTTCTTCCGATCTGACCACCCTGTATATTAACCGTCTTTGCTAGAAAATCAGCATTTTCGTTTCCCTTTACACCTTTATGCGCGGAGTCCAAGTAAATTCTATCGAAATTTGATGTTCCTTTGTTAACTGTGTCCACAGTTCTTTGATACTATATATGATATAACTTGTTTTCACGCTTTAAGAGTTGTTTTGAAGGGCAGTTAACACTGACATACTATCACTGATTATCAGCCAATTCTCAGTAATCACATTCGAATTCTTGATGTTACTTAAGGCTGTTAGAATTGCAAACGCTTCTGCAGTGAATATACTTGATACAGCAGGTAAGCAAAAACCATGTCCAACTTTATTACTGTCGTTGTAGCATGCTAATGAAACACCTTGCTCGGACTTCGAACCATCAGTAAAGATATAATTAAATCCAGTCCACTGTGATAAATGTTCATATACTTCCTCTTTAAACTTGAGATCTCTATTAATGACAATCCTCATATTGCAAAACTTGCTCTCATGCCCATTTATCTCTTCCTTTATGTATCACGTGTTCCTGGTTTAGTGACTTTACATATGAGAAGTCGGTCAGTCTTGAAGAATATATGGAAATTTAGAAGAATTACTGGAAGAAGGTGCAACTTCAAAAGCAAAGAGTTTACTCAATAAAGAATTGTGTGTAGTGGAGAAAAGTTTAAGAAGAAATTTGTACTTTAAGAATTTAAATCGGAAGGTCAATGGAGGAACATTACATTCAACCTGTAATGACACTATTGGAGTTGTACGCATTGCACCTGTTATGAGACGTAAGTTATGATTTTGAAGAATATCTAGCTTTTGAACCAGTTTGACATCAGAGGCAAAACAAAAGTAGCTATATTCAAAATGTGATCTCACTATTGCCTTAAATAACATAAGTAATATTAATGGATCTGCCCCAAATTTAGACCTGGTAAGGGATTTCAAAATGTTTAAGGCTCTGGAAGCTCTGTCAGACAAGTTATTTACATGTTTTGTCCAAGATAAAATCCGAGTAAAAGTAACACCTAAGAATTTAGCTTCACATACTACAGGCAAAGAATTCCCATTGTATTTAATGTTGCAAAGTACATTTCTAGCTCTACTAAAAACAACAACTTTTGTTTTCTCTAGACTTGCTTCCAATTTTAAATAGTCAAAATATTTTTTCAGATTAATTAGAGCAGCATTTAAATTATGTTCTATAGCATTAATATTTGAACCAGAGCAATATACAGCCAAGTCATCAGCAAATTGTAAATTGCTAACTTCCGTACCAAGAATGACATTCAATCGATGAATATAAAGAATAAATAATAATGGACTCAATATTCCACCCTGGCATACACCTAAGTTGGAATATCTAGGTCCATATAAAGAATTGTTATCTGGGGGCACGGCAGTGCCCCCACCAAGTCGAGCAAAAAAACGTCACGGCCGTACCATCCTTTTCTCGAAGCTATTCAGACCATTTTCGACCCCCTGTAACTTCGTTGTGGATAAAACTAGAAGACTGAAATTTTCAGTAACCATGCAGGCATTGTAAAGACACGGTATATTTCAAATTTCATTCAATTTGAACCAGTATTTTAAGAATTATAACGGGTCAAATTTCTTAATTTTGTCACTCACTGACTCACCGATCATCAAAATTCTAAGGCACTTCTAGCAGACCTAGAAGCTTCAAATTTGGAATATAAGTAGTGTTTGGTGTATGAATCAAGGAAAAACTAAAAAATCTAGAAAAGACCGCAAAGAAAATTAAGCCCATACAGCCAAGTCTTCAGTTAAATTTTTCAATATTGGCTTTATTCGTAACGATGTTTTACAGCAGTTATTATTATTGCGTGCGAAGCCGCGGGTTTAAGCTAGTCCCATATAAATATAGGCGCATGGTAGTGCCCCTGCCAAATCGAGCAAAAGATGGGTATTCCCGTCATGAAAACACGTGTAAATTAAATTATTTAATGCAAAAAACGTACCTAGGTGCGTATTCGTACTTATTACGAGTGCGTAAGGTTGTAAATTAATTATTATACCACGCGCTGCGATGCTAGCGAGTGAGCGCGGGCCGTTACTACGCGCTGCGCGTTGCTAGCGCGAGGGCGCGGGGCGGGGACAGTGGCGGGGCGCGCGGAAAGGTGAATGTCGCCGAGCGAGCAGCAGCCGCGCTCATACGCGCGAGCGACCCAATGCTGTTCGGATCCCAGAAAAACGCATAGATACAGGGAGTGGGCTCTAAGAAAAACTGTAGTTGAAGCTCAAGAAGTAGTACCGGAAAAGAGAAAACGGAAGTCTACCTACAAAAATAAGAAAAGTTCATAAGTCAGAGAGAGGGCTTTAAGAAAATTCGTTGCTGGTAGATATACATATATACAATAAGTAGAAGGTACCGAAAAGGAAAAAAGTAGAACTGTCTACAAAATACAAAAAGAAATGAGATCCCATCAAAAACAATACTTGTCAAAAAAACCAAGTCTCGCAACTCAGTTGTTCTGCGGTAAATGTTGTTGTAGGCCTCGTGGTCGTCAACAGTGGTCGCTCATACCACCACAACAGTAGGAAGAGGTGCAGATCGAAGAAAAAACGCCGGGATAAGCCGTAAAATGTATTCCTCAAGAATCCACCACAACTTAAATGTTATTACAATTAATACAGTCACTATTAACATTATATTTCGGTAAAATAGACAAAATTACGTCCTGCGCTTATAGACGGAAATTGAAGAGAGAGAGCGAATGAAAAAGCTAGTGTTGCCATTGTCAAGTGAAAATAAAGCTCTACACTCATGTCACAATTAAATTGTGTGTCCATACATACTCCAACACTTCCCCTTATGGCACACAATTGAAATACACAATGTCAAAAAAAAATTAACTCTACATTGAATAGACTCTACATCTTATATTAAGGGGGCTCTACGTTATAGCATTATCAGTCTCTACATATCTAGCAAGAATATGAATGACATGCACATAATATTATACCAATTTTATATAATACAGTCAGTCTTTAACATTTCAAACCATGCAAAATACTAATTTACATTTATAGCTTTAACAAACCTTTCATGTTTAATTCTACCTAAAGGTTTGGTCAATACATCAGCAAGCATATTTTCCGTAGGTAAGTACTTAACATTAACCAATTTCTTATTAACAAGGTCCTTAATGTAATGATAACGAAGGTCAATATGTTTTGTACGTTTGTGACAATATTCTCTAACTAACAATAATTTTTGGGCACTTTGATTATCATTAAATATTAAATTTGATAAACTTTTATTATGATTAGGAACAATTTCTGAAAGCAAATTTTGAATAAAACAAATATCTTTACAGACATCACTGATGGCTAAGTATTCTGCTTCAGTACTGGATAATGCCACACATTTTTGTTTTCGAGATTCCCAGTTAACTGTATCATTACCTAATTTTATCACAAAACCGGTATATGACTTTCGATCAGTTATATCATTGGCCCAGTCTGCGTCAGTATAGGCACTTAAACACCAATCCCTACTTTTATGAAAACATAAAGAGTAATGAATTGTACCTGCCAAATAGCGCAGAATGCGTTTTGCGGCTACCCAATGAGTCCTATCGAAACAGTTATTGAATTGGCTAAGCTGGCTACAAGCATATGATATATCTGGGCGAGTGCAAACTGACAGATACATCATCGAACCAAGCAGCTGACGATAGTTATAAACATCATCCTGTAAATAGTCATTACCTTCAGACTTCTTAAGTTTACAGTTAACCTCCATGGGAGTGGAAACAGGCTTACAGTTTTCCATGCCAAAACGAACAAGCAATTTACGAATGTATGAACTTTGATCAAGTTTTAAAATACCTTTAACTCTATCTCTTGAAACATTCATGCCTAAGCAACTTTTTAGAGTACCTAGATTCTTTACATTAAAATTTCTTTCAAGAATAGAAACCAATGTGTTTTTATTATTGCTATTCTGACTAGAAAATACATAAAAGTCATCGACATATAACGCTATTAATACCAAGTCATTATCAGTGTATTTAACATAAACACATGGTTCACATTTAGACTGAACAAAATTATTTTCAGATAAAAAGTTATGTATCTTACAGTTCCACATTCTACTGGCCTGTTTCAAACCATAAATGCTTTTCTTTAACAAGCAAACTTTGTTAGGATATTTGTCACAAAAACCTACAGGTTGCTCCATATAAATTATAAAAATTAAACTCTTCAATAGTTTGCGCAGAACAATTAAAATTAGGGTTATAAAATTTCGTTTCTAAAAATGCCACATTACGTGAAATAATGACCTTAGTGGGGTTAAAGGGATCAGCCAACCGAAAACCCTTTGTTGTGTCACTATATCCCACAAAAATAAATTCCTTCCCCTTAGCGTCAAGTTTGGTACGTTTTTGCTCAGGAATAAGCGAATAAGCAGTGCAGCCAAACACCCTGAGATGGCTGAGATCAACCTTTGACCCTGACCAAATTTCCTCAGGAATTTGCCCAGACAAAGCCGCAGTGGGAGATCTATTTTTTAAATATAAAGCTGTCATCACAGCTTCTCCCCAAAAACGTTTGCTAAGGCCAGAATGCTGCAACATGCAACGTACTTTTTCAAAAAGAGTTCTATTAAGTCTCTCAGCGACACCATTTTGAGCAGGAGAATAAGGAACAGTGGTCTGGTGGATTATACCTTGTTTTTGCAAGTAATTTTTAAAATTTATACTGCAATATTCACCACCATTATCAGTTCTAAGGCATTTTATAGGCAAACCTAGCTGTTTTTCGACTAAGGCTTTAAATTTAATAAAACAATCAATTACCTCAGTTTTATTCTTCAATAGGTATCCATAACTCTTCCTGGTGTAATCATCCGTAAAAGTGAGGAGATATTTCGCTCCACCCCAGCTGACCTCCGGCATGGGGCCACATACGTCACTGTGCACGAGCTGCAGTGGTTGTGTCGTCTTGCTGGTACTTGCAGTAGGGAAAGGCTCGGCCGTAAGCTTCCCCTTGAGACAAGCTTCACATTTGTCATGTAGATTTTCATCCTGAAACACGACACCACACTCATGCAATCTTAACCTAGACATACCTGCCAGGTTCAAGTGGCCTAGCCGTTGATGCCAAATATCAGTACTTGATGAGGCAGAGGCAGCAACTGCAGCACTCGGTGTATTCTGCCTATCATGCAGGATCAAAGAGTGCATCCTATTGAGCGAATTATCCTCAAAAATACATCCATTTAATTTGTAAATACCATTGATACAAATAGCCTTTGCTAGAAAATTGCCAGAAACTTTATCACTATTATTTTCAAATATGAAACAACCCTCATTATTAAATTGTAAAATAAAACCATCTTGACATAATTTAGAGACTGATAAGAGATTTGTGGTCAAGTTTTCAACAAACATAACTTTTTTTTAAAATTCTCACCTGTTTGTTCAATAAAACATGCATGTCTCCAGTACATGTACTCATCATTTGTTGATTATTTGCCACAGAGATTACTTGAACACTAGTGTCTTTAATATTAGATAATAGTTTCTTATTATTGCACATATGATTACTGGAACCACTATCGATGAATAGTTGTGTAGAAGTGTGAGCCAAAAATGCAGTTATGGGCTCTTTTTCTTCTTTCTTCTTCTTTTGTTGCTGTTTCTCTCTCTTAAGCTTGAAGCACCTTGGCTTGATATGGCCACATTTACCACAATAAGCACAAACTATTTGTTTCCTTGCAGCAAATGCTGTAGTCGAAGTAGTGCTTTCTTGTTTTCTCTGAGCTTCTTGAAGCAGCCTTGTTCTTACTAGCTCACTTTGTAGATTCGAAGAAATACACAACGTTTCCAAGTTTGAAACTAAAGAGTCATAATCCTGCGGCAGACCACTCAATAGAATCTCAGCTATTTCTGCATCTTCTATGACTTTACCGATGTCAGACAACTGGTGTACTAAAGACATAACTTTCTCTATGTAATCAGACATTCCACTGCAACTACTAAATTCTATATGATGCAGCTGACGAAGAAGAAGTACTCGTCTGTACAATCCACGGTCTTCAAAGACATCTGCAAGCTTTTTCCAAGCTTCACGAGCAGTCTTAGCTTCTCTTACATACTGGAATAATGCTGGCTTGATGCTGAGACAAAGGCGAGCCAGCGCACGCTGATCGCGCGCGGCATCCAAGCCCTCGTCGCTTGTCCTGTCAATCAAATCCCATAGCCCTTCTAGATTTAACACCATTTTAAGGGCAAACTTCCAGCTGTGGTAGTTACTCACTCCTTCCAGCTTCTCCATGGCGCCTGCGCCGCCCAACAGCATCTGCGTCGAAATAGGCGGGCCATCTGTCGCAGGCATGTTGGCCGCGTGCGGTTCGCACCAATCCTCGTCGCGACGGCTTTATGAGCGGTTGATGATTGCAGATTATCTCGCTGGGCTAAATAACCTGTTGTTGTAGGCCTCGTGGTCGTCAACAGTGGTCGCTCATACCACCACAACAGTAGGAAGAGGTGCAGATCGAAGAAAAAACGCCGGGATAAGCCGTAAAATGTATTCCTCAAGAATCCACCACAACTTAAATGTTATTACAATTAATACAGTCACTATTAACATTATATTTCGGTAAAATAGACAAAATTACGTCCTGCGCTTATAGACGGAAATTGAAGAGAGAGAAACAGAAACAGAAACAGAAAATATTTATTTGTATGAATACATCTGTCACACAGATAAAATTCAACCTGCAAGCAGGTGTACAAATATTGACATTATGTCACATGAAATTGGTACACTTATTTGCTATATAATATTTATATTAAGGTAATTATATCTTAGTTTTTTTATTAATTTTATTATATTATATCACATACAAAAATACCTACTTAATTATAATAATATATTTATTTGGTAAATATGCTGTCATATTCTAAAAATTCTTTAATTGAATAGAAACAGTACTCCAGGAGGAAAACAGTTAAACGGGACTTAAATAATTTACCTTGTAATTGTTTAATATTTTCTGGAAGCTTATTATATAAAATTATTGACATGTTGACTATATTTTTATCATTTATATATGTTTGGCTAGGAGGATGACTTAATAAATCCATATATTTTTGTCTAGTATGTCTAGTAGTTAATTCTCCACGTGTATTATAAAATTCAGGATGAGACTTAACAAAGCTACAAACCTCCCTAATGTAGAGACTAGGTAGAGGAAGAACATTAAATTTTTTGAAAAGAGGTCTGCAACTATCTCTAAACCATGCTTTCGCCATTGCACGCACACACTTCTTTTGTACTTTAAAGGCACGATCTGCATCAACGGAGTTGCCCCAAATTATAATGCCGTAGTTTAGTACAGATGATACGTACCCGTTGTATGCAGTCAAGGCAGCTTCCAATGAAACCGTACTCCTTAGCCTTTTTAGAGGATATACAAATCTATTTAACTTATTGCAAATTGTGTCTATATGGTGTTTCCAGTTCAAGTGTTTATCTACAAATACTCCAAGAAATTTAAGACTATCAACTTCCTCAACAATATGATTGTTATAACTAATTTGTAGTGGTAAATTATTAGAGTTGTAAGAACTAAATTGTATAAAGTTTGTTTTATTTAAATTTATTTTTAAATCATTGTGATGTAACCATTCTATTATATTCTTTAAGGCCAAGTTTATTTCTGTTTGATAATCACTACAGTTATTATTTTTAACTATGAGGGTTGTATCATCTGCAAAGAGCAGGCATTTGTGCTGAGTAATGTTGGGCAAGTCATTAATGTAGGCTAGGAAAAGCAAAGGTCCGAGAACACTTCCCTGCGGGACACCAGAATTATTTTTTATAAATTTAGATTTGTAAGATTCCTTCAAAAGAACAGTGTTACAATTTCTGATTTTTGTTATTTCTGTACATTGAGTTCGATTATTTAAATAACTTCGTATCCAATCATTAGCCCTACCCCTAACACCATATTTCTCAAGCTTGTACATTAATATATCATGATTGACAAAGTCGAATGCTTTGGTCATATCTAAAAATATTGATACGACTTGTCGTTTGTTGTTAATTTCGGCTAATAAAGTTTTTAAAAAATTAAAATATGCTAAAGTCGTGGAACTCCCCTTTCTGAACCCAAACTGATCCTTATGCAAAATATTGAACCTGTCGAAAAAATCCATCAATCTCACCTTCATAGCCCCCTCGAATATTTTAGAGATAACTGGATTAATAGTGATTGGCCTGTAGTTGTTGGGATCTCTTTCATCTCCCTTCTTAAATAAAGGTTTGACTATTGCAATTTTGAGTTCGTTTGGAAAAACACCCTGCGAAAAAGACAAATTTATAATGTGGGACAAGGGTTTGCAAATGTAAGGAGCACAGATTTTTAAAATTTTTGTGGTAATATCATCATATCCACACGCTTTGCTACTTTTTAAAGATAAAATTATATTATAAACTTCCCCTTCATCCACAGGTTTCAAGAAAATTGAATGAATATTGTTTTGTATATTATGTTTCTTATAACTTTGATTATCTGTATGACCACTGTTTTCTTTAAGGTTAATAAAGTAATAATTAAAAATTTCACAAATATCTTCAGGTCTGCTATGAGTCTTGTTATCGTAGTTAATTTCTTTAATTTCACGTTTCTGTAAATTATTGGACACAGTAGAAGAAATAATGTTCCACGTTCCCTTACATTTATTTTTAGAGTTTTTTAGAAATCTGTTATTTTTTATTATTTGGGCTTTATGAATACATTTTTTTAGTATTTTACTATATAATTTAATTTTGTTATTAATTAAAATATTATTTAAATTTGATCTCCTATACTTCAGAAGTAATTCTCTTTTTGTTCGACAGGCTTTCTTAATACCCTTAGTTAGCCATTTAATTTTAGCAGGGCGATTGTTTATTTTAACTCTTATTACCGGAAAGCAAAGTTTATAAAAGAGATGAAACACTTCAAAGAAAAAATTAAAAGCATCCGTCGCACAATTTGTCCCTAAAACATCTGAGAAACAAAGAGCCGAAATACATTCACAGAATTTTTTAACATTATCGTTACGAATTATCGAGCGAATGAAAAAGCTAGTGTTGCCATTGTCAAGTGAAAATAAAGCTCTACACTCATGTCACAATTAAATTGTGTGTCCATACATACTCCAACAGTAAAAAGTTGTGAGATCCATGTAATACCAAGTCGGTTATTAATTTATTTAGTCTCTACTTAAGCGACTTTCTGTCTTAATACGTCCAGTCTCTAAGACCACGATCGTGGTCCATAACAATTGAAAATCAATTGTGTCTGGAATCTTCGTTCTCGAAGCATTAAGTTGTTACGTAATAATTAACAGCATCTTATAGTGACGCATATCAATATTAAAATTCTTTAATGTTTTATATAAATATATTGAGACTTGGCCATCGCCTGAAAACACGTGTAAATTCAATCGCCTGAAAACACATGTAAATTCAATTATTTAGTGCGAGGGCCAAGTCTCGATATATTTATATAAAACATTAAAGAATTTTAATATTGATATGCGTCACTATAAGATGCTGTTAATTATTACGTAACAACTTAATGCTTCGAGAACGGAGATTCCAGACACAATTGATTTTCAATTGTTATGGACCACGATCGTGGTCTTAGAGACTGGACGTATTAAGACAGAAAGTCGCTTAAGTAGAGACTAAATAAATTAATAACCGACTTGGTATTACATGGATCTCACAACTTTTTACCGCAGAACAACTGAGTTGCGAGACTTGGTTTTTTTGACAAGTATTGTTTTTGATGGGATACCTATTTTACATAAATTTTTCTACCATGCAAAAAATTATAGACCCACTTAATAATTTTTTCAGGAATGCCAAGATGCCGAAGTTCCTGTGCAAGCACCAAATGATTGACATTATTGAAAGCACCAACAATATCAAAAAATACACACACCAACAATTTGTTATATACAAAGGAGTTATGAATATCCAAATATAAATGATTGATACTTTCTGCAGCAGAGAAGCCTCTCCTAAAACCAAACTGATTTGAAGGTAACAAATTATTTGACTCTATATAAAACTCTAACCGTTGTTTTAACAGCTGTTCAAAAACTTTACCTATACAAGAAGTCAAAGCTATAGGTCTGTATGAGTCACAAGATGAAGCATCTTTATTTGGCTTTAAAATAGGTACCAGGCAATCAGTTTTCCAATCAAGGGGTATGAGAATCTCACTCCAAAGATAATTCAACACTCTCAAAACTAACTTCTTATCATCAACAGATAGATATTTGAGCATCTTATATGGAATATTATCTAACCCAAAAGCTGTATCTTTCCTAGATTTTAAAGCACTGAAAAATTCTCTTTCAGTAAAAGGCTTCATCAAAAATTCATTGTTAGAGTTTGTTTGTTCTGAGTTTAACTGAATGGTTGTGTGTGATAGAGTATCTGACCCAAACTTATTTAAAAATTCCAAAACCCAATCAGAACCAGTATTTGTGAAATTTTCTATGTATGTTTTATTAAATTTTCTAATGAATTTCCAGATTGTGGATACAGGAGTGTGTCTGTTAAATAACTCACAAAAAGCTTGCCAAGATGCATCTATCTCCATCTTCAAAGTAAGTTTTTTAAGTGCTTGTTGTTTTTTAAATTTTATGTAGTTGTCTAAACTAGGGTCTGATTTAAAATCTAAGTAAGCAGACTTACATTTTTCTACTGCAGCAGTACATTTATGGTTCCACCAAGGCAGGCTTCGCCTAAATCTAGTAATGCGAGAATGGTTAGCAGAATAACTATGACTATTTGATATATTAGCTTCACTAGCACTTTCCAGTAACAAGTCACACAGTATCTTATATGAAAGCAACAAGTCTGAAGTATGTAAACTATAATTAGAAAGCTTCCTGGTAACAATTTCTTTATATACCTCCCAATCTACATTATTATAATTAGGTCTACTATAATTTCCCTGATTGATTTGATCATTATTTTGTGTTGCAGATACATTCAAGACATATTTGATAAGAGTTGGAAGGTGATAACTACCTAGTGGATCATCATTGACATCCCAGTTACTATATGCTGCAATAGAGGGGGAAACAATTGTAAGATCTAAAGCATTAGGTCTCCATGTATTAGAGCCAACTGTTGTGAACCGACCATCGTTAAGCAAACATAAATTATTGTCATCTATGACTTTTAATAAAACAGAGCCACGAGTGTCAGTGGAAGTACAACCCCACATAGTGTGGTGAGCGTTAAAGTCGCCAGATAAGATAAAAGGTGATGGGAGAGATTTAATAAGGTTGTCAAGAGAAGAATAATTAAAATTTGATGAAGGTGCTAATGTGGGACTATAAAAACTTACCAAAGTTAAAAGAGTGTTATTTAACCTTACTTTTATAGCTATGTTCTGTATAGAATCATCATGGTAGGTACTAAGTCTCTGATAATACAAAGTATTTCTAATTAAAATTGCTACTCCATTATGACTACTACCTATGTCTAATCTTTCAACTGTAAAGCCTTTGACTTTAAAGTTTGTACTCGGCTTCAGCCAAGTTTCAGATATTAAAGCTATGTGAATGTCATTTTGATACAAATATTGAGTGAAAGCATTTTTATTACATAAAATAGATTGAGCATTCCATTGCATTATGTTTAGCAGATCCATATTATTACCTAGTTAGATTTATTTAAAACTGTATTGTCTTGTGAACTAAATGTGGTTAATAAAACATTTTTAATACTTTCGTTAGTAACAGGATATTCTTCTTTTTGAGAAGAAACTATCTTAACAATAGATTCGATCAACAAGTTCAAGAAAATATCATTTTTGAATAATTTTTGTAAAAGGTCAAGAGGGTTAGATTTTGGATTGAGGGAAGGAAAAGACTTCTCATTAAATAAGTCAGCATAAGAAACTCTTTTGTGTTTTATTTTGTTCTCCTCAATTTTTTTTTGTTTCACAGGGCATAAAGAGGAGATGGAAATGTGATTCCCCTCGCAATGGACACATTTGACTTCCTTGGGGTTTGGACATTCTGAGTAATGATGACCTTCTCCACATACTGAACATCTTTGAGAATTCTTGCAGAATTTGCCGATGTGGCCATACCGCAAGCAGCGCAGGCACTGTTTGAACTGGTGGGGTGTAAGGGCTTACCTCGAAAAACCAAGAGTGTCGACATTATCTGGTAGTACTGGGCAGGCAAATGTAATTGCGACAGTCTGGGTGGGCTCAAGAGAAGAGTCTCCGTCTAAATTACGATTCCGCCGCATGAAACGACGAACCGCAACCACGTTCCTGGAACTGGACAAGCCTTGATATATTTTTTATTTGACAAGTCCGTGGGCACATTTCGGATAATACCAATCGTCTCTGTTAATGTTGCTGGAATATTAGCTACGAGCTTCAATTCTTTTTGGGCCTTTACATTATTAAGGGCCAAATTGGCCAAGCCGGACGTTCAAAAATTGCCCCTATTTTGTAGCGATTTATACGCTTAAAACGTCTTATACCTTTATTATACCGCTTTAGGGCAGTCCCAAGGGACATGAGATCTTTGTCACCTAAGGGTTTGGAAGGATCTGCGCTCCCATATATGACCATATATTCAAAGTCCCCGCCATCTTCCGGGTACTGGCGTGTGTAATTTTCAACCTTAAAAGTAGTATACTTATCAGAGTCCTCAACGTCGGACTCGACGCCCTCACTATGTCCAATATCTTCTTCTTCCTTTTTCTTGCGCTTACTTTTAGCGCCCATCGTGATAAAAGCAAATATTTCAAATTTTCAATTTAGCTAGTAAGTTTTCGTCTTCACAGTTCAGACTCCCGCCAAAAAGTCCCAGCTTTTTTTAAAATTGAGAAATGTTCACTACTGACTAAGGAACATAGCCCATAAAGCCAAACTAGACAACTGTAATTGTTTAAATACCTAGTTTCTTAACCGGTCGCCCGGTCATAAATAACTATTTTAAAGGACATAAATAATCACAAGGAGCTTCTGAACATAGATTCCTTTGCCTTTCCCGAGTGATAGAAAATCAATCTTTCGAACATGTTTTTACGCACGCACGCTTTCATAGTCCGTAAACATCGTGTACCGACACTGTTCGCACTGCCGGCCCAGGCCTGTTGAGAGACGGAGATGGCACTATTCCTATGTGTGCTGCCTTTATCGGGTGCTGTAGTCAAGAATATTTTTCACTGCTGTATGGCTGGTTTAATAATAGGGTAAGGCCGTATTTTTTGCCACATTGTGACGTAAAATGTGACATAAAATTTTACCTAACATAGACATAAATGTTATGTAAAATTGTAACATTAAATTTTAAAGCCTAGATCACACTATGTAATGTAATGTGATGAATCTGAAATTTTTACGTAACACTTAGGTACGTTTGCGTTGTATACGGGGTGTATGGGACAGCGTCCCGCAAATTGATAGGGGTTGCTCAGTCAACAAAACTGAACAACTATCACCAGAAATTTTCTTCAGGAAACGAAAATAAAAATTTGCTTTTTTATACAAAATGACCAACTCGATCAGACGATTTGTATGGAAAAGCAAATTTTTTTTGTCATTTCCTGGAAAAAAATCCTGGTGGCAGTTGCAGTTTCCTCTTTTAGTTTTTTATATTTTTCAGGATTTTCTATTTTGAGTCTGTCCCTGTATTGCTTTTGCCTCTCAGCAGTAGTTTTTTTAGACGGCATCTAAGAAAAAACATGAAAATAAATGTTTAGGATAGGTATTTATCAAAAAACTATTCTCAACTTCACTCGCTGCTACCCGTT
Organism: Aproaerema taeniolella; assembly: GCA_949987775.1. NCBI lineage: Eukaryota > Metazoa > Arthropoda > Insecta > Lepidoptera > Gelechiidae > Aproaerema > Aproaerema taeniolella. The sequence goes on along the minus strand of CATLJT010000026.1, from coordinate 22,755 downwards.
TTTTCGTGCGAGTTTAGCGTTTTTTCGAGGTAAATATTTATAATAAATTAACTAATTCAATACCAATAATTAAGACAACATAATGTAGACAGGCCTTTATGTCTGTTTTACGTAACGTAACGTAAAATTTACATAACGTGTTATGTAAGTGTTACATAAATGTAACGTAAATTAACAAGAAAAAAATCATATCTGACAAAATCTTTAGTATTTACTAATAAAACAAGTACTGTGCCATCGCGCTTGATAAAAAGTTGAAGTTTATCTTAATTCACAATCAAAAATATGCAAACTTTCCTTTCAAATCATTAAAATCTTCTTTAAAATCGTCCGAAAAAAAAAGTACCTTGTCACCCTCCACACCTCAGATTAATGAAATCCATAATGGATTTCATTAATCTGAGCTCCACACAAAAAATGCCGACTGACTCAACAAAATGGCAGGTATGTGTTTGACACTGACATGACAGTACGCGGCAGTGTTGCCATGATGGGAATAACGATTTATACCAAATGCTTTATTGAAAACCAGTAGGTAAACTGGTTATGTAAAATTTGTTACGTAAAATTTAAAAAAACTGGTAAAAAAGTAAAACTTCTATTGTTTCCTACTTATAATATGAATAGAGTATTAAAAAATAAAATGGAGCAAGCTGATTAATACAGTAACCTAACAAAATAATAATTCAAACAATATAGTCACATAAAAACCCACAGTGACATGGTGTATCAGTCAACTATCTGAAAATACATCATAATAATGCTCCATTTTTAGATAAATATATTTATTTCTACAATAACTTTCATTTAATATTTTTTTAATGTGTTGGGCCTGAAAGTAGGTACACATATCATTACATAGGATAAAATTAATAGCAACCATATGAAACTAACTTTAGATAGAAAAAACCAAGGAAACAAAGTACAAAGCCAAAAAGCGGCAAAAAATACGGCCTGACCCAATAGTGTTCCGTGCCTTGTATCAAAGAGAATAATATAAACACCCTTGGTCATAGACATAGAAAAAATAAGTTAAATACCACTAGACTGGCTGTTGTCAAATCAAAAACGAGACCATTTGATTTTCGCCATTTTGGCGCAGTAGGCGGCAGCGGTAGAAAACCGAACTCGACGTAGTGAGGCCAAAAGTCGATTAGTCGACAAACTATATGTATTTCCCAGCGGGGTAGGCAGTTAACTACAATCATGAAAAATAAAACAAATAAATGCGTTAGTTTCAAAAACAATAATATTTAAAGCTGTGTTACTTTATAAAAAGTTAAAGTATGTAATTTTTCAAAACTGGTACTCTTTTTTTCAGTTTTGAAATATTATTCAATAGTTCATAAAGCCTACTACTATCCCTTAGCGGGGATCGTGACATGTTTCTAGCACTCGCGACCCGTGGTCCCACTGGCGATACCCACCGGTGGGTCCATAGTAACCCTTATGTATAACCTTTACCTTGAACATTTTCTTCAAATATTGTAGAAACACTACCAAATTTTAACAATTTCCTACTTCCTATGAAACATTTATAGTTTTAAGTTGTTTTTACTAACAAATGGGCCACAGATGCTCGAGTTGTAAATTTAAGATAAAATAACAATGAACATGTATTAGGGAGTAAGTTAACTAGAATCATGAAAAATAAAACAAATAAATGTGTTCGTTTCAAAAACAATAATATTTATAGCTGTGTTACTTTATAAAAAGTTAAAGTATGTAATTTTTCAAAACTGGTACATGTTTCTATCGTGACATGTTTCTAGTAACCCTTATGTATAACCTTTACCTTGAACATTTTCTTCAAATATTGTAGGAACACTACCAAATTTTAACAATTTCCTACTTCCTATAAAACATTTAGGGTCAAAATGTTTCGAACATATTTCGTGGCTTTCTTTGATGTCCAATTCTTCGAAACATTCATATTTTGAAGCCATTTTTTTTTTAAACTTCGTCGGTTGGAAATCTGTTGTAAGAAATTTGGTTGGTTAGGTATTCTGTCTTACTGTTCTTATGAAGATTAGTAAACTCTTAAATATTTATCTAAACTCATTCAAGAGCGTGTCGAGGGACGCGCAATTTAATCAAACATTACTTGTTATCTTGAAAAGCTTAGGCACTAAGGTGTGATTACAGTTTTGTAGTATCAAGGGTCTCTTAGAAAATTGCGAGTAGACGGATATGGCGAAACTATAACTTTGTAGTCTACTACATAACCCTAAAAAAGTAATTATGGGTACTCAACAAAATAAAAACGGTTTTGTTTGCCATTGTACGTAACATTAAGTAATATTTTATACTAATATACCTATAACATGTTTCTATCGACATTGTTTTTATCGACTGTCTTTGGAAGCACTAGCGAAATAAAGCAAGCGGATCAAGCGAAATTGAAAATGCGAAAATTTTATCTTTTATAGTCGTTTTAACATTACTATATATATACTTAGAAAAAGAAGAATGTCTTCCCGACAATTTCTAATCATTTAAAGTAGAATTAAGACGTTTTAAAACAACATTTTTCAATAAAACAGTTGGTAAAAAAACATACTTGTACATTGACCGATTATCTCCTTTTTTCTGTTTATATTTACAAATCAAGCATATTCTCATGGTCACAAAATTGAATATTAATAAAACTTTATACAAAAATTCACTTATTCTTTAAAATTTTAACAAAATTTTCAAATATTTCAAATTGTTTACAATTCACTGCGTCAAGTTCCGTTCAATTTGTCAAAATTCCTACGAATTTGTCACTTTCAATGCATCCTAGAGACAAAATGCTGTAATTTATAGAGGACTGCCAGTGCCAGTCCATACACTTGGGTTTGGCGGGAACTCAGCGTGAGCGGTTGCTTTGTCAATTGAATTTTCATTTTCGGCGTGAAAAAGTTGTTTAATGTGTAATAGTGATAGTGTATTATGCAGTAAATTGACTAAAATTCGTGTAGTGATGAAAAATTCAAGTGATAACAGTGTTTCTGCTTCGTTTGGTACCGACAAAGATCCTCGCGGTTGTGCTTCTCGCCGCCAGTTTCCGTAAAATAGACGCTATCCGGTTTTACGCAGAACATGAGAAGCTTAGGGCTTAGGTTAAGTTGAAGAAATAAGATTTCACTGAAGACATGGCTGTATGGACATAGTTTCCTTTGCTTTTCCCGAAAGGGATAAATTTAACAAAAAAAAAAAAACATACACTTTATGTCAGTGCCCTTGGTTTGTGCTCGTTCGTCGGATTTATATACGTTACTGTGAAGTTGGCGGAATTGCGATCACGCAGATTGCCATAATACAAGATTCTATTCTATTATTAATTTGTGGTCGGATTGTCCAAATTGTATTGAGAATACTTTGTGAGTTTAATGTTGTTATAAGTTACAATTATGGAAAAACAACAGGCCCCCACCCTGCACAGCCAATGTTGCTGTTGCATGACAGAAAACGACGAAATACGATTGCAAACACATGATATCAACAGCGAAGCTCTGAGACATATTTTTCAGGTAAGATCATTTTTATACTTTTGATTTGAGGGGTAAATATTTTTAAACAGTTTTATTTAGCTTACCCCGTTTGTTTTATTTATTATTCCTGGGTCAAAAGTAATTCAAATTTCACCCTCTTCCTGTCAACCGATTAATCTGAAATTTTGTATACACTTTGGATTTTGGTGACAATACAATTATGTTTATTCATTATCATTATAAATTTAAGATGGCCGCCGCTACAAAATGGCGGATAATTTATGTTTTATAAATCCCATCAATATGGGTATCAAATAAAAGGGCTCAACAAGCAGAATAGAATATACTATAAAAAATTGAAATCCAAGATGGCGGCCGCTACAAAATGGCGGATAACGTAGGTTGGTCGATGTGTCGGAAAAGGGGTTATCCCAAAATTTTCTAAGTCCCCAAGCAAAAGAAAAAAAAATTTTTTTTTGACCCCTTATAATAAGCGGGGGCCTCAAAGACTCAGAAAAGTTTCGAGGGGTTGCGGTGTCAAGATGACCCCCAATTTTCTTGTCGGATATGGATAGATGACCCTTCTAGGAACAACGTTTGTATGGGCCACTTTTTGATTGGGCCCCAACTGGGGGGCCCAGGGCCCCCCACCCTGCTGGAGACCTGGGGCCCTCCCAGTTTTATTGCGCGAATCGACGCAGTCTACGATGCTGATCAACCGCCCCATATATCACTTTGCGCTCCGGGGCCTCCTTAGGGCCCCGCGGGGCCCTTGCCCCCTTAGAGAAATAACTGCCGTTCGGCGGGACTTAGAAAAATTTCGAGGAGGTGCGGTGTCAAGATGACCCCCCATTTTCTTGCCGGAAATGGATAGAGGACCCTTCTAGGAACATCGTTTGTATGGGCCACTTTTTGATTGGGCCCCAACTGGGGGGCCCAGGGCCCCCCACCCTGCTCGAGACCTAGGGCCCTCCCAGTTTTATTGCGCGAATCGACGCAGTTTACGATGCTGATCAACCGCCCCATACATCACTTTGCGCTCCGGGGCCTCCTTAGGGCCCCACGGGGCCCTTGCCCCCTTAGAGAAATAACTGCCGTTCGGCGGGACTTAGAAAAATTTCGAGGAGGTGTGGTGTCAAGATGACCCCCGATTTTCTTGCCGGAAATGGATAGAGGACCCTTCTAGGAACATCGTTTGTATGGGCCACTTTTTGATTGGGCCCCAACTGGGGGGCCCAGGGCCCCCCACCCTGCTCGAGACCTAGGGCCCTCCCAGTTTTATTGCGCGAATTGACGCAGTCTACGATGCTGATCAACCGCCCCATATATCACTTTGCGCTCCGGGGCCTCCTTAGGGCCCCACGGGGCCCTTGCCCCCTTAGAGAAATAACTGCCGTTCGGCGGGACTTAGAAAAATTTCGAGGAGGTGCGGTAGAAAATTGTTGCAGGGGCAAAAAAAAAAACAAAAGGGCCCCATGGGGCCCTTGCTTTTTTAAAGAAGTGAAGGGCCAGTTTTTTTTCTTTGCTTGGAAATTAGAAAATTTTGGGATAATATTAGTCAATAATTTCGTTGCCGTGATAATTTGGGCAAATTATGTAGCCTAGGTGTTAATCCAGGGTGTCAGCTACCTCTATACCTTTATTAAAATTGGTCCAGCCGTACATCCATACTTGCAAACTTTCGCATTTACAATATTATGAAGGATTTACCTTTGATGTTACAGACACATCAATTAAAATTGTGCTACATATGCAAGAAGGTAGCTGAACATGCCGACCAGTTTGTACAGAATGTTCAGAAGAATCAGCCATTTTTTGCTGGTGTGAAGATTGTAAGTAGACAACAATACTCAAATCATTTATTTGCATTCCATGGTGTTGGTGATATTTATTATCTGAACCCAGGCTGGCACGCAGTTTTATTTGAGAGAGGAGGTCATACATTTGTCTCTGTGATAGTAAAAAAAATATTAAAAATTATTGCATTAGAAAAGAAAAATGATTAAATATTAGTAGTAGCAGATGACCTAAAGAAGACAGCGGGTAGTGGCTGGATGTAAATAGCAGAGGATCGTGCAAAGTGGCGCACCTTGGGGGAGGCCTATGTTCAGCAGTGATCTGCAATAGGCTGATATGATGATGATGAGTAGCAGATTATGTCATGCAGTTAATATTCATATGGACTCTAGTTATTTATTATTTATTTATTTATTTAAATTATTAGACATAAAAAATACACTGCTTCTTAAAAATAAAGCCCCACAAAACTGCTTGAGCAGTATGTCTGCGAGGGCAAGAGTCTCTAATTACATAGTAAGTAGGTATAAACTTAATTTCAAATGAGTTAAAAATCTATTCAGCTTCAAGTGAACAGAGTAGATGCTTTTTAAATCTTTTTTAAATCTGCCTATCTTGGTCTCTGATCTTATGCACTAATTTCATGAATACAAAGAAAACAGTGTTAGTAATAATTAAATGTCCCAAGTATAAAAAGTCAGTTTGAATGCTTAGTCAATGGTAATTAAATTAATATTAATAATCATATAAATTAATAATAGTAATTTTAATTAAAATTATAGATTCAAAAATTATTATATCCTTAGTTAGGCAGTTAGTAAAGTAAAGTAAACTAGGCAGTTTAAGTTAAAGACAAGTCAGCAATTTTCTATTGATTATTTTATCACAAAAGACCCTCCACATAAATCTATATTTTGATTGTTGTAGGCGACGCACCACAAAACTTTTTTTTTTTTTCAAGTCTTATAGAGGCTTCAGTCATTCTAGATGACCATGCCAGCCTCATAGGATCATTCTTTTAGTTTATCACAATGACCGTTCGAGGAATCTATACAGCCCAACTGCTCGCTCCGACAGTGGATTGGACAGCCAGCAGTTGAGCTGTCCATTATGGGCATTAACTGATCCTATATACCTCTGTCTCAGATCTGCGTTCCGGACACACTCCAGCAAAATATGCATTAAGTCATCAATTTTATTGCACTCTGAGCATAATGGGGAAGGTTTAATTCCCATCATGTGGTAGAACTTATTTCCCGGAATGTGTCCAGAACGCAACCTAAAGGCGGAGACCAGGGATTTCCTACTAAGGCTGGCACCATCAAACAATGGGGTCCAATTGACATTGTCTTGAAAGGTTCTGTACCAGACCCCAATACCTTTCTCTGATTGTTCCCCAAAATGGTATTCCCATTTTTCTAATATTTTTTTTTTGAAGCTTGGAATCAGTTCCCAGCTATAAGGCTTGGAATCCAGCACAGAACCATCCATTACAGCTGACTTTGCCATTGCATCTACCATTTCATTTCCTTGTATGCCGACATGGGAGGGAATCCACTGAAGATATATATTTATAGATGGAGATCTGGTTTTGAAGTTGTGGATCAACTGAAGAGCTTCATAGGCTATCGGCATACCTCGTGGTCCCGAAGCACACCGAGCCAAATGTTGGAGGGCGCTCTTAGAGTCAGTTAGAATAACAATAGAAGTTTCTATAGACAATGGGCTATGTACGACATTTTAAAAATATTTTTAATTTCGTTTAATTTTTTATTTAACATAAAGGAATAAGGTCCCGTTTCCTAAAAAAAAAATATAAAAAATCTATCTTTTGAAATAAAAATATAATAATTAAAAGTTTCTCAGTAGGGTAAACTAATCATAAATACGGCATTATACAATCGTGTCTTTGCCAAGCTGTCATGTCAATAAAAAAAAAACAACCTATTTCATTTTGTATTTGGTTGTTTATTTTTGAGTTTTATTTTTGCTTTTGGTTATTTTTTTCTGAAGTCTTTTACTGCTACCGCAACCGGATTACGATTTAACTTTGCACGGACTTGTAGTGCTAGATTTTGACTGATTTTCTCACGACTACACCTTATTCATACCGGACTCCGAGAACTGCTTCAACGATAGTGATTAATACTCTTCGGATTTGTGGATTAACACTAATAACGACAGCGCAGCAGGCTTTGCTACTCAACATGGCATCTGACGAGTTACAGCGGTGGAGAGAACCAAAAAATGTTTTATACCTCTTTGTTCAAACACTGACATTAACTCACCAGATTTGACGTTTGTTACCATTCCAAAGGAATTGAAAGAAAGTTGGTGTAAAATGCTGTGAGGATCATTTAAACGTAAGTACATTGAAACGTATCTCTAGTTAGTCTGTGATTGAAACTTAAATGTTGAACTTAAACTCAAAAACGCAACGGTATAGGTTATATGTCAACCAACTATCAATCGTTTTTTTTTTTACTTTGGCAAAGGAGTTAATCTGTAGAATGCTGTAATGAGCAACGAATCGTAACCAAAATTTTAAAAATTAATTATTTTTATATCTATGATCAAAATTATTTGATAAATTTTTTATTTGAATATGGGACCTTAAGCCTGCTTAAAATAAAAAAATCAAATTATTTTAAAAATCTTGCACATAGCCCATTGGTCCACATACTCCAAAGCTTTTTTTATAGCAGTTAATTCAGCTCTCATGACACAAATATCTAGGTGAAGCTTCCACTTAAAAGATCGATTAATCTGAGGGTCAAAGAGTGCCGCTCCAACTCCCCGAACTTCTTTCGAGCCATCTGTGAAAAGTTTATGATGACCTGCATAGCCCTCATTTAACATTCTAATTGTGTTATTTTTTTATTCTAAGTTATAAACATTGCGTTTTGGCGCCTTAATGTCTGGTACATTATCTATGATACTCGACTTTATATTTATAGCTGCCACCCAAGTATTTAATGAATACATTTCTAGTGTTGGACTCTTGTGCATATCAATATCAATTTCAAGTAGAGTTGGTCGATTATTACTAGTCAAATAATTTTGCCTTAAAGATAATTCCTGTAATGCCCTCAATACAGCACTATTGGAGGCCGAACTCGCCCTAAGCCAGAATCTGCAGCCTAACCAAAATCGTCGAACTGACAACGGAGGCAGAGAAAGTTCGGCCTCCATCACATATACGGGAGTGCTGCGAATGAAACCTCCGCAGACTCTAAGAGCCCGGTTCTGTAATATATCTAATTTCCTTAAGTGAGTTTTAGCCGAGCTGCCATATAAAACGCTACCGTAATCTATGCGTCTTCTTATAAGAGAAATATAGAGTCTGCGAAGGTGTTTTGGGTGAACCCCCCACGATTTGCCAGCTAAAACTTTTAATACATTTATATGCTTGTATAACTTTTGATAAATTTCTTTTATATGTGCTCCCCATTTTAATTTAGGGTCCAGCCATAGTCCTAAATATCTAACTTTTTAACCTCTTTAATTACAAATCCCTTAACTTCTAACCTGACAGAAATAACTTTTTGACTTCTATTAAATATATGTCGCAGCGTCAGGGGCCGGGCTGGACATCACTGTATCGTTTTCAGGATTTACCTCCATTTAGTTTAAGGTCGAGCAAATAAAACAGTATCTACACCACACAGTTTATTTAATGGGGTAACAATAGTTTTCCGTACACGTAAATCACACAATAGGAATTAATTTACAGTCACTTAGCATGGGAATCGGAAACAGGCGAGTCTGTCGGCAGAAATAACACTGTGCAGCACTTGCACCGAACTTGCACTGGATAGTTTCAGTAAGCGAACCGAGAAAGAACTGAACTTGAACGTCAATTGCTAACGGTTTTTACTGTCGTTATTTCCCGCCAAGAGCCACGCTCAAGTGAAGGAAATAAAAAGTCAAATTAAATTCTAAAATTCCCCCACTTGCGTTTCCGTTTCCGTAAAGAATAAAAATTATTCACCGGAAGTGTCTTACAAGCCAATCACAATTGAGAACACAGTTTAATCAAATGATACTCGAAGGGGATACTAGATGGCGCTAGAAAATTTGTAGCAAGTATGAACAAAAGTTAGTTTGACAGATGTCAAGTGTTGCCATCTGCTATCTCCGACACGGCTATCCTGACATTCACCCGTCCCCGGGTGTACCTGCGAACAAAATATGCAGGGCAGTAAACTTAGCTTCAACTTAGCTATACCGTGAACAAAGTTCACGCACTTCCTAATAACCATTACTTAATTTAAAAAAAAAGCAGTACTACCAGGCTCCATACCAACTTAAAATAAAAATTCTAATCGATCAGATAAGATCCAACTGACAACACACAAATGCCAGTCCACTGACAGCATGGCTAACGATAGTAGCCCTTCAGCCAGTCCATCGGCTAGCAGCATAGCACAGTCCATCGGCTAATGCTCTTCGACCAGTCCATCGGTCGGATAATCAATACCAACGCTATAGCACAGTCCATCGGCTAAAGCTCATCAACCAGTCCATCGGTTGGAATACCAAAGCACCAGTACAGCACAGTCCATCGGCCATACTCTTGAGCCAGTCCATCGGCCCGTAATCTCATTAAGAACAAATCATGCAATGTCAGCGGATTAAAAGAACAGTTCAAAACTACTCGTCATTATCGTCAGACTTATCAGTGTCATGACACTCTACTTCAACTTCAGATGGAACCTGATGGTCTGGTATTTTTCTCAAACGATCGTGAGAGTACTTGTAAGTCCTATTACTACTCATTGATTTCAAAAGATATCGATCGCCATCTAAAAGCTGTATGATTTTGAAGGGGCCTTTGAATTTTGGATCCAATTTGGTTTGATTCCTCTCTTCGTTTTCTAGTAATACAAAATCACCACATGAAAATTTCTGAATTTTAGCCTTATTTTTATCAAAACGGTTCTTGTCATACTCTGCATTCTCAGACATATACCGCGCTGCTTGCTCTCTCAATACGTCTCTGTCAATCAATTCATCGTCAGTATCAATAGTAATCAAGTTCAAAGGTCTAACAACTTTCCCAATCATAAGTTCCAGAGGACTCGCTTTAGTGACGCGATTGATGGTAGCATTCATAGCTAATTGCACATCTCCTAATGAATCTTGCCAAGACTTATCCTTGCTCGTTTCTACAGCAGTCAACATACTTTTGAGCGTACTCATGACCCTTTCCACTTGGCCATTTGCCCTACACGAACCTGTCGCTATCAAATGGAGTTCAATGTGATGAGTGTTACAAAAACTCTCAAATTCTTTGCTAGCGAAGCATCGGCCTTGATCGGCAATAACTCTTCGAGGAGCACCAAATAACGAAATGCCAGTCTTCAGAGCTCGGATACTGCTGTTGGAATCGATCTTAGTGGAATGCACAAGAAGAACAAATTTTGTAAAGGAGTCGATCAACACAAAAACGTACTCTTTGAGACTACTCTTTCCGCTTAGTTTTCCTGATGCGTCAATATGGATTGTATCCCATGGAGTGGATCCCTTAGGTATGGGATGAAGTTCAGCTTGAATCATGCCGGTCTTTGGTTTTGAAACCTTGCAGGTTATGCAATTATCGACGAACTTACGAACGTACCTTGACATGCTAGGGAACCAGTAATGGTCAAAGGTTTTCTCTAGGGTCTTTTCCCAACCTAAGTGCATGATAGATTCATGGACGTTATTAATAACCGACCATCTAAAAGCTCGGGGAACGATAGGAAGGCAACGAGTACGGTCATTTCTCTGAACTTAGCGATGCAAAATATTCGAACGAACCTCATACGTCTTTCTAACGTCTTCCGGTAAAACCTCGTTTTGAAGGTCCGATAAAATTTTACGAATTTCTTTATCCTTTTCTTGTTCTGCTCGCAGCCAGTCACTCGACAATTCTGCTAGGTCAACACGCTTCTGGTCGACACGTTTTTGCTCAACAAGCTCAAGAACACTTGGTGACAAAGAATTTTCAGAGGAAGAAGACACAATCGGATTACGAGATAAAAAGTCCACATGTGCCATACGAGAACCCTCACGATACTCAATGTCGAAATCAAACGATTGAAGGTATGCCCACCAACGATGGGCACGCGGCGACAAATCTGCTTTGTTTTTAGAGGCCTTAACGGATTTGCAATCGGTGATGACCTTGAATTTATGCCCTTGGAGATAATGACGAAAATGTTTGACACCATTAACGACCGCTAATGTTTCTAACTCGTACGAGTGGTAACGAGATTCGGCAGGCGAAGTGCGGCGACTATAATATGCCACCACATGCTGTTTGCCATTAACTTTTTGTTTGACCATTGCACCGTAACCGTCGGCACTAGCATCAGTATGCAATTCTACTGGGAGTTCGGGATTGAAGATCATAAGGACCGGTTCATTGGTCAACAACGAAATTATTTTTTGACGAATCTCTTCGTGAACAGGTTGCCAATCGAGGGTCTTATTCTTGGAACTAGTTAGTCTGTATAGAGGGGCCATAATCTTGGAAAAGTTGCGCACAAATTGGCGGAAGTATGATGCCAATCCTATGAATTGGCAAAGTTGTGAGATGGTCTTAGGAGGTGGAAGCTTCGTTAATGCTTCAATCTTGCGAGTATTTGGTTGAATCTGCCCGTCCTCGATCACAAAACCTAAATATTCAACACGTTTCACAAGGAAAGAACACTTTTCTAGATTGAAAGAAAATCCAGCTTTCGTAAGAACATCCATTACCAACTCAAGACGTTTAAGTCCCTGTTCCACAGTGTCTGATGGAATCAGAATATCATCCTGATACGCCACCACGTACGAATAAGCTAGATCACCTAACGCCTTCATAACGGCTCGTTGAAACACAGAGCTAGCATTTTTCAAACCAAAGGGCATGGCTAAATATTCCCATTGACCATCGGGTGTGACAAAAGCAGTCTTCTCGATGGAATCCTCAGCTACGGGAATTTGGTGGTACCCACTCTTCATGTCAAGAGCTGTAAACCACTTGGCTCCACCTAACCTACCCACTTGATCAGCAATCAGAGGGAGAGGATACCTATCGGCAACAGTGTTGTCATTAAGCTCACGAAAATCTGTGCACATACGATCTGAGCCATCTTTCTTCTTCGTCAACAGATTGGGACTAGAAAACGGTGAACAACTGGGCCTTATGACACCTGCATCCAAAAGCTCTCCGACTCTAGTTCGCATCACCTCCCTTTCTTCGGCACCTAACCTATAGGGACGACGCTGGACTACGCGATTGGGATCGATGAGACGAATCTTCAACTCACCAGTAGTGACACGCGTCCTAGCTATACCCTTAGGGAAAAATTCGTAATGATCCTGGAGGATCCTGTCTAACCTCTCACGATGCTCGGCAGGAACATTGGTAACGATGTTGCTAAAATCAACTGCATGATCCTTATCACACTCCACTTCACACACGCTCACAGTCGCACTACGAGAGAAAACTACCTTATCAGATGTCATATTTACAGCAATTCCTAGGCCTAAAATTTCTCGTCCTATCATAATGTCATTTTTCAAGAAAGTGTCCGGAACTACATGAAATAAAATTTCTAAATTCATATCATCAATCCGAATTTCAGATAAAATTTGCACAGTGCTAAGCACACAGGATTGTCCGATACCAGTTAAGGTAACAGTATTGTCAAAACGCTCGCCAGAAAATTTAGAAGCAACAGATTCTTTCATGAGAGAGCATTCAGCACCGGAATCGTAGTGAAAAGTGTATGACTCACTAGAATTGGTAAGCCGTCCGGTGGGGCTGCTGACGTGGCAGACGTCCACACGACGCTGGTTGCCGCTATTGGACGAGGAGCTCGCGTTGCTCTGGCCGCTGCTCCCGCCGCTGTTGCGTGACCCGGAGGCGATGGAGGTGCCCGCATCATTCGGACACTTGTTCGCGAAGTGGCCTTTAGCTCCACATCTATAACAAGTTACATCAGACGCAGTAGACCGCTGATGAGGTTGCGTATTATTAGACGAAGAATTATTATGAAAAGACGACCTTTTGTTATCCTTCTTGAAACGGCAGTTGACGGCGCGATGACCCAGCTTCCCGCAGTTAAAACACTTCATCTGACTGGAATTCGATGTACCAGGCTTGGAACGTTTGCTGTCAGATGCTCCATCATTCGTAGTAGAGGGTTGCCCAGCAGACTTTCTCTTAAGATAGGAAAATGCTTGCAATTCCTTTTGTAGCTTGTCGCGAGTCGTTATTTCAGTGGTGAAAGCCAGGCGTTGCAATCTCCCATCAACTTGTGCCACATGAGCCAACACTACAGCCATCGATATCTGCTCAGCATTCATGTTCTTCCAGCGCGCCGTTAGATTAGTCATCAGTCTCGAAGCATAGGCAGCTATGCACTCGTCCTCTTTAGGTTTGCTGTTCATCAGGTTGAGCATTGTAGCAGCAGGGGTTTCCGCACAGTCGTAACGCGCCATAAAAAGATCTTTGAATTGTGCCCAGGTCATGCCAGGATACGATACTTGAGACAGCCATCGCGATGCGCTACCCTTAAGTGCTCTGCTTAGTGCCATGATCAGCTCACTCTTCTCCACATTGCGTTCGGTGAGGCACAAATCCACGGTAGCATGCCACGCATGAGCATCGGCATCCGGCTTATCGGGGTCAAACTCAGGCAAAGAAATCTTAGTGGTACTCACGGGTCGAATCGCCTCGATAAGAGACATCATGTTCCTGTTCTGGGACTCCAGTAAGACTCGCAGAAGATTCCCGTCAATACGTTGTCCATCATAGTTGTTTTCCGCTCGTGGTAATCCCACTTCTGATGTCGCAGCGTCAGAGGCCGGGCTGGACATCACTGTATCGTTTTTAGGATTTACCTCCATTTAGTTTTAGGTCGAGCAAATAAAACAGTATCTACACCACACAGTTTATTTTATGGGGTAACAATAGTTTACCGCACACGTAAATCACACAATAGGAATTAATTTACAGTCACTTAGCATGGGAATCGGAAACAGGCGAGTCTGTCGGCAGAAATAACACTGTGCAGCACTTATCACTTGCACCGAACTTGCACTGGATAGTTTCAGTAGGCGAACCGAGAAAGAACTGAACTCGAACGTCAATTGCTAACGGTTTTTATTGTCGTTATTTCCCGCCAAGAGCCACGCTCAAGTGAAGGAACTAAAAAGTCAAATTAAATTCTAAAATTCCCCCACTTGCGTTTCCGTTTCCGTAAAGAATAAAAATTATTCACCGGAAGTGTCTTACAAGCCAATCACAATTGAGAACACAGTTTAATCAAATGATACTCGAAGGGGATACTAGATGGCGCTAGAAAATTTGTAGCAAGTATGAACAAACGTTAGTTTGACAGATGTCAAGTATTGCCATCTGCTATCTCCGACATATACATACACTACTTTTACTTTCTGACATAAATAAACCAACTGTACCTAACAAACTAGTCATAGTCTCCATAGCACACTTTAATAAGGAAATAGTTTCATTTATATCTCCATTTTCAACTGTTTTGTACAACACAAAGTCGTCAGCATATTGAGATATATTCACTTCTGAGATGGTATGATCAATGTCCATTGTTGCAATATTAAAAAGTAATGGAGACAGAGGGTCCCCCTGTGCCAGTCCTCTATGAGTATTTCTAATAAGGGGATCCTCACCTACTCTCAATATCATTCTGCAATGTCTTTCCGACAGGAAGTTCCACAAATATTTACCGATACCTGAGCCTATTCCTATCTGCAGCAGCTTCTGAATCATGGAATTAATATTTATATTATTGTAGGCATTATCTACATCAATAAAACATGCTACAGTAGGCCGCTTTTTTGAAAAACCCACTTGAATATCAGACGTTAATCTAGTAAGGTTGTCAAGACACGATTGGGACCGTCTAAAGCCTCGTTTTTCCACCCACCATTCGATTCTTTTCATAAGTATAAAGTGAAAAGTTTTGCAAAGGCATGATATCAGTGAAATTGGCCTTAAAGAACTTGGTAAAGTTCTTCACTACCCTGCTTCAAAACCGGAATTATCTGGACATCTCTTCATTGCGAGGGAACAAAACCTGTTGATAAGATTAAGTTGTATAATTTTAATAGGTATTTTTTTCCGATAGTTGATAGTTTAAATATCATTGAATATGATATATTATCTACGCCTGGAGAGATGTCTTTTCTTTTCAAGCTATTTTGCATCTCAGCTAAGGAAATCGGTATCTTCAAAATTGAACTATTACTATCTGTAAATGGTGGTTGTGATTCAATGACACTATCTGGTGTGAGGGAGTGAAGTAGAAGACTTGCGTTCACAGGGTCCACTGTCGCGTTGGCTCTGCGTCCCCCCTTCAGCCAGCTCATTTTTCTCCACATAACGGGGGCTGAAGTTTCGTGGTCTATACTCGTACAAAATCCTGTCCATGATTTGTTTCTAGCTATCTTGATTTTTTCTGCAGCTTGTGCTATTTTTCTTTGGAAAATAACTAAATTTTCTGGAGTTGGGTTTCGTCTCACTTGCTAGGGCTAAACGTCTCTCTGCAATAGCCTTAGAAATGTCCTTATTCCAATAATGTTTAGGTTGAAATTTAGAAGTTGGATCTTCGCATATTTTTATCCATGGAATAGACTTGTCTGCAGCAGTCTGTATTCCTGTTATAAAGGCATCATAACTAATTTGAACGTCATCCAAAGTTGATCCCATATTACTAAAAACTTTCTCAGTCTCTTTTGTATATTCTTCCCATTTAGCTTCCTTTAAATTCCTTTTCTTAATGTAAATACCTGATCGAGTATAACCAACGTTTAGTTTGATGATCACATGATCACTTCCAAGGGTTTCGTTAGTCGTTTGCCAAAATGTTTTCGCTGCTATGTCCGGAGTTATAAATGAAATGTCCGGAGCAGATTTTTGTAAACGTCCATTGACCATTTTTATTCGTGTAGGGGAGCCATCATTCAAGCAAATAAAGTCATTTTCATACATAGCTTTATATATAGTTTCTCCTCTTCTATCCGGGGCTTTCATTGACCAGAGGGAGTGGTGACCGTTCATGTCTCCGATTACCAAGCATTCAGCCTTGTATATATTAAAAATCTGGTTCCAGTCATTTGTGTGGTCCTAGTAGAGGGAGAGCAGTAGATGGAAATAATATTTTTGAGACCAGTTACATTTAATATTTCCAAAATAAGTAGTTCTATATTATGGTTAGGGATTCTACAGAATCTTTGTATAAATTTTATAGATCTGTGTATAATGGCGCACAAACCTCCATAACCATCGTCTCTGTCGACTCTAATGATATTATATCCACTTATGTTCAGGGATACGTCTTCCGTCATCCACGTTTCGCTTATAAACGCCATGTGGGCTTTTTCTTGAAAAAGCAGAGGTTCAAAACTTCGATATTTAGGCTTGAAACTGTTAGCATTCCACTGCAGGATGTTAATTACATTGCGGTTTATGGTATAGCTAGTATCCATTATGTATACCTATTAATTTTAATAATGTCTCAATCGCTACATTTTCCTTCAAAAATATCTTGACCTCTGACCAGATAAATTGAATAAACATAATAATTTTAGATTGGAAATTATTTTCAGAAAATATAATATCCTGCAGCCTCTTCATCCATCTTTGAATTAAACTCTTCCTGTCTTTGTGATCTGTTGTATCATTGTCTGTATCCATTTCTGTCGATTCAGTATCGTCTCTAAGTTCACCCGTCTCCTCTCTACGATTTTTACGACTACTGGTCTGTGCTCGTTTCTTCGAAAGAATTTTATAATAACTTTGTGATCTGTTGTATCATTGTCTGTATCCATTTCTGTCGATTCAGTATCGTCTCTAAGTTCACCCGTCTCCTCTCTACGATTTTTACGTCTACTGGTCTGTGTTTGTTTTTTCGAAAGAATTTTATAATTCAGAAAGTCTATGATGTGACTGGTCTTTCTTCTTCTCTGTATTTTCTTCTTCAGTCCTAGTACTTCTTACTCCCATAAAAACATCTCTATAAGATGGTTTTGTTCTTCTATTACTTTCACCGGAAGGGGGGGGGGGGGGTCGAGTGCTTGTATATACATCGGATTATTTGGGGGGGGGGGGGACAAGCTATGATTACGTCATCATTTTATAACTTTAATTAACGTATAGCGAAATGAAAAACTATCTATTTTATTGATTTAACTTTATAGTTCTTACCTTTTTGCATTTTGACAAATGACACACCCTCTTCCCTAAGACCCAAAACATAACATAGGAGTCAGTGCTAATACAGCAAAAATTTTAAACACGGACGGATTACGTAATCAAGGCGAGTGGAGGGGGGGTTAAAAACAAAAGATTACGCTGTGATTACATAGGGGGGGGGGGTTAAAAAAACGGCCAAAAATGATCACGTAATTGTTGAATGATCCCATACCTCAGGAACAGCTTGGTGTTCTTGTGTTGCTGTCTGAGTCCGGATTTGCGATACTAACTCCTCTCGATAACTGTTTAAATCTTTCCTCTTTTTTTCTTCACTAATCTTTTTAATTGCTTCTTTGTATGTGCAGTTGTTCTGTCCCATATACATTCGAATTTGTCTCTCCTTGTGGAATGCTGGGCACATACTTTTGACGATAGCCATATGGTCTCCTTTACAATTTATGCATTTGTATATATTGGTGTCACAGTTTTCGTGATTGTTGCCACATTTAGGACATACTTGAGCCTTCGAAGGACAGTATCTCTTAGAGTGCCCAAACTGCCAGCATTTAGAGCATTTAGTGACAGGGAAGGTGTAGGTGTCCACATTCATACGACACCCATATGCTTTCACATATGAGGGCAGAACGGGGCCTTGAAAACCAATGCGTATAGTTTCGCTCTTGACCCATTTACCATCCTCATTTTTCTTGAATAATCTTTTAACAGATGTGATACGGGTGTCACATTCAATTACTTCTCTTAATTCCTCTTCTTCAATATCTATATCAATATCCCTGACTATCCCATAACTGTGAGTAACATCACTAGTTTTTCTACACATCCATTCTTTTTCTTTAATGATCCCACAGTTCAAGAAATTGTCAGCCTCTTTTTCTGTTTTGAATTGAATTAATAATCTAAAGGGAGACTTGTATGTCACTCTCACGACACCCTGTACTTGCTCCTTCTTCAGTATTTTAGCAAAACCTAATTGTTTAGGTAATGGAATTTTTGCACTAACGGACACCTCACAAATTGTTGATAAGTTCTCAGAACGAGGCGGCGATCGTCGCAAATTCATTTTCTTCCTCCCAGTAACCATGATGAACCCGTCCGCATCTTCATTACTAGATTCCTCTCTGTGTCTCTTAGAATTCCCGGCGATACCAGTCTCGCGGGTACCCTCATCTTGGACGTCGCGGTTATCCCACTCCAAATCCTGATCGGCGGATGCAGACCCTAGAATTGTGTGTTGAATGGCTTCCGGCGTTAGGTTTAGGATGGCATTCATATCCACTTCATCATCCTGCTCCGATTCGCTCATCTTATATTAACGTTTTTTTTTTGTCGGTGGTTCGAAAAAAGTCACTATATTTGTTAGTTCGATTGTACGAGAATTTACCGCAAATGCGCGGTGATTTTTCCACTTTATCAAATTAGAGTCACATCTTTCTCAATATTTAACAACAAATTTCACAAAACTACAGCCAAACGACGAAAATGCGAATTTAACAGGACGTAAACAAAGGATCGTAAGCACGCTCCTACGCCGCTAACGCGAGACTGACCACAAAACTTAGAAAAGAGTTTTTTTTTTTTTTTGTTAAGGTTAATAAAAGGAAGTGCAATTGAAGCGCTAGCGGCGATGCGCCTGAACTAACTAATGTGCATATAATTGTCTGGACATGCACCCGGGCCCCAGTCGCTTGATATTGCACACCGTGGCCATCGACGCCTCCCATCGCTCTCGTTAACCGAAATCTCGTGGTTTTATTTTCTATCATTTACACTTGTCATGCTCTTTAATGCACGTTATATCCTCCTCTTCCATACATGGGCGTACCCAGCTTCTGGCCTAGGGGGGAGCAAGTCAGATGTTTTAGGTCAGATCGTCCGCGACTGTTTTGTCATAAAAACACCTACATGAAACATTAGGTATATGTAATGTACTGTGTAAGGCAAACAGCCGCAAATGATCCCGCTTTATAGGTAGTAAAATAAATAAAAGTAAATTTGACTATGCATTTTATATTTCCAGGGGGGGGGGGGGGCAGCTGATTTAATTGCAATTTTTTTTTTGCTTTGGTCAGCAAAAAAGTCTAACCTAACCTAGGTTAGTTAGACTTTTGCCAATCATAAGACTTTTTCTGATTAAACCATCAATATTTTGATAAGCATTCAAACAACAGCCTTTTAATTTGAAATCCTGTTTGTTGAAGCAGCTATTAATGCTGGCCTCCTTTTATTTCACACTCACAACCCTACACTAAGCCTCTATAAGTCTTTCCCAACGTGGGCGATAACGCCCCCTTGTGGGCGCTGCAGGCCTAAAGGGGGGCGGTAAGAGACCCAGAAAAAAAAGGGGGCGTTGTGTAGAGCTTTGGGGTCGATTTATAATTTCATCTACCTAGCTAGGAAGACTCTTAGACACCGACTGAGCTCTCGACTCTCGACTACATCTTGTGAACATCAACTAATATTAATTAAGATATAGCTCAAACTCGGTTCGATATAATAGACCGCGGCCAATCATGTTTTAACAAGTTTTTGTTAAATAATCCGATTTGTACATTCCTGTATCAATCGGCTGGTTCTATAATACTTGTTCTTGCTTGTCGAGTACGATTGGGCGTCGAATGAGATAAACGAGTTTATGCACGTTTGTCTTATTCCTGTTGGTGCGTGCTGCTTATGCAATCCTATATAAACGACGTAAATTTATTTTATTTTCATTTGCGGTTTCGCGCATAATAGATAAGCAGTACTTCATTATAACACTTACGTATTTCTCAAAACAAAACAATGTCGGAAGTAAAAAAGAAGAGACGGCAATACTCTGCGGAATATATTAAATTCGGATTTATTGAAAATCCCACAAACCCGTCGTCGCCTTTGTGTCTTCTATGTCTAAAAACATTTTCGAACGAAGCAATGAAGCCTTCAAGACTGCAAGATCATTTGAATAAAATGCATCCAGATAAGAAAGACAAGAATGTAGCATATTTTCAAGACCTAGAGAAGAAGCATAATACTCAGCCAAGTGTATCAAAACTATTTTCGGCGGCTGCTAAGCAAGATGACGACGGACTTCGAGCTTCGTACAATATCTCTTTGTTAATTGCTCAAAAAGGCAAACCACACAACATCGGAGAAGAGTTAATTTTGCCAGCAATAAAGGAAGTAATAACTACTGTGCTTCATAAACCGGCCGCAGATATTATCCGAAAAATTCCTTTGAGTAATAATTCTGTGCAAAGACGAATTGATGAAATGGCTGAAAACATTGAAGAATCATTGTGCAATCATCTGAGGACTAGTCAATTCTCAATTCAGCTCGATGAGTCCACTTTACCAACTAATGAAGCGTTGTTGCTATCTTACGTGAGGTTTATTAAACATGAGAAAATACGTGAAGACCTATTGTTTGCCAGAAATTTGGAGACAGATACAAAAGGCGAAACCATATTCAATACATTGGAAAAGTTTTGTGAAGAGAAAGAGATTCCTTTGAAAAATATTATATCAGTTGCTACGGATGGCGCTCCGGCTATGACAGGGCGCCATAAAGGCTTCATAGCGTACTTAAAAATAAAATTCCAGATGTCCTTGCTATACATTGCGTTATTCATAGACAACATTTGGTTGCTAGAAACTTAAGTGAACGACTATTTCAATCACTGCAATATGTCATCAAAGCAGTCAATAAAATCCGTAGCAGCTCTTTGAATGATAGATTATTTCATCAGCTTTGTGTTACTAATGACGAAGATTTCAACCGTTTATTGCTTCATACTGAAGTTCGTTGGCTGTCAAGAGGCAATTGTCTGATTCGATTTTACAACCTGTTTGACTCTGTGATAGAGTTCTTGGAAACTAAAGATACAGAACTGCGCAACAAGCTCATAACATCAAAGAATGATATAGCTTACATGACAGACCTGTATAAATTGTTCAACGACATGAACCTCCAACTGCAAGGCGATGAACTAAATTTAATTAAAACAAAAAATGTCGTTGCTGCTTTCGCAGCCAAACTGCTTCTGCACAAAAAGAATATGGGCAGACGTGAGTTTCACAATTTTCCGAATTTATCAGTATCCTGCAGTAACGACGACTTGTTTGCCTACTGCCAACATTTGGAAAACCTCCACATTGACTTCACCGAACGATACCAGGACATTTTAAACTTGGAAATACCAGACTGGGTGTTAGATCCGTTTTCAAATGTCAACATAGCAATGTCACCTCAGCTGGAAGAAGAACTTATAGAATTGACAACAAACGAAGAAATAAAAATCAAGTTCAAAAATGGATATCAAGAATTTTGGCTTCAAAAACCGATCCTGCAATTGTACCCTGGATTGTGGTCAATTGTTCAACGATTCTTGATAGCATTCCCATCGTCATATTTGTGTGAACGTGGTTTTAGTGCTGTGGCAACGCTGCTTACTAAAAAGAGAAATCGTTTGCGTGTTACCGAACGTGGCGACTTGCGGCTGTTTTTGAGTAAATTGGAACCTGATATCAACAAACTTATTGAACAGCATCAGATTCAACCTTCACATTAGTTTTTATATAAGAATTTATTATGTTTGTTTTATTTTCAATAAAAGATACTCTGTCCGATTACTATAAAGTTGCGTTTTAATAATCAGTTATAAGTACTTAGCGGTTTTTAAGTATGTTTAAAAAGGGGGGCTTTAAAAAATAATTTATTCTTAAAGTGGGCAGTAGACAAAAAAAGGTTGGGAACCCCTGACTCTATACTATAATATAGAATCGTCAATATATTTCGTAAAATATTGACGATTCTTTAATTCAATTCTTGTTCTTGAGTATCCATATTCATATCTGTCGTTGTTTGTGTCCTAATCAAGAAACCTATGATCGATAAGAGAAAAGCTTAGTATGAGTGTTTTGGTTTATTCATACATATTTTTTTTAGGAAAACGGATTGGAAACCAGATTGGAATCTGTTCAGCCAATTTACAAACTAACTCAACTAACATTGAATGTGCTAGAAATGAAAATGAAAATTGGAAATGAGGAATTACTTGGTTAGTAATTGATATATTACAAAATATTTTTTTATAGAGGCTTCAGCCATCCCAGGTGATAAGGCTAGCCTCATAGGATCATTCTTTTAGTTTATCCACCTGTTTGGTGGAAGAATCTATCGGGCCAACTGCTCGCTCCGACAGTTTGTTGGACAGCATCAGTTGAGCTATCCATTCCATACCCATATATTGACTGACCCTATCTATCTTTGTCTTA
>CATLJT010000025.1:0-58534 GCA_949987775.1 Aproaerema taeniolella | reverse complement strand
TCTTCTCCGTCACTTTCATACCGGCCCAGAGTTGTGGAGGCTAAGGCCTCAAATGGGTTTGTGCTCGAAGAATATTCTTCAGAGTTTAAATGACGTACATTGCTCCCCCCAGAATACGTGGAGCGGCCTGCCGAAACAGGGAGGGATTGTCCAACTAAGTCGGTACCCTCCTGGGGTAGTCTACGTTCTCTTTTGTCCGTCATGTTAAACGTTCTCCAACTACCTACTACAGTTTGCAGTACGCCTGCCGAGTTTTAACTCGCCAGCCGCTGTCCGGTATTGGGCCCTTTCGGCACTGATTGTCCTCATCGGCCCCAACCCGGTACTGAAGGCACTGCGCACATACTACCTTCAGAAGTCATTGCCAGCCCTTCGACCTACTGGTTTTGGTTCGCGCCAGATAAATCTGGTACCACCCATATCTGAGTGGCATTCCCCTATCCACCACCCGGGGACGCGCCCGATGGGAGATCCAGTAACTCCACACGGGAACCTAACCTAACCTAACCTAACCTTTTTTTTTTTTTTTTTTTTTTTTTTTACTTTGGGAAATGCGTTACGCATACCACACAACTCTCGGGGTGAGTCGTGTGGTTATGTGGGACTCCCGTTATTCGGTATACCCACTAAAACCCAAAGATGTTCTTCCTTCCCGCTTTCGTCGTGGTCACGGGAACGCAATTGCACACAACCGCGAACACGACAGCGGACGCCCTTTCAGGCCCTCCTCCGAGTGGTGCCCATCACTCGTCTCCGCCGAGGGCTCCCCGGAACATTTAGGGAGCCCACCAGCTCGGGACCCTTGATGCGGGCAGTGATCCCCCGATACACCACCCGCGGGTCCTCATCATGGCGGCGCACGGTCTAGCGCAACTAAATACGCCCGCCGGCGTCGCCCCAGCCTCCTTCGGCGAATGGGGAGCGAGTCGATGGCGTCTTCTCGCTCCCGCTCGGCCGCTTCTTTCTGCGACATGACTGTGTCGCTGAAAGAAGCGACCGCTTGCCAGGCCTCCTCACTATCCACCATGGCGCTGATCACGGTGGGCAGTGACAAGTCCGCTCCCAGGACGGCGGACAAGGCAGTGCGAGGGACTTCCCATGCTGGGCACTCCTCGCGCGTGTGCTGTGCCGTGTCCACAGCCCCACCAACACAATGGTGGCACGCCGGATCGGGCTCCCTTCCAGCCACCCTAAACAGATACTCACCGAAGCAGCCGTGCCCGGTGAGCACCTGAGTGAGGCGGAAGCTGGGAGCACCGTGTCGGCGTTCGACCCATTCTCGGAGAACCGGCCGAATCGCCGCCACCAGCTGTCGACTCGCCGTCGGCACCTCCAAACGCTCCTTCCACATCCGGAAGAGGTCGTCACGGACCTCGTCCCTCCACCGCGCGATCTCCAACGGATGCGGGAGGAGTCCGCCGTCCCTTGCTTCAGCCCGTCGCCTGTAAACCGCCGCGAGGACCTGTGCATCCAGATCCCACGGCGGACTCCCAGCAAGCAGGCATGCCGCATCGTTGGACACTGTTCGGTACGCCCTGGCCACTCTGAGCGCCATGGCCCGCTGCGGACGCCGCAGCAGGGTCCGGTTTTGGGCGCTCAGAGTATCCGCCCATATGGGCGCACCGTACAGAGCCATCGAGCGCACCACCCCCATGTACAGGCGGCGGCACGCTCCTCCGGGGCCTCCGAGATTAGCCAGGACTCTGCCGAGCGCCCCGGCTGCGGCCACCAACCTTGGGGCTAAGCGGCGGAAGTGCTCCTGGAACGCCCATCTGCCATCGAGAACGAGTCCGAGATATTTCATTGTCGTACTGATGGCGATGGACGCTCCACCCACCACGATTTGGGAACCTTGAGGCGGCGCGTTCCGAGGCCCATGGAAAGCTATGGCCTCGGATTTGTGCAGGGCGACCTCAAGGCCCAGCCGCCTGATCCGGTGGACCACCTGCGCCACACCTGCGGTGGCGAGGACTTTTGCCTCGCGATGGGTGCTGCCGGACGCCGTCACGAGGGTGTCGTCGGCGTAGCACGTCACTTCGACCCCCCGCAACGTAGCCCCGCGCAGCACCCAGTCGTATCCGATGTTCCACAGGAACGGCCCTAAGACCGATCCCTGCGGAACACCGCACGACATCTCGTGTCGGGCCCAGCCGTCCCTCGTCGGGTACACCACAGCCCTTCCTGCGAAGTAGTCCCGAATCAGTCTCTGCATATGATCCGGGACACGGAAGTGGCTAAGCGCCTCCATTACGGCCTTCCAGGGTAATGTGTTGAAGGCATTGGAAATGTCTAACGACACCGCCATCAGCACATCCCTCCGAGAAACCGCTTCCTCCGCCAGGCCCCTTACGCGCATCACCGCATCGATAGTCGATCGGCCGACACGAAACCCGTATTGAGATTCGTGGAGGTTGATGTGCTCGGCGAGACGGGCAACGAGCACACGCTCGAAGAGTTTGCTCGTCTCGCCGAGCAACACGATCGGCCGATATGCCGACGGCTGGTCAGGTGGGCGACCTTCTTTCTTCAGGAGGACCAATTTGCCCTCCTTCCAGGAGTCCGGGAAGCGACCCTGCACCAAACATTCGGTGAACAGAGCCGCGATTGAGCCCCCCAGCTCCGGCAGTGCCACAGCCACCACTCTTCCGGGCACACCATCAAGTCCCGGGGCGGTCTTCTTGAGACGGAGCTTCATCGCGGCATTTCGCAGCTCCGTCTCAGATACCGGCCGGACAACCTCCTCTGCATCAGCTGCCGAAGCCGGGGGAAGGACAGATCCCTCTCTATGTGGAAAAAGAGTGCCCACCACCGACTCCAACAGCCGAGGCGCCAGAGTTGTGGTGAGTGGCGGGGCCCAGGGGCGGAGTTTTTGCCTTACAGCCCGGTAAGGCCTCCCCCATGGGTCTCGATCCAGGATTCCCAGCCACTCTTCCCACGACGCCTGTTTAGCCTGCGCTATCGCGACCTGGAGGGCCACGCATGCCGACCTATACTCCGCATACAGTTCATCCTCCAGGCCGTGGTCGCGAACGCGGCGTCTACGGCATCGGGTGTATCGGCGGCGCGACGTGACACAAGCTTGGCGCAGATTGCGCAACTCGGCGCGCCACCAGTACACCTGCCGGCGTCGAGGGAGTTGTCCCGCTCTCGGCATCGACGCGTCACATATATTGGTAAGTGACGCGCCGAGGCGACTCGCACCGGTGTCTACGTCAGTTGGTCGACTAGAACCAGCCACCCAGGCCTCGAGAATGGCCGTCTCTTTGGCCAACTCCCGGTCCAGTCGACTCAACACCCAGCGCGGGCCATCCCCACCAGGAGATCGTGCACCTGCTTCTAAGGCAGGGGTGGGCGTGGAGATATCAAAGCGGATGTACCGATGCTCTGACAACGACTCCACGCCCACTTCCACTCTCCATCCTTGGACTCTTTGAGCCAGGGCGGGGGATGCAAATGTCACATCGACGATTGATCCCCCGTTTGGGCGCACGCAGGTGAACACCGATCCCCTGTTGCAGACCGCCAGCCCACTCGCTACCGCCCAATCCTCCAGCGCTATCCCTTTCGGGTCCGTTACGGGGGATCCCCACGCTGCGGATTTGGCGTTGAAATCCCCCGCAAAGACCACGGGGGTGGGGGAAATGCGGGATATAAGCCCGGTCACCTCCACCAAGGCCTGCTCAAAGTCGACGAGCTGCCAACGTGGTGGGAAATATATTCCCAGGACTGCCATCCCGCCGACGACAGCCAGCACGCTACCCCTACCCCTTGCTATCTTCTCAAGGGGAGGGGAGCCACCGGTGGCCGGAACAAAGATAGCCACCGATCCGTCGCGGTCACCCATCCAGTCATCACGAACTGGGACCACATACGGATCGGAAACAACGGCTACGTTGATCGACCACTCCGCTATGCTCTGGGCTAAGAGGTCCTGAGACCGTGCGGAGTGGTTGATGTTCGCCTGCAGGAAACGGATGGGCGCCATTTATGGATTGGTGTCCATCCGATCCGCTCTGGCCTTTTTAGCCTTGGGCTTAGGCTTGGCTCCGGCTTTCGGCGCACTTTTCACGCCCTGTGCCGTCGGCTTTACGGCCGCAGAGATGCAACCGCCGCCGCCAATCAGGTGGCCTGCTGGCTTTCCTGCCGTCTCACAGATGGGACAGTTGGGTTGGGCATTACAGTCCCGAGCCCTGTGGCCCGACTTCCCGCAGCGGAAACAGAGCTCGCTGCGGTCTACCGCGCCAGAACATTTGGCCCCAACGTGCCCTGTCTCCAGACACCGGAAGCATCTCATGGGCCGTGGAGCGAGAAGCACAGCTCTTGCCGAAGTCCACCCAACTTTTAAATGCCCAGCATCGGTGACCTTTTTGGCTACCGCAACCGGACAGCCCAGCCATAGAGAGCCGCCCCCTCTCGGACCGACAGCGATTCGACCAGAGCGGATCGCTTCGGTTGCGCAGCCGCCTGCCTTTGCGACTGCCTCCACGACTTCGGCAGCAGTCACAGAGTCGTCCAGACCGGTGACGCGCACTTCAGCGCACTTCACCGGGCGAGCGACTCGGACCGTTTCTGTGCCGAGGACCTCCTGCAGTCTGGTTGCAAAAGCATCCGCCCTCTCCGAAGCCGCCTCGCCTCCGATCTCGAGGATGCGGGCACCCGTTGCAGCCCTTCGGAACTTGATAGTCCCGGATGGGAGCTCCTCGGGGCTGATTTTGCGTCTTGCCTCGGAGAGGATGGACGCGTAAGTTGCCCCCCTTTTCTCCGCCTCTGCCGAGAGGGTCAGCGTTATGGCTGCTGTGCTAGGGGCACGGAGCTTGACCGGCTTCTTTTGAGGGAGCGTTGGCCGAGCACCATTCTGTTCCTTTGCCGCCTTAGCCGCCTTCTGAGACCTGCGTGGGGCTACCGTTATCCACGGTGTCTCCACAGGCCCAACAGTAGATTTATCCTTCGCCGCCGCTGCCTCTTTGGCGGCTAAGGTTTCCTTCTTCTTTCTCTTCTTCCTCCCCTTCTCCGAAGAAGGCCCCGGTGCAGCTGAAGCATCACCGGAGGCCCTCAGAACCGAAATCCTTTCCGCCCTTCTGCTCGTGGACGGAAGGTTTGGGCCCGTCAGGGGAGTCTCCACGCGGGCCTCAGCGCGAGCGGAGTCTGCCCTTCTGTCAGCCGCAAGCGACGGCCGACGTCGCGGCTCGGGCAAGAGGCGGTCCTCTATGCCGGCCAGACGTGCATTCAGCATCGTGCCAAACGTCTCAGCGTTGGCACGAGCCTGCTCCTCCATCCATTGCCGGAGATCTGCCCCAGCCGGTTGTGACCGGCTCTGCCGAATTTCAGCGACCTCTCGGCGCAACTCCTCCAGCTCTTTCTTGAGCCTCGCATTTGCTGCCTCCAATTGTGCCACCTCCTCGGACACCGTGCGATCCCTAAGTTGAGACACAGCGGCCCTGATATTGTCCGCTGCCTCTTTCAGGTACCGCACGTATGTCCCCTTTAGGTTGCTGGACTTCTTGGCAACCGAAACAATGGTCTCCAAGGAGGCCTCCACACTCTTGTTCAGAGCGGCCCCTGTGCGCTCTGTGTCTTCGTCCCGTGGCAGGGCTGGGCTGGATCGGAGCAGGTGCGCTCTAGCGTCCCTAGCGGCCTGCGCCTGCTTAGCCACCTCAGCCTCAGCCTGAAGGCGGAGGCCCGCCGCCAACTCCTCGTTATATGCAGCCTTGGCTTGAGCCAGGCCAACATATTTTCCAGTGGTCAGCGGGCGTCCTCGTCCCCTTTTTGACTTGTGCGCTGCTCCCTTGAGGGGTGCGGCGACAAGATCCTCATAACTCTCGGGATCCGAGAGGCCCCTTTTCCGGAGGAATTTCCGGCGCCCGGAGCCAGACGTCACCGTCACCTGGCTGGCACAGGAGGAGTCGGTGTCCATATCCCCGGACTCACCCGCATCAGCCCCACCAACAGCACCTCCGCCGTCGCTATCTCGATCTATCAAATCGCAGCGCGTGAGCACCACGGTTAGTCGTCGCTCCTTTTCCAAGGGTGACTCGGTCGACCGATCTCTGTCGCTACAGATCGGCCGATCAGGGTCACCACTTCCTCCTTTCAAAAATGTGGCTCTTGCCACAACAGCGAGACCAGGGCCTCGAGCCGCCCCCGGGGTGGTGGAACCCGGTGACGACTCAAAATACCCCGCGGACATCCCGTCCGCCTTGTGGCCGGTAGACAACTGTGCCGGAGCACGCTTACTTTCCCAAAACCTTTTCTTTTCTTCTAGACTCCCGTTCTCAAACTCCTCTTCTTCACTTAAATTTAAATTATTCATTTTGATTCCCACGAGTATGGGGGATATATGGTCCATTCGGACGGAGCCCCCTGCATCCGAATAACCCTAATACCACTGGGGGGCGGGAGTATCCCCAGGGTTGGCCGCTAATGGCGGAGTATGTCCCCCCCGCCACCTGCAAGCAGGCATCCCGACGCCGCGCTTGGGCCCGTAGGCGCCCCAACGCCAGGAATTTGGGGTTTGTTGTGGGGTTGGCTCCCCTTGGGCCGGCCGATTAAGGCAAGCCCCTTGGTCCAGACTGGGTCGCGAGACATGACCACGACTACCAGAATGGATAACAAGTTTGCCGGCGGTGGCCGAAGCCTGTTCGAAAGGCCCTGTATTCAGGGCCGTCGAACCCGCCGCCCAAGGCACTACGAGCCTCCTCCCAGGTGGTTTGTTTAAGGGGTTGTCTCCCCGTGGCCCCCCTTCACGGTGTGAGGGCAGCCCCCGTTCCCTGGAAACCAAGGTCTACGGGTTGCCCGGCAGTCTCTCGAAACTCGAGCGACAGCCGCACGTTCGGCGTCTCCGCCGCCTTCGAGTGGTTTTTTACAGAGGTTGTCTCCTCGCAGCCCCCCCACGCATAGTGCGAGAGCGGCTCCCGGCCCTTGAATGTTCCACCACAGACATCAAGGGTTACGGGTTGCCCGCCGCTGGTCAAAGCCAGTGCCTACCCAGAGATATCCAGGCAGGAACGACGCGCTGGATTCCATTTCGTTCCGCTGCAACGGTCGAGTTAAAGCGACAGTCCCGAGCGCTGCAGCGTTAAGCCCCTCCGCCACGACAAGGCAAGAATCCGTTGGGGGGAACCTAACCTAACCTAACCTAACCTAACCTAACCTAACCTAACCTAACCTAACCTAACCTAACCTAACCTAACCTAACCTAACCTAACCTAACCTTTTTTTTTTTTTTTTTTTTTTTTTTTGACGCTGGGAAAAATGCGTTACGCATCCCCTCTCGTCAGGGGTCGAGAGGGGTATGTGGGACTCCCCGGGAAAACAATTCCCGGTATACCCACTAAACAACCCAGCGGCACTCCCGCATCGCCAGGACGGTAGAGGACTGGGAATCTGGCAGAGCCTTTACGTCCAGTCCTCCACCGACGATTGCCCGCCTTTGAGGCGGACTCATCGTGATCTTCCCTGTTGGAAGGGCCCCAGGAATAGCCGTGAGTGCTCGACTATTCCCGCCCCTCGTTGTGGTGAGCAGTGCAATGCGAGCGGAGGCGCCCCCGCGCCTGCCGCCCGCTACTCACCACCGGGCAGTGAGAGATGGTTCATCCGTCTTCTCCTGCCCCTTCTCCGCCTGCGGAGCGGCGCCGCGTTCGGGTCATCCTCACGCGCGCGCTCCGCCGCCTCCTTTTGCGAGATCACGTCTTCACAAAAGGAGGCGACCGCCGCCCATGCCCTCTCGCTCTCCAGCATGGCGTTTACCACACTGGGCAGCGAGAGATCCCGCCCTATCACCGCGGTCAGGCTACTGCGCTGCTCTGACCACAACGGGCACACCTCGAGGGTGTGCTGCGCAGTGTCTTCTGCCGCGCCGCAGCCGTGGCACGATGGGTTCTCCTCCCTCCCGATCCGGTGCAGGTACGATCCGAAGCAGCCGTGCCCGGATAGCACCTGCACCAGCCGGAACGAGAGGAAACCATGCGACCGCTCGACCCAGTCTTGCAGGACTGGACCGAGCGCGTCAAGCGTCCGGCGGCCAAATGTCGCGTTGGCGAGGTCTTCCCTCCAGTGATGGAGGATTGCATCCCTCGCCTCGCGCCGAACGGCCTCTCGCTCTTCCACGGCTGGGCGCTCTCCTAGCGCCCGCCGCCTCGCCGTCCACTCGTACACTCTGGCGAGCACCCACGCCTCGAGTTCCCAAGGAGGGGTGCCAGCCAGAGCGCACGCCGCCCCGAAGCTTACCGAGCGGTAGGCCCGCGCCACCCGCAGTGCAATGGCCCTTTGGGGCGCACGGATGGCGGTGGCGTTCTCCCTCTTTTGGAGGGAGTCCGCCCAGATCGGTGCCCCGTAAAGGGCCATACTCTTCAGGATGCCAGCGTATAGTCGCCGGCATCGCGCGCCGGGCCCCCCCAGGTTGGGGAGCAGCCACGAGAGGGCGTCCGCGGCCTTGAGCAGGCGTGAAGACAGCCCGCTGAAGTGCGGGCCAAAGTGCCACCGGCTGTCAAGTGTAAGGCCCAGATATTTCATCTGGGCCTTCACCTTAATCCTGACGCCCTCTACGACGATGTGGGCGTCAAGTGGTGTGCGGTGCCGAGGCCCAGGTCCGTGGAAGAACACGGCCTCGGTCTTGTGCAGCGCCACTTTCAAACCTAGGCGGCGGATCCTTCCCGCCACCAAAGATCCACCCGCTGAGGCCAGCATGGCCGCCTCCCTAAAAGTTGTCCCCCGGGCGGTGAGAAGAGTGTCATCCGCATAGCAGATGACACTCGTGCCTCGGAGGAGGGTGCCCCGCAGGAGCCAATCGAATCCGATGTTCCACAGGAGAGGTCCTAAGACTGAACCCTGCGGGACACCGGACTCGACGTCAAACCGGCGGAGTCGGCCCGTCTTGTCTACGAGGAGGACCGCCCGGTCCTCCAAGTAGCTGGCCAGGAGGCCCCGCAGGTATTGAGGCACTCCGTGGAACCGGAGTGCCTCTAGGATGGTGGAGTGGGGGACAGAATTGAAGGCGTTGGCTATGTCGAATGACACAGCCAACAATCCGTCTCTTGCTTCCATGGCCTCCTTCACTTGGCCTTTCAGCCGGTCCAGGGCGTCCACAGTGGAACGCTCAGCCCGAAAGCCGAACTGAGCGTCCGACAGATCCGGCCCGACTCCCCGCAGATGGCGGTTCAAGCGACCGGCTATGATGCCCTCGAACATCTTACCGACCTCATCGAGCAGAACGATAGGCCGGTAAGCCGAGGGGGAGTCCGCCGGGCGCCCCTCCTTTCGAAGGAGACACAACTGCCCCTCCTTCCATGGTTTCGGGAACCTTCCTGACGCGATGCACACACTGAAGAGTTCCCGAAACCTTTCCTTCATTTGGGTGGCGGCGATGGCCACCACCCTCGCGGGGACGCCGTCAGGACCAGGAGCTGTCCTCTTGGCGCGGAGGCGAAGAGCCACCGCGTCGAATTCGGTCGCCGTGACCGGAGGGACCTCCTCCTGTTCTAGAGCATCCGCTCCATGCGGGGGATCCATTGCTGGTGGAGTAAAGGTGTCCCTAGGTGGAAACAGGGACCGGACCACCCCATCCAGCAGTGAAGGATCGAGGGTCTCGGCAACTGGGGGACCAAAGGGGCGCAGCTTGTTGCGCGCCGCCTTGTATGGTCTCCCATATGGATCGTTGTCGAGACTCTCCAGCATCTCAGCCCGCGCCGAGTCCCGGGCGGCGCCAATTGCCGCTTTAAGGACCCTTTTTGCCTCTACGTATATATCGTAGAGGTGGTCCTCATTGGACGGATCCCGTGGGCGCCGCCGCCTTCTCCGCGTGTAGGCCCGCCTGGCCGCCACACAGGCAGCCCGGAGCTGCGCCAGCTCCTCCGACCACCAATAGACGGCGCGTCGGGGAGGCGGACGGCGAGACCGAGGCATGCTGGAATTGCACACCTCGGTCAGGGACCCTCGCAGTTGGGCCGCTGCGGCGTCCACATCCAGGTCGGCGACTGGGGGCGACAGCCAGTCCTGGACGAACGCCGCCTCACTGGCCACCTCGCGGTCGAGGTGAGCGAGAGCCCACCGTGGGAACGGGGACTGGCCCGAGCGGGCTACACCCCGTGGACTCTGGGTGGAGATCTCGAACCGCACATATCGGTGGTCCGAGATGGACTCCATCATGTCCACCCGCCAGTTCTCCACGCGTGCAGCTAATTCGGGGGTGGCAAAAGTGACGTCCACTATTGACCCCCCCACCTCCGCACGCATGTGTGAACTCTCCCTCTGTTTAGGAGGGACAGCCCGCAGGAGGCGGCCCACAGCTCAACTGCGCGCCCACGCGGGTCGGTGGCCGGCATGCCCCATGCCACCGACTTGGCGTTTAAGTCGCCCAGGACGGCGACATTACGCGCCACCCTGCGAGCCCTATCTACCACCGCGGCGAGGACTTCGAGATAATTCTCAAAGTCCGAAAGGCTGAAGCGACGGCGGTTTGGAGAGAAATAGCCCCCTATCAGGACTATGTCTCCCCACGCGGCGGCCACGTATCCCGGTCCTCTCTCTACAAGCGAGAGAGGAGGGGAGTCTGAGGAAGACCTCGTCAATATCGCCACCGAACCGTTCGTAGAGCCCAACCAGTGGTCAGGGATCCGATACGGCTCGGCGACTACCGCCACGTCCACCAACCACTCCGCCATGACCTGGAGCATCAAGCTCTGGGCCGCTTTACAGTGTTTGATGTTCGCCTGGAGGATGTGATGTCTGTCAACCATTATTCAGACATCACATCCCCCTCGTCAGTAGACGCCACTGGAGCTTCAGCGGCGACGCTCGCGGTGGCGGCAGGCCGGGTTGGCGCCTGCGCTTTACCCTTCTTTGGGGGAGGCTTGCAGTTGCTACCTCCCATTACGTGGTCCGCTTTTCGCCCACTCTCGGCACACACAGCGCAGTGCGGCGTCGCGGCCTTGCAGAAGGCGGCCTTGTGCCCCTCCTGCCCGCAGCGGTAGCAGGTGTCTGCCCTGTCTGCGGTGGACGGACATAGAGCCCGGGTGTGGCCGATACCGAAGCACTTAAAGCAGCGGAAAGGCTTGTCTTCAAGTGCCCGGACCACAGCCGAGCTGAAGCCCACCTGGAGCCGTCTCTTGGCCAGGACGGCCTTTGCTGCGGCAACTGGGCACTCAAGACGAATGGTGCCCATGCCGCCTCGGCCGAGTCTGATTGACCGGCCTTGTACCGCTGCGGTGTCACAGCCTCCTGCTGCCGCGACTGCCGCCACCACCTCTTCCTTGGTCACCGTGTCGTCCAGACCGGTCACCTCCAAGGCGGTGGACTTAAAGGGTCTGACGACCTTAGCCGCATCCGCGATGACCTCTTGCAACTTTGTTGCGAAGAGGTCCGCCCTGGTGCCGCCTTGGGCTCCCGAGAACTCGAAAATTCGAGCGCCGGTTTGGGTCCTGCGGCAAGAGACGGTGCCGATCCCTAGTTGAGCAGGATCGACGTTGATACGAGCCCGTTTCAGCACAGACTCGTACGTCTCGCCACGCTCCGCAGCTTCCGGGGTGAGGGTTACCACGACGGCTGCGGTTTTGGGAACAGTGAGCTTCTTCCCACCAGCGGGAGCCCTGTTGGCTGCGGGAGCAACAGCGGTGGGCTTGGAGGCCGACGCTTTTCCCTTCCCCCTTCCTTGGCTGGTCTCTTGAGACGAGCCAGAAGGGGCGGTGGTGGAAATGTTTGTTTGGGCCTTCTTCTTTCCCTTGCCCTTTCCTCTCCTTACCACCTCTGTCCACGGCTGATTGGACGGGGTGGTGGAAGTGATATGTATGAAAGTAAACACCCGTTCCGTTGTGAAGCTCGTTTAATACTAAAGATGGCGCATGAACAATGACAGGTGACAGATGAAGAGGCTTATAGCTACACTGCTACATAGGTACATATATAACACTCCTTCCCCTTTAATTTGGGAACCTGCCAACAAACCATAAACAATTAATTATAAATATCTTTTATAATCTATGTATTTTCTAGGTCTGAGCTGACGACGATTTGTAGCATTTTCATTTAAATTCTCACCCTGAACATCAACTTGGTTACTTAACTGCTCTGCGTCGTCGGTCAACTCAACCTCCTTCTCTCCTCCTGCATCATCAACCAGTACATCTGCAGCTTCCTGCCACTCATCTTCCTCCTCCTCAACAAAGCTACTATTCTCCGCTCGAGCGGTCTCAGAATTGAAACTAGTAATCGGTGGTACTTGAGTGGCAGCAGGCGAGCGTGATGGTATGGAATTTTGTGATCGATTCTCTTCAGTACAATTCGATTGACTATCTTGATCATTTATTGTATCAATCTCCACACCCTTATATTTAGATAATTGATCTAAGTGTCTAACACAATTTATTTTGTAATCAAAAACATATACTTCAAACATTCTTGTTCCTATTTTCTTAACAATAACTCCAAGCGTCCATATCTCTTTCCTGGCGATATACCATCGTACCCAGACTTTATCTCCTATATTAATTTGTCTATGTTTTTCCAACTCGGCCGTTTGATCTTCATCACAATGTAACTGCTCATTTTGTTTATTAGGTAGTACCAAATCTAACCTTGTCCGTAAATTGCGGCCCAACATTAGTTTAGCAGGAGTCGAACCTGTGGTACAATGCATACTATTTCTATATTGGAACAAAAAACTCAATAACTTCTCATCAACATTACTAGCTCTCGTTTGTTCATTTAAAATGCATTTCAACATCTTTTTGCATGTTCGAACGGAATTTTCTGCTTGCCCATTACTACATGGATGGTATATTGGGGAATTTACATAACGTATTCCATTCACTGTACAAAATTCGTTAAATTCTGCTGAATTTATTTTTATATCATTATCTGAAACAATAGTATCAGGTAACCCGAATCGAGCAAACAAGCCCTTGAGTTTCTGAATCAAACAACGCGTTGTAGTTCCGCAGTTCATATTAAGACACTCTAACCACTTACTATGTGCGTCCACAACAACTAGGTACGTTCTTTGTGCAATCGTCATGTAGTCAATATGCAAGCGCTGCCATGGCGCGGGGGGGCGCGGCCAGGCGGCGGGAGGCGCGCGCGCAGGCGCAGCCCGTACGCTCGCGCACTGAGCGCACGACCCTATCCATTGCTCGATATCACTGTCGATGCCTGGCCACCACATGCGTTCGCGCGCATTGCATTTCGTTTTCACTATACCCAAGTGACCGTGGTGTAATTCTTGTAACATACGATCTCGAAAAATTGTTGGGACAACGACCCTATGGCCCCTAAATAGGCATCCTTCATTTACTTCTAATTCGGTTTTCGAATTAAAATAAGGAACTATTGATGGGCATTCAATCTTTCGAGGCCAGCCGTGATTCATGTACTTTATAACCGTGGAAAGTACTTGATCGTTAACTGTCTCGTTTTTAATTTCTTTAAAAGTTATTGGTGCCACATTCGCATCAAAATAATTTAAATATGAAAAATTATGTTCTTCGGAATCTCCGTTATTTTTATAACTAAGCGGGGCACGCGAAAAATAATCAGCTACTAAATTCTTGTCGCCACTAATAAATTGTATTTTGTAATTGTAAGCCGATAATATTAACGCATACCGTTGAAGCCTGGATGCTGTCATAACTGAGATTCCGACTTTATCTCCAAATATAGATAGCAATGGACGATGATCTGTGCGCAATAGGAACGGCTCGTGACGTCCATATAAATATTGGTGGAACTTTTTGACCCCGAAAATTATAGCCGTTGCTTCACGTTGAATTTGACTATAATTCTTTTCGCTGCTTGACAGCGATCTCGACGCAAACGCAATCGGTCTCTCCACCCCGTCCCTGTCACACTGAGCTAGCACCGCCCCCAGCCCGTCGGGACTTGCGTCCACAGACAGAGTCAGCTCAGCCGCCGGGTCGTAATGCGTTAGCAATCGGTCGGATGATAACTCTAACTTAACCTTATCAAAAGCACACTGATGACGTTCGCCCCATTCCCACTTTTCACCTACTTTTAATAATTCATGCAAAGGTTTTAAAATTGCTGAAGCATTGGGAATAAAATTGCGATAATAATTAATTATCCCCAAAAATCTTTTTACCTCGGAGACATTATTTGGGCAAGGGGCCTTTAAAATAGCTTCAACCTTAGAAGGTGAAGTTTGTAACCCGTTTTTACTAATTACGTATCCTAAATACGTCACATTTTTCTGGAAAAAAGCGCATTTGTCTTTTTGAAGTCTTAGTCCGGCTTCAAACAGTCTCTTGAGAACCTCATTTAACCTCTGCATATGAATATCTCTTGTGGGCCCCGTAATGCACACGTCATCTAACCAGCACGACACTCCATCTATGCCCGCTAGTAGTGTTTCCATCGACCGCTGGAATATGGCCGGGGCGCACGCGAGACCGTATACCAAGCGCGTATATTTAAAGAGTCCCTTGCACGTATTAATCGTAGTCAACTCTTGAGACTCCTCACTAAGCTGAAATTGATTGTAAGCGTTACTAAGGTCAAGTTTACTGTAAGTTTCACCGCCACCTAACTTCGCAAAAACTTCCTCTATGCGCGGGAGTGGATATTTATCGATGTACATATCTTTATTTAAGGTTATGGAAAAATCACCAGCTATGCGCACCTTTCCATTTTCCTTCAAAACTGGAACAATGGGCGTGGCATACTTAGAGTGACTAACCGGTACTAAAATACCCAACCCTACCAATCGATCTAATTCATGTTCGATTTTATTTTTAAGTGCAAATGGTACCGTTCGTGGTTTAAAAAACTTTGGTTGAGTACCCTCCTTCAATTTTATTTCTACTTTAAATTTATTGAAACACCCTAAACTGTCTTCAAATAAATCTGCGTATTTACTTATTAATTGCTGAACTGTACACGAACTTTGATCTAATTCACTGATACTATTGATTTCAGAAGCGAAATAAATCTTAAATTCGACCATAAAGTCACGCCCTAGCAACGGTGGCCCGCCCTTTTCTACGACGTATATTTTGATTTGTTTTGTTGTTTTTAAATAACAAACTTCGCAAATAAAAAATCCTAGTGGCGTGATTTTATGCCCGTTATATAAACACATTTGTAGATCCCCAGCATTTAACCTATATCTCGCAAACTTCTCGTAATACAAGGTATCAGAAATCACAGACGTTCCAGAACCCGAGTCTAATTCCATTTCTAAGCTGACCCCATTTACACAGACATTAACTTTAAAAGGCTTATAATTAACATACCTTAAATTATACAGTTCGCATTCCTTACAGTCCTGCGCATCACCCGCACACGATGAGGGTTCCTCATCACACGTAAGGTTATTTACCCGCACCGAACCTTTCTTTTTGCACACTTTTAATAAATGACCTTTATCACCACACCCGCGACACGTATAGTTTTTATATTTACACTTTTCTGCATGATGACTTTTTAAACCGCACACTGTACACCGAGACTGTGGGGCCGCGTCGCCGCCGCCGGACGGGGCCGGGCCGCGCGCCCGCTGCCCCGCCGCCGCCGCGCGGTACACCCGCTCCTGCTTCACCGCCACCTGCTGCTCCTGCGCCTGTCGCGCGTACGACGCCTTCTGAGCCACCTCTTGAGCCTTACTGAACTTAAGTTTGGCTGCGTCCTGTTCGAACAGCTTCTCACGTTCGTGACCGGTAGTCATCCCGAGTACGAATCTGTCCGTCAACAGCTGATCGAGTGCAGAACCAAATTCGCAATGAATCGCGAGCCCCCTCAAGCGTGCCGCCCAGTCGTCGACACTCTCGCCTGGAGTCCGCCGTGCCTCATAGAACTTAGCTCGATCCGCAAACGTACATTGCTTAGGTTTAAAGTGGTTTTCCAGCGATTTCACTAGCTCCTCAAACGTAACCTCTTCTAATGTTTTCGGATGCACTAGGTTGCGCGCCAGTCGATAGCTATCATCGGCTAAATGCGTTAACAACAGCGCACATTTACTACTATCTTCCTTGATGGTACCGGCATTCAATTTTAAAAACTGTTTGAATCGTCCGTAGTAAACCTCCCATTCTTGCGAATTATGATCAAATACAGTTAGTTCGCCTATCACCGAAGACATTTTTGATAATTAGTACGCGTGATAACGAAATAATCCTCGTTCGCCACTGATATGTATGAAAGTAAACACCCGTTCCGTTGTGAAGCTCGTTTAATACTAAAGATGGCGCATGAACAATGACAGGTGACAGATGAAGAGGCTTATAGCTACACTGCTACATAGGTACATATATAACAGGAAGGCAAAAGGGGATCTTCCGACTGGATGACCTGAGAGGCTTCCTGAGAGCCAGCCAGCTCAGCCTCCCCTTCCGTACTCCTGCCAGGAGCCGGTTGGGCCTCTGCCGTTTTCTTCCCCTTTCCCTTGCCCTTGGAGGGCTTGGGGGCCTGGGGCCGGTCGTTTGGACCCGGTGCCGCCGGCGGCGACATGTCTGCTGTAAGAGGCGGGCGGAGACGCCTCTCTGGCAACAGCCGGTCCTCAATGCCTGCGAAGCAGGCTCTAGTGAAGGCCCTCTCCTCCATGACGACCTTGCGGATGATATCCTCAAGGTTGGAGGGGCCCTTAGTCACCGGACTCTGGGAGGCCTCTGCTGGCCGAGCCGTGGCTTCAGCCAGCTTCTTGTGAAGCTGGCTGACTTCCATCTGCAGGCGGTCAACCTTCGCCTGCAGTTGCCGGGTCTCCTCGGTCGCCGTGCGATGCACTAGCTCCCGGACGACGCTAAGCATACTTGCGGCTCTGCATTTGAGGGCCTTCTGAAAAGTGCCCTTCAAATTGGAGGACTTAGAGGCGACCTCCGCAATCTCCTCCATGTCCTCCCGAGCCATCTGCTGCAGTTCTGCCATAGAGTAGTCCGGGTAGTGGACGCTGGTGGCACCATAGCCAGCCTTGGCCCGGGCCACGCGCGCCTTTTGCTCACTGGCAGCGATCTTCTCCTCCAGGTCTGCCTGGAGCTGAGCCCGTTTGGCCAGGTTTAACTGGCGTTGGGCGTCCACTAAGCCCACGTCGTGGGTGTCGGCCACTGTGGTCTTCGAAGACTCTTTGGCCTTCGCCTTCTTTTTAGAATTACTTTTGGCAGAGCCCGTAGAGTCCTTGGACCCTTGCCGCAAGTAATAGGACCTCTTTTGAGATTGGCGCTCGGTATCGGCCGCCAATAGGTCTAATGACGGAGACGACTCATTGTCCGAGTCAAGCCACTCGTCCGCCCTGCTGAATAAGCTAGCCGCAGATGGTGGGCGACTAGCCTCCGACATATCGCCGGGGTGGCCCTGAGAAGGGCCTTTTGGGTGGCCCTGAGAAGGGCCCTTTGGTTGGCCCTGAGAAGGGCCTTTTACGAAACGCCCGGAGGCGTCCCGCGTTAATCGTTTTGCCATTTCGCAAACCGCAAGTGTCGTAGGTGTCCGCAAAAGATCTACGACGCACAGTGCTCGTTAGCCGCCGGTCTGCCACTCCGTTACGGTGGTCAGACACGGCGTTGCCCAGGGAACGCTACGAGGAAGCCAGCACTGTGGGGTGTCCCCCAACCTAACCTAACCTAACCTAACCTAACCTAACCTAACTTTTTTTTTTTTTTTTTTTACTTGGGGAAATGCCCACGCATACCCCCCCGCCGCAGGGGCAGCAGGAGGGTTATGTCGGACTCGAACCGACTAAAACCCCAAGGTGTTCCTTCTCCCGCCTTAGGCGAGGCCACAGGTATCGCGTTAGCATTCATCTGTGACCCCACCGGGCGATGGACCGCTAAAAGGAAGCGGTCCCCATCTGGCGGGAGGACAATACCTGACCCCCGCATTTACCGCCTTTTTTGAAGGCGTGCACAGAACACATTGCACGCCTTCCAATCGCGAGGCCTGTTTTCCGATGACAGTCTCCCCTGTGACTGCCACCAGGCCTCTTTTTAGGATGCATAAAAGGAGCCCGCATTCATAGCCCCTCTCATGCATCCAGCCCCTTTGCGGAGGATGGGGAAGCCCGCGGTAAGCTCCCCCCTCCTGCACCTCTCCCTGCGTCTCCCCCTGAGTATACCATTTCACAGGGGGAGACACTTGACGGAGATGTCTCGCCGTCAACCATGGAGTAAGCTCCAGTCAACAGCGAGAGATCTTCCCCCTCGCGCGTGCCAATTACGCTTGGCACGCACGCCACGCTCACCGAGCAGCACTCTAGTGCCGCTCGCCTCCCCCTCGCTCGTCCACGACACTCTCTGCTCATCAGAGAGATGTGTGGAGAGCCCTCTGCGCGGGACGGTCTAACCAAAACGGTCCCGTTCCGCGCCAGTGTCAGGTGATTCGCCATCGGACAACAAGAATTCCGAAGAAAAGTTGTTGTCCGATGCCCAGGGTGCACCGTCCCAGACTCATTGCCCTTCCCCCCGAACGGATTCAAGAGGATTGACAATGGGCAGGGCGCTCGTGGAGGTTACCTGACCTAGCACCCCAACCTAACCTAACCTAACCTAACCTAACCTAACCTAACCTTTTTTTTTTTTTTTTTTTTTTTTTTTTTTTTTTTTTTTTTTTTTTTTTTTTTTTACGTGGGGAAATGCATTACGCATACCACCGGGACCCGGGGGGGTACCCGATGGTTATGTGGGACTCCCGTATAGGCCGGTATACCCACTAAAACCCCACGGTGTTCCTCCTTCAGCCGTATCCTGGCGAAGCGGGTGCGCCGAAGCATTCTTCCGCGTTGCCCAGCGGCTCTGCTCGCCGAATAACCTCAGCGGCAAGCCCCTTTCTGTTGAAAGGTGAGGTCCTCGTC
This sequence comes from Aproaerema taeniolella, assembly GCA_949987775.1. Classification (NCBI taxonomy): domain Eukaryota; kingdom Metazoa; phylum Arthropoda; class Insecta; order Lepidoptera; family Gelechiidae; genus Aproaerema; species Aproaerema taeniolella. Next base: position 39,756 of record CATLJT010000025.1, on the reverse strand, counting down.
CCCGTCCCAAATTTACAAGGACCCCAGCCTTCACTCCTTCGCAAGGCTTGCACCGAACACCTAAGTGTAAGCCTTACTCCTGGGTCCGCATGCGAGTCGCAGCAGCTTCCCCCGAAGCCGCCGCTCGCGGGCCCTCATGGCGGCATTCGCTGGAGGTCATCTCTGACCCTGCGACGACGCCGCGGTCGCCTAGCGCGAGTCGCGGAGGTGGCCGTAGCTTCCCTTTCGCGCTCCGCGTCCTCCTTCTGGGACATTACTGTCTCGCAGAAGGAGAGCATCGCTCGCCACGTCGTCTCGCTCTGGACCATCGATCTCACGACGGTCGGGAGCGAGAGGTTGCGGCCCTCATCTGCAACTAGGACCCGGCGCTCTAGTTCCCAAGCAGTACACACCGCTAGGGTGTGTTGCGCCGAGTCTTCGTTGCCGCTACCACAGTGATGGCACTGCGACGACTCCTCCCGTCCAATCCGATGCAGGTAGTCTCCGAAGCAGCCGTGCCCGGAGAGTACCTGCGTCAGTCGGAACGTCAGGGAGCCGTGTTCCCTTTCCAACCACTCCTGCATGACTGGGAACACCGCTTCCACCGTTCGACGCCCTGCCTCAGCTGAGGCGAGCCTCTCACTCCACCGATCAAGCAGCACCGTGCGTAGCTCCGCTCGGTGCGCTTCGACTTCTCTGGGCGCAGGGTAGAATTCATGCGCCCGTGCCTCTTCACGCCACTGAAACAGCGACGCGAGGGTTTTGGCATCGAGGTCCCACGGTGGAGTCCCAGCCAGGAGGCGCGCCGCCTCGCCCGAGATCGTGCGGTACCCTCGGACGATCCTTATGGCCATCACTCTCTGTGCGCGAAGCAGGAGAGTGACATTCTCCCTTGTGAGGCCGTCGGCCCATACGGGAGCGCCGTATAGGGCCATGGACCGCACGATGCCGGCGTACAGCCTTCGGCAGGACGCAGATGGACCACCCAAATTCGGCAACAGGCTACTCAAGGCTCCCGCCGCCTTCAGCAACTTCGGGAGCAAACCCCTGAAGTGCGCCCCAAAGTTCCATCTACAGTCAAGGACCAGCCCCAAGTACTTCAGGGTTGGCTTGACGACGATGGAGCTTCCGCCGACTACGATGTGTAGACCGGGAGGTGGTCTGTTCCGAGGGCCGTGAAACAGCAGCGCCTCAGACTTTGAAAGGGCCACCTCCAGGCCCAGCCTCCTAATCCGACCCACAACATGGGCCACTCCGGCCGTGGCCAGTACGCATGCCGCGCGAGGCGACTCACCCCGGGCGGTGACGAGCGTATCGTCAGCATAGCAGGTGACCTGCACGCCCGGGAGATTGGCTCCTCGCAGCACCCAATCATACCCGATGTTCCACAGGAGGGGTCCAAGGACCGACCCCTGTGGAACACCGCATACCATCTGGTGGCGTAACCACCCATCACGCCCCTCATACCTCACCCACCTCTGGGAGAGGTAGGAATCGATCAGGCGGCGGAGGTAGGGAGGCACCTGATGATATCGAAGTGCCTCCGCAATAGCACTCCAAGGCAAGGTGTTGAAAGCGTTGGCGATGTCCAAAGATACCGCCAAAACAACTTCGCCCCGGGCAACCGCTTCCTCCGATAGCTCCCTCACGCGCTTGATCGCATGGATCGTCGATCGACCCGGCCTAAACCCAAACTGGCTGGGACTCAGGTCCGGACCGACCGAGGACATGTGGCCGATGAGGCGGGCGGCCAAAAGGCGCTCAAAGAGTTTGCCCACCTCGTCGAGCAGCACGATGGGGCGATACGCCCCCGGCGACTCCGCAGGGCGGCCTTCCTTTTTAAGCAGGACAAGTTTACCGGTCTTCCAGAGGACCGGAAACTCGCCCTGATTAATGCATCGATTAAAGAGGGCGCAAAGGCGCGGACCCAGTTCCTGTAGGGCCAGCGCCAGCGCCCTTCCGGGTATTCCATCTGGACCCGGTGCCGTGTTTTTGGCACGTAGCCTCCGCACTATACGCCGGATCTCCTCTGCACTGATCCCAGAAACTGTCTCTTCCGAGACTGGCTCCATCCTACTGACTGGGGCCATCACTGGTGGTGCTGTTCCTAGCCGATGGGGAAACAAAGTCTTCACCACCTCCTGCAGGAAGCACGGCTGGAGAGTCCTCGATAGTGGAGGAGCATATGGGCGTAATTTGCCTCGTACTTGCCGGTAGGGGCGCCCCCACGGGTTGTCATTGAGGGTCGACAGCAGTGTCTCTCGGGCCTCCTCCTTGGAGCGGATAATAGCTAATTGTAGGGCCTTTTTAGCCAGATTATAGGCCTCCCGCAACTCAACCTCCCTCGCGATCCACGCCTGGCCTGCTTCGGTATTCGGAGGTGGACGCCTTCTCCGACGGTGACGGGTGTATTGGCGTCTGGCAGGTACGCACACTATGCGTAGCTGACCGATTTCGTCGGACCACCAATATACACGTCGTGGCGGCACAAAGGCCTTGGCCCTCGGCATCGCCGCATCGCAAATGGACGTCATGGTTTGGCAGAATGATTCTGCCTCTCCATGGACGTCGTCCGACATCTGCGGGGATGACCACGCCGCCACGATTGCCGCCTCCTTCAGCAGCTCAGCGTCCAGGCGCTTCAGAACCCAACGCGGGCCACCTTCACGCGCTGCACCGGGTACTGGAAGTCTGGAGGTCTGGGCGGAGACGTCGAACCGAATGTAACGATGATTCGACATATTCTCCACCTCCTCACACACTCTCCATCCCACAACGCGCCTTGCGACCGCAGGACTGGCAAAAGTTAAGTCCACTATGGACTCTCCCTGAGGTCCCACGAAAGTAGGGACACTGCCCGTGTTGATTAGGTTCAGCCCTGCCGCGATAGCCCACAACTCCAGGGGGTCGCCCCTCTCGTTGGCCTCCTTTGAGCCCCATGTCGGGGAATGGGCATTAAAATCTCCAGCCACGATGACTGGGTGGGGTTGACATCTGCCAACCAGGTCACTCAGACGAGAGAGGAAAACCTCAAACTCAGAGAGCGGCCTGTTCGGCGAGAAATACACGCCCACGATGGCCACGTCCCCCAGCAGGACCGAGACGCATCCCCGACCCTTCGCTACTTTTTCGAAGGGTGGGGAGCCAGCGGCACCACGGCGGACGATGGCCACCAAGCCATCTTCATCTGTCACCCAGTCATCGCTGCTGGGTGGGACGAAATACGGCTCAGCCATTATGGACACATGAATCGACCACTCCGCCATGCTCTGGACCATAAGATCCTGAGCGGCAGTGCAGTGGTTCAGGTTCCCCTGTAGGACGCGGAGTTGGGCCATCTACTTCCCGGTCGTGTCCATCTTCGCTTGTGCCGGCCTTGTGGGCACAGCCTTGGGCTGTTGTTTCTGGGACTTCTCCCCGGAAGCAGCTCCAGCACCTCTACCTTTTCGCCCGGTGGCAACCTCCTTACAGGCGGGGCTGCCCAGGCGGTGACTGGCCGACCGCTTCGCAGCTGCGCAGATGACGCAGTGCGAAGCAGCCGTGCAGTTTGAAGCCTTGTGGCCTTCCTGGCCACAGTTGAAGCACTGGTTGCTTCGGTCTGCGGCCGAGCACTCCTTCCCTACGTGCCCCAGCTCGAGACATCGGAAACAACGCAGTGGGCGCGCCTTCAGCAGCCTCACCTGAACCGACACCCACCCAATTTGGATTCTGCCGCTCTCCATCAGCTTTTGCGCAGCAGTAACCGGGCACTGGAACCAGATTGATCCCAGGCCGGATGACGCAGCGCGACTAATGGGGCCGGTCCTGACTTGGTCGACGAGACAGCCTCCCTTGTTAGCGACCACTTGCGCCACCTCCTGCGGGGTGACCGAATCGTCCAACCCAGACACCCTCATGTCCGCCATTTTGGTGGGCCTGGAGACCTTCACGGCGGGCCCCAGAACCTCACTAATTTTGGCAGCTAGCAGGTCCGCCTTATCGCCACTAGTGACGCCTGGAACCTCTAATATTCTTGCGCCAGTCGCCGCACGACGGATGCGCAGGGGTGGTAGGCCCATTTCGCTGATAGGAATTGCAACCTTTGCTTTCCCTAATGCCTCCGCATAAGTGACGCCCTTTTCTACGGCTTCCGGTTGTAGCATAACCACAATTGCAGCCGACCGTGGAGCGCGAAGCTTTTGCTTCTTCGGGGACTGCTTTAGTGCCTTAGCAGTTGCCGCGGAGGCTGGCTGGTCCTTTTTTTCCTTCTTATTTTTCCCTTTCTTCTTTTTGTTTTTCCCACCTACGAGCTGCCAATCTCCACCTCCATCCTTTGGAGCAGAAGGGGGAGACTGGGCCGAGTCGGGGGTGGAAGTCAGGGTGACGGCGGCCTTCTTTTTTCGGGCTTTTGCCGGTTTCGCTGCTTGCTGTTTTTTAGCTGCGTCCTGTTTAGGAGCAGACTTAGCAGCTTCCGGCGTAACAGCCTCCTTGGCAGCTGTTACGGAAGCGGCCATTGCCCTTAGCCGGACAGCATTACCAGCCACTGTAGCCGCGCTTCTGTCCGCCGCAAGAGGTGGACGGATCCGCTTCTCTGGGAGAAGCCTGTCTTCCAGTCCCGCCAGTTTGGCATCGAGCATAATGCCTACCTGACGCATAATGGAGCTGGTTAAGTTTTCTGCCTGGAAGGCGGGCTCAGAGGATGGTCGGTGCGGACTGGAGATCCCCCCCGGAACTAGGTCCTCGAATAGGCCGACGGCTGGGGACAGCAAGGGCGGTCGGTTAATAGAGGCTTTAAGGGCGTCCGTTTCTCTTCTTAGGTTGTCCACCTCCTTTTTCAACCTAACATTTTCGGCTGTGAGCCGTGCAGTCTCCGCTGAGGCAGAGACAACGCGCAGCTCACCCGTGAGGTCGGTGAGGGTGGCTACCGCTTTATTTATTGCACCCTTCATAGTGCCCTTCATGTGGGAGGACTTGCGGGTAGCCTCACTAATTACCTTGGCACAGTTCTGGAGTTGTTCTGCCAACTCACTCGGAGACCGCGTTGCCGTGCCGGGCAGAACCTTCTGAGCCAATTCGGCAACCTCAAGCTGAGCCCGCAACTCAAGGTTTTCCTCTTGGGCTTTGAGGAATTGCTCCCTCGATTCGGCCGGTCCTACGTACTGGCCAAACGATGAAGGTCTTTCTCTGTCCCTTCTCTTCGGAGAGGTGGCCTTAACCTTAGGAGCTGGCCGACGTTCCTCGTCGGAGTCGCCGCAGTCAAACCCATCAGTCCTCGCATTTTGTGACCGTTTTCGGCCTCTATCAGCCCAGAATTTACCTTGGCCGACCTCCTGTGACAGCGAATCGATCGAGGCGGTTGACATACGCGAGCTGCAACGCTCGTTATCACTCGCACGATCCGCTGACACGTCTATTCGCTCGAGCGACACGGTAAGACGCCGATTACGCTCGAGCGACGCCATCTGTGACATGAGCTCCCGACTCCTGCCGCTAAGAGTCGGGAGATCACTCCCAATATTCTGCCCCTTACAAGGCCTAATGGCGCTGACCGCGCCGTGCCCAGAGCACCTAGCCACTTCCGGGGTGGTGGATCCCGGCAGTGGCCCAGATATCTCCGTGGACTTTGCATCCACTTTTTGAGCGGAAACCTTCTGTGCCTCAGCACACTCCATTTCAAACTTTTCATTTTCAAAATATTTTTTTAATTTTTCTAGTTCTCCCTCAACATCAATTATTTTTTCCATACTAAATCCCACGAGAATGGGGGAAAACAACAGTCCACCCAGGCAGAGACCCCTGTACCTGGGTAACCCCTAATACCACTGGGGTGCGGGAGGTGCCCCAGGGTTGGTCGCTAGCGACGGAGATACTCCCCCGCCACCTGCTCTTGCAAACAGGTGCCCTGACGCCGCGCTAAGACCCGAAGGTGCCCCAGCGCCAGGAACTTGAGGTTTTTTAGTGAGGTTGTCTCCTCTTGGGCCGGCCAATTAAGGCAAGCCCCCTGGTCTCGGTCTAGGCTGCGAGACATGACCACAGCACCTAGACGGGATAACAGGTTTGCCGGCGGTGACCGAAGCCTGTCCGGAAGGCCATGATTTCATAGCCCCCGAAACCCGCCGCCCGAGGCGCTCTTCGCCTCCTCCAAAGTGGTTTTTTCAGAGGTTATCTCCTCGCGACCCCCCCTATAATGTAGGAGCGGCCCCCATTCCTTGAAAACGTCCAAGGGCTACGGGTTGCCCGACAGTCCTCTCAGGAACTGCCGCGCAGGACAGGCGGCTACGCCCCCTCCAGTGGATTTTTACAGAGGTTGTCTCCTCGCGGCCCCACCCAAAGGAATTGGGAGCGGCCCCCGGCCCTAGAATGTTCCACCACAGACATGAAGGGTTACGGGTTGCCCGCCGCTGGTCAAAGCCAGTGCCTGCCTAGAGATATCCAGACAGGAACGACGCGCTGGATTCCATTTCGTTCCGCTGCAACGGTCGAGTTAAAGCGACAGTCCCGAGCGTTGCAGCGTTAAGCCCCTCCGCCACGACAAGGCAAGAATCCGTTGGGGGGAACCTAACCTAACCTAACCTAACCTAACCTAACCTAACCTAACCTAACCTAACCTAACCTTTTTTTTTTTTTTTTACTTGGGGAAATGCCCACGCATACCCTCCCGCCGCAGGGGCAGCAGGAGGGTTATGTCGGACTCGAACCGACTAAAACCCCAAGGTGTTCCTCCTCCCGCCTGGTGTGGGGTCACAGGTATCGCGCAAGCATTCGTCTGTGACCCCACCGGGCGACGATCCACTTTACAGCGGTTCCCATCTTGCGGAGTCACTAAGACCCCGCATTACTCACCTGTTTCGAAGGCGTGCACGGAACACTTTGCACGCCTTCCCATCTCGAGGCCTTGGTTGGTGACGGCCACCCCTGTAGCCGCCACCAGACCTCTGTTATGGAGGCATAAGTCGGGCCTCAGCCCGCCTTCTGCGTCCTTGCCTTCTGCGGCGTAGAGCGGGGGCATTTACATCAGCCTCCCTTTCTCTCTCCGCCGCCTCCTTCTGCGAAATAACATCTTCGCAGAAGGAGAGGACTCCATTCCACGACGTCTCGCTCTCGACCATACTTCGTGCTACAGTCGACAGCGAGAGGTCGGGTCCTACTATAGTGACGAGAACCCTGCGTTGCTCTTGCCAACTTGGACACTCTTCAAGAGTGTGCTTCGCCGTGTCCTCGCCACAGTTACCACAGTGGTGGCACCGCGCTTCTGGCTCCCTTCCGGCCATATGGCACAGGTACTTTCCAAAACAGCCGTGTCCCGAAAGCACCTGCGTCAGCCGGAAGGTGAGGCAGCCGTGTTTCCGGTCCACCCAGTCTTTTAAAACTGGGCGGATAGCCTCAATGGTCCAATGACCCGCTCTGGGCTCAGCTAGTCGCTCCCCCCATTTCTGGAGAAGGAGCTGCCGAGCCTGGGACCTTTGCGCTGCCACCTCCCTAGGGGGAGGGTTCTCAGCCTGACTTCGAAGGTCCATGCGCCAACGGTATATCGACGCTTGGACCTCTGCCTCCAAATCCCATGGAGGTGACCCCGCGAGCACACACGCCGCCTCATAGGAGATGGTGCGGTAACCTCTTATCGCTCTGATGGCTAGGATCCTCTGCGATGAGCGCAAGAGGGCTACGTTATGAGCCATCAGAGCGCTCGTCCATATGGGGGCCCCATATAGGGCCATAGAACGCACCACTCCCATATAGAGACGGCGACAAGCCATCCCCGGACCCCCAAGGTTTGGCAGCAGCCCCGCCAAGGCGGTAGCCGCATTTACCAGTCTCGGGGATAGGCGGCGAAAGTGCTCGCGGAAGTTCCACTTGCTGTCAAGGACGAGTCCAAGATATTTTATCGAGGACCCGACCCCGATGCTCACCCCACTCACAGTGATGTTGGAACCCGCAGGTGGCCGGTTCCGAGGTCCATGGAAAGTTATGGCCTCGGACTTATTCAGGGCCACCTCGAGTCCCAACAACCTGATTCTCCTCACCACCTGTGCCACTCCCGCCGTGGCAAGACGGGCAGCCTCCCTATGGTCTATCCCCCGGGCCATGACTAAGGTGTCGTCAGCATAGCAGACGACGCTGAGGCCTCGGAGGAGAGCACCGCGCAGAACCCAATCGTATCCGATGCTCCACAGGAGTGGTCCAAGGACAGACCCCTGCGGAACACCGCACACCATTTCTCTTCGGCACTCTTCGAACCGCCCCGGATACACAATGTATCTTTCGCTGAGGTAGGCCCCAACGATTCGGCTGAGGTAAGGAGGCACGTTGTGATATCTAAGTGCCTCCCTTATAGTACTCCAGGGTAGGGTATTAAAGGCGTTGGCGATGTCTAAAGACACCGCCATAACCACCCCACCGCTGGGGATAACCTCATCCACGAGGGACTCGACGCAACGAATCGCGTCGATTGTCGAACGTCCCTCGCGGAATCCAAACTGATTTTCCGACAAGTCGGGGCCTACGTTCCGGAGATGTCTGACGAGACGGACAGATATTATCCGCTCGAAGAGCTTGCCCATCTCGTCAAGCAACACAATGGGGCGGTACGCGGAGGGAGATTCCTCCGGTCTACCAGCCTTGCGCAAGAGGACGAGTCTACCCGTCTTCCACGCCGTTGGAAATCGACCCGACTCTAAACAGGCATCGTAAAGCCTTCTGAGCCGGTCTCCCAAGACGTCGAGAGTCATAGCCAAGACGCGGCCGTGTATTCCATCCGGCCCCGGAGCAGTGTTTTTAGCCCGGAGCCTGCGCACAGCCGCGTCGAGCTCTACCTGTTGAATAGCAGGCACCTCAGCTCCGACGATATCCACCTCATTCTGAGGGGGCACCATTGCCGGAGGAATGTGCTCCGCCCCATTGGGAAATAGGGAGGAGACCACATCCTCAAGCAGCTGAGGTTGGAGAGTCTGAGTTAAAGGGGGTGCCCAGCCACGGATTTTACCGCGGACTGTTCGGTAAGGACGCCCCCAAGGGTCCAACTCCAGAGTCTCCAAGAGCTCAGTCCATGCCGTAGATTTAGCGTTCGTGATGGCCAGCTGCAGGGACCTTTTAGCAGCGCTATAAGTGTCATGCAGCCGGTCAACAACGGTTGTATCCGCGCCAGGTCGCCGCAGTTGACTGCGGGCCCTGGTGTACTGGCGCCTTATTGATACGCAGGTCGCACGCAGCTCCGCTATCTGCTCTGACCACCAGTACACCTGTCTTTTCGGAGGTCGGGGATGGACTCGGGGCATCGCCACGTCGCTGATATGCGTCATGACTTCCCGAAACCATGCCACTTCTTCCTCAACCTCTGCAGTTTCATCCTGCGGCAACCAGGCCTGGACCATGGCAGCCTCCATCAGCAAGTCTTTATTAAGACGCTTGAGCGACCATCTGGGGTGTGACGGGGTGTACGTCGGTCTACTGGCCGGGGCCATTGAAGAGGAGAGCTCGAACCGTATATATTGATGGTCCGATAGTGTCTCTTCCTCAACAATAACTCTCCAGCCCCTAACGCGGCGTGAGATGGATGGCGAAGCAAACGTTATGTCCACCCTGGACCCACCGTTCCACCTCACGCATGTGTTAACTGACCCCCGGTTCAAAACGCAGAGGCCAGTCAATGCCACCCACTCTTCCAGAGCCTCGCCCTCTGCATCAGTATGAGGACTACCCCACGCAGTTGACTTCGCGTTGAGGTCCCCCACAATGAGTACCGGATGAGAAAGGAGCGGTCTAATTGCGGATCCTAACCCATCAAGATACGTTTCGAAGAGAGCGAGACTCTGGTTGGGAGAGAAGTACACTCCCACCACAATCATTCCTCTCCATTGTACTGCGACGTACCCAGGTCCCCTCGTCTTAATCACGAGAGGAGGGATATCTGCGCCCGTCGCAACAGTAATAGCTACCAAGCCCACGTCATCTCCTACCCAGTTATTCCGGGGAGGGACGAAGTAGGGCTCGGCAGCGACAGCCAGTTCTATGGACCACTCCGCCAGGCTCTGCAAAAACAAATCTTGAGCCCTGGCGCAGTGGCCCAAATTCGCCTGCAGGAGACGATGGGTTGTACTATCCATTAGGGATTAAATCAACCATCATCGCCTCCTGCTCCTTGGTTCCCGACTGAGAAGTGGCAGGTTTGGGAGGGGCATTGGCGGCCGGGGTCCCACCGGTCGACTTCTTGCCCTTTCCTTTTCCTTTCCTTGAGGAAGGGACACAGGTTTTGGTCCCCATTATGTGGTCCGCGGGTCGATTCAATGCCACGCAAATAGGGCAACGGATGACCCCGGAGCATGCCGACGCCTTATGACCGTCCTGGCCGCAGCGGTAGCAGGCATTGCTACGGTCTACAGCTTCCGTGCATTTCGGCCTAGTGTGGCCGACCTCTAGGCATCTAAAGCATCTCATGGGTCTAGGTTGCAACACCTTTACTGGTGCTGAAACCCAGCCCACGAGAAGCCGCCCAGATGTAGCCACTTTTTTGGCGGCAGCCACCGGGCACTTTGCCCAGATGGTGCAGGTCCCAGAAGGCCCTAGACGGATCTCGCCCATTTTGATGTCCACCAGGGGACAACCACCAGCTTCCGCTATAGCCGCGGCAATCTCATCTTTGGAGACGGACTCATCCAAGCCTGATATGCGCAGATCTGCGCATTTTTTCGGACTGGCTATATGCACGTCGTCTCCAAGAACCTCTTCAAGTTTTTTGGCAAGGGAGTCGGCCTTGTCGCCACTTGAAGCCCCAGCCACTTCAAAAATCCGGGCCCCCGTAGCGGTAGGGCGGATCCTTACACTTGTGATATCCAAGTCCGTTAGCTTAATATTAGCCTTGGCCTTGGATATCACTTCTGCATATGTTGCACCCCGCTCGACTGCTTCAGGGCGCATGGTCATGACCACAGCCGTGGAACGGGGCGATACCATCTTTGCCGAACCACTGGCAAGCTTTCTCTTCGGGATCCGGTTTCCTGACAGTTGTTCAGTCTTTTTCTTCTTCTTCTTGTTTCTTCCCACCACAGTGCTCCATGGCTCCTCCATGAGCTGTGGTACGGAAGAAGGTGGTGCAGATGGTTGCGCCGGGGTGGCCTTCCGCTTCTTCTTCTTGGCCTTCTTTTCTTTTTCTTTACCTTCCTTGGTTGCAGTGACGCCGCCGGTGGATGTGGACGCCACAGGAGGCAGTGAAGTTGCAGCCTTCTGACTGTCCCGGCTGACGCTGGCAGGCTGTTGTACCTTCTTTTTGTCCGCTGCAAGCGGCGGACGAAGACGCGGCTCTGGCGGAAGTCTCCGTTCTATGGCTTCAAGCCGGGCCGAGATCATTGGTCCGACCGTCCTCATTATGAGGGCGGCGAGCTCCTCCGAATCCTGTGAAGCCCGGCTAGTTGCCCGCAGAACCCTCCTTCCCGCCGGAGGCGGGAGGGGTGGAAACTCATCTCTTTCAAAAGCTCGAGCCGGAGAGGCCCGAGGTGTTTCCTCCCGTCCAACACGCGCTGGAGAAGGTGGTGTCGGCAACGAGGCTGCTGGAGTCGTTCTGGACTCCATTTCGGCCCGAAGGGCTGCCACCTCCTTGCGGAGTTCCGACATCTCGTAGCTCAGTCGCTGATTTTCGGCTCGGAGAAGGTCATTCTCCTCCGAAGCGGTGCGACTAGCCAGCTCTGCCATCAACTCTTGGACTGTTGAGGCTGCATCCTTGAGGGCTCGCACGTACGTTCCCTTCAGGTGTTTGGAGGTTGTAGCCACCTTGGTGATGGTCTTGACTACCTCCTCCACCTGCCTACTAAGGATCGTAGTTGGCACCTCATCCGGGCCTTGCGGAGCGGATGATGGCTGATCCATCAGCGTCTTTCTTTTGGCAGCCCGCGTTTCTCTCATGCGAGTCGCCTGCTCGAGCAGGTCCTGCTCCACTCGTAATTCAAGCTCCTCTCGTTGGAGCTTGAGGTATTCATTTTTGGCTTTAGCCAAGCCTACATATTTACCCGTAGTGGGTGGCCGACCTCTGCCTCTTTTAGAGGGGCCCCTTATGGGTGGCTCTTCTGCGGAACTGGAGGTATCGGATAGATTCCTCCTGCGTCCCTGTGCTTGTTTTTTGGAAACTGAACTCTGCCCAGAGCCAGTCTCCTCATTCCCAACCGTGACCATAGACCCAGTGTCAGACGAGCGGTCTGACACTTCAAGGTCCATGGCTAAGGTTTCTTCTGCGTCGTTTGTTTTTTCCCCCCCAAACCCCGTTTTTTCCATTTTCGCTTAGTGTTCCCACGAGTATGGGGGAAGGGGTCGTCCGTCCGTGTGGTGCCCCCTGCACACGGATAAGGCTATATACTGTGGAGAGCGCCCGGTATCCACAGGGTTTTAACGACTTTACCATGTCGGGTTTAGACTTGTCCTTGTCGCGGGCTGGCCAATTAAGGCAAGCCCCCCGCTCCCAGACAAACAACACGTACCCTGACCACGCCCTGCCAGGGTCGTTGAAATTGCTGTCTGGGTTCACGGCTACAGACGGATTGGCGCTCATTCCGTCCCGAGCAGTACTCTCGTACCGCTCGCCCTCTCTGCTCGTCCATAGCATACTCTGATGAGCAGAGTGATGTATGGAGAGCCCTCAGCGCAAGATGGTCTAGCCCAAACGGCCCCATCCGCGTGTCAGGTTATTGGCCATCGGTCAACAAGAATTCCTAAGAATAGTTGTTATCCGATGCCCAGGGTGCACCGTCCCAGACCCATTGCCCATCCCCCCGAACGGATTCAAGAGGATTGACAATGTGCTGGGCGCTCGTGGAGGTTACCTGACCTAGCACCCCAACCTTTTTTTTTTTTTTTTTTTTTTTACTTGGGGAAATGCCCACGCATACCCTCCCGCCGCAGGGGCAGCAGGAGGGTTCTGTCGGACTCGAACCGACTAAAACCCCAAGGTGTTCCTCTTCTCGCCATGGGGGCGGGATCACAGGTATCGCGTTAGCATTCTTCTGTGACCCCGCCGGCGCCGGCCTGCCAGCTAGCTAGCGGGCCCCATCTTCTGGAGGTCTACTAGGACCTCCATGTGCCGCCTCGGCAGAACGTGCAGGAACACATTGCACGTTCTCCGGTCTCGGGGCCTCTTTCTGTGGTGACGGTCGCCCCTGTGACCGCCACCAGAGGCCTCTGTTATGGAGGCATGAGGCGAGCTTCGGCTCGCCTCCTGCGTCCTGGGCGCCGGCGGCGGATCGAGGGAGCGTCGGGCTCAGCCTCTCTCTCTCGCTCCGCCGCTTCCTTCTGCGAAAGAACGGTTTCGCAGAAGGTTTGCACCGCCTGCCACGACGTCTCGGAGTCGACCATGGCCTGCACCAGGGTCGACAGCGAGAGGTCCGGACCCACCGCAGCGACGAGAACACTGCGCGGCTCCGCCCATGCTGGGCATACCTCTAAGGTATGTTGCGCAGTATCCTCGTCGCAGCCACTGCAGTGGTGGCACGCCTCTGTTTGCTCCCTTCCGGCTATGCGACACAGGTACTTTCCGAAGCATCCGTGTCCGGAAAGCATCTGCGTCAGCCGGAAGGAGAGGCATCCGTGCTGCCTGCTCGTCCAGTCCTCGAGGACTGGCCGAACAGCCTGGACGGTCCAGAGACCAGCCGTAGGTTGGGCCAGTCTCTCCTCCCATTTTCCCATCAGGACGCGCCGAGCCTCTGTTCTCCGCGCGTCCACCTCTCTAGGCGGGGGATTTTCACCCTGGCTCTGGAGGTCCAAGCGCCATTCGTAGATGGTGGCTTGAACCTCCGCCTCTAAATCCCACGGAGGGAATCCCGCTAGGACGCATGCTGCCTCAAAGGAGATGGTGCGGTACCCTCTGATCACCCTAATGGCCAGCACTCTTTGCGGTGTCCGCAAGAGTGCTATGTTCTGGGCCTTTAGGGTCTCAGACCAGATGGGGGCTCCATAAAGAGCCATGGACCGCACCACCCCCATGTAAAGGCGGCGGCTTGCACCTCTCGGTCCACCCAGGTTCGGCTGCAGCCCCGACAGTGCCGATGCTGCCTTAATGAGCCTGGGGGACAGGCGGGAGAAGTGCTCCCGAAAATTCCATCTACTATCGAGGACGAGTCCCAGATATTTCATGTGAGACCCGACCTCGATGCGGACACCCCCAACGACGATGTGGAAACCCGGAGGTGGACTATTCCTTGGCCCGTGAAATACAAGGGCCTCGGATTTGTGTAGGGCCACCTCGAGTCCCAACATCCTCATTCTGGCGACTACTTGCGCCACCCCCGCCGTTGCCAGACGGGCAGACTCTCTATGACTGTCCCCCCGAGCTTGAACCAGAGTGTCGTCTGCATAGCAGACAAGGTTAAGGCCCGGGAGGAGAGCGCCTCGCAACACCCAGTCATAGCCGATGTTCCACAGGAGAGGACCAAGTACCGACCCCTGTGGAACACCGCACTTCATTTCGTGCCGCAGATTCTCTCTTCGCCCAGGGTACGCGACGTACCTGTCGTCCAGGTAATCCGCGACAATTCGGCTTAGGTAAGGGGGCACATCATGGTACTTCAGTGCCTCCCTAATACAGCTCCAGGGTATGGAGTTGAAAGCATTGGCGATATCTAATGAAACCGCCAATACCACTCCACCCCTGGAGACCTCCTCTTCCGCGAAGGACTTGACGCAACGGATCGCGTCAACGGTTGATCGTCCCTCGCGGAAGCCGAACTGTCTGTCCGACAGGTCTGGGCCTACGTCACGTAAGTGTTTGATGAGGCGGGTTGCAATTATACGCTCGAAGAGCTTGCCGACCTCATCTAAAAGCACTATTGGGCGATAGGCGGAGGGAGATTCCGCGGGACGCCCTTCCTTTCTTAACAAAACTAGTCTGCCCGTCTTCCAAGGGGAGGGAAACTGCCCATACTGCAGGCAGGACTCAAACAGCTTCCTGAGCCTCTGCCCTAGGGCTTCTAGAGCTAAAGCCAGGACTCGGCCATGAATGCCGTCCGGGCCCGGTGCAGTATTCTTTGCCCGGAGCTTGCACACGGCCGCGTCCAACTCCTTCGCCTCAATGGGAGGCACCTCGACTGGGGCCTCTACCCTCGCGTTTTGCGGAGGGGCCATTACTGGGGGGGTGTGCTCAGCCCTGTTTGGAAACAGAGCACTTACCACCCCCTCCAGCAGCTGAGGCTCCAGAGTCTGGGTCAGTGGAGGCGCCCATCCGCGGAGCTTTCCGCGTACCACCCGATAGGGGCGTCCCCACGGATCATTATCCAGAGTCTCGAGGAGTGCCTGCCATGCTTCGGCTTTGGCCTGTACGATTGCCAGCTGTAGAGCCTTCTTCGCTTCTTTGTAGGCCTCATACAGCTGGTCCGCCACGGTATTATCAGCTCCAGGGCGCCGCAGATTACTGTTGGCTCTAGTGTACTGGCGTCTCACCGACACGCAATTTGCGCGAAGTTCCGCGATGTGTTCGGACCACCAGTACACTTGCCGTCTTGGAGGCCGAGGACGGATTCGGGGCATAGCCATGTCACTTATGTGTGTCATGGCCACTCGGAACCATTCCACCTCAGCCTCAACCTCCACAGGCTCTGTTGCCGGCACCCAAGCCTGCACCATGGCGGCCTCCACCAAAGCTTCTCTGTTTAGACGCTTTAAGGCCCATCTGGGAGAAGACGGGCTGTCCCTTATAGAGTCTGTTGGAGGCGTCGGGGAGGAGACATCAAACCGAATATATCGGTGATCCGACAGGGTCTCCTCTACCACAATCACCCTCCGATCCCGGATGATGCGCGCTACGTCAGGGGTAGCAAACGTGACGTCTACTATGGACCCCCCCTGTCGTCTCACGCATGTGTTGACGGAGCCCCTGTTTGCCACACAGAGGCCAATCGCCAGTGCCCACTCCTGTAGGGCTCTGCCCTTAGATTCGGTAATGGGGGAACCCCACGCAGTTGATTTGCCATTGAGGTCCCCCATCACCAACAGCGGATGAGGAAGAAGCCGCCTAATTGCAGCTCCCAAATCCTCCAAGTAGGCTTCGAAAGCCTCCAGAGATCTGTTGGGGGAAAAGTATGTCCCCACAACAATTATACCTCTCCACAAGGCAGCGACGTATCCGTTCCCCTTTAACTTCTCTACAAGTGGTGGAACGTCCGTACCTGCTGTTACAGTGATGGCCGCCAAACCAGTCCGGTCTCCTACCCAATTGTCCCTGGCAGGGACAAAGTAGGGCTCGGAAGCAACTGCCAGCTCGATTGACCACTGCGCCATACTCTGCAGGAAAAGATCCTGAGAAGCTGGGCAGTGGTTTAGATTCGCTTGGAGGAGGCGATGGGTCGTGCCGTCCATTACGAATCAAATACATATAAGCATCGCCTCCTGCTCCACTGGCACTACTTGCACAGGAGCTGGTTTTGGGGGGGTGTTGTCCACCGGGGTCCTGGTGGTAGACTTTTTACCCTTACCCTTTCCCTTTGATGTGGCGGGAGTACAAGCTTTAGACCCCACCACGTGATCCGCCGGACGGTTAGCAGCTGCACATAATCCGCATCGAGCCGATTCCGTGCACGCATCCGCCTTGTGTCCATCCTCACCGCAGCGATAGCACATACCGCTGCGGTCAACCACTGATGTGCACATTGGTCGAGTATGTCCAACCTCCAGGCACCTATAACATCGCATGGGTCTGGGCTCCAGCACTTTCACTCGGGCTGGGACCCATCCCACGACAAGACGTCCATCTGCAGCAAGTATTTTTGCAGCTGTCGCCGGGCATTTGACCCATACAGTCCCACCCCCCGAAGGACCCGATCGGATATTTCCAGCCTTTATGTCCTCCCTAGCGCAATTCCCCTTTTCTGCGACAGCGTCGATGACCTCGCATCTAAGTACGGAGTCATCGAGGCCAGAAATTCGCAGTTCCACGCATTTCTTGGGCCGAGTCACCAGGGCAGCGTCACCAAGGACCGTCCTCAATTTCTCGGCTAGGGAGTCAGCCTTATCTCCACTCGTGGCTCCAGCCACCTCCAGCATTCGGGCACCCGTCACTGTTTGTTTAATCCTCACGTTTGTGATACCCAGGTCTGGTAGCTTAATACTGGCCTTTGCCCTGGATATTAAAGACGCGTAGGTCTCACCTTTTTCCACCGCCGCAGGCTGAAGGGTCAAAATAACCGCTGTAGAGCGGGGTGGGACCACCTTAGTTGACTTAGAAGGAGTGGGTTTCTTCTTAGATTCTGCCGAGCCATTATTTGAGAGACCCGTCTCCTTCTTCTCCTTCTTCTTTTTCTTTCTTCCAACTACAGTAGACCAGGGTTCCTCTGTAGCCTGTTGTGTGGAAGGAACATGGCGCGAAGTTTGTGCCAACGCAGCTGGTTTCTTCTTTGCCTTCCTCTTTCTTTTGCCTGTGGCAGGACCGGCAGGTGAAGAGGCTGCGGCAGCAGATGTACCAGCCTCTATAGCCTTCTGAGTGCTTTTGCTCGTATGAGGAAGCGAAGCAGACTTTGCAGCCGCCCTGGTGTCTGCCGCAAGTGGCGGTCGGACGCGTGGTTCTGGCGGAAGTCGGCTCTCAAGAGCCTCAAGACGGGCCGTAATCATTGGACCCACTGCCCTCATCATGTGAGCAGTGAGTTCATCTAGGTCGTGCGGGATCCGGCTAGTCGCTCGCAGAATTTTTCGTCCCGCGGGAGACGGAAGCGGAGGAAATTCCTCTATGTCCATAACATTTGGAACCATGATTTCATTCTGTGTGGCCCTCCCAATTGGTAAAGCCAAAGAAGTAACAGGCTCGTGAACATCCAGCGGTGAGGAGGAAGATGGTTGCGTAGGCGCTACCCTCTTCTCCATGTCTGCACGCAGGTCTGCGACCTCCTTGCGGAGTTCTTTCATTTCCTGCCTAAGCCGCTGATTTTCGGCCTGAAGGAAAGCGCTTTCCTCCGAGGCTGTGCGACCCGCTAGTTCTGTCAGCAGCTCACGAACAACAGAGGCCGAGTCCTTGAGGGCACGCACGAATGTGCCCTTAAGATGTTTAGAGTGAGTCGCAACCTTAGAAATGGTAGCGACCACTGACTCTACCTGCTGAGTTATAGCCTCTGACGACACCCCTTTGGCATTCTCACAATTCTCCACAGCAGAATGTGACGGCCTAGCAGCTGCGCGCGCCTCACGCATTTTGGAGGCTTGCTCCATAACTTCTCTTTCGCCTTGTATTTCGAGCTCCTCTTGTTGCAGCTTGAGATATTGGCTTTTTGCCTTTGCCAGACCCACATACTTTCCAGTAGTTGGCGGCCGGCCTCTTCCTCTTTTAGAAGGCGCCTTTGGTGGCGCATCTTCCAAGCTCGAGCTGGAAGACTCCGAAAGTCGGAGGCTCTGACGCCCGCGCCCACGTTTAACGGAGCTGGTACTCCTTCTGGAGCCCTTCTCCCCATCTTCGACCGTGACCAATGAATCAGCGTCTGACGAGCGGCTCAACGCTAGATCCATTTCCACGGATGGTGTTTCTTCGCGACTATCGCGATCATATTCTCCCCCTTGTAACCCCGTTTTTGAATTTTTTTGTGACATCTGGATTGGGATTCCCACGAGTATGGCGGATAAACGGTCCATCCAGGCGGTGCCCCCTGCACCTGGATAAGGCTATATACTGTGAAGGTCGCCTGGTATTCACAGGGTATTTACGACTTTTCCTTGTCGGGTTTTATAGACATTTCCCTGTCGCAGGCCGGCCAATTAAGGCAAGCCCTCCGCTCTCGATTAAACACAACATACCCCAGCCACGCCCTGCTGAGGTCGTTGAAGTGCTAATCGAGTCTACGGCCACAGACGAACTGGCGTTCAGTTCGTCCCGAGCAGCACGATTGTGCCGCTCCCCCCTCCATCACTCGTCCAACGCACCCTCTGTCCAGCAGAGGGGAATACGTGGAGAGCGCTCAGCGCGAGATGGTCTAGCCCAAACGGCCCCATCCGCGTGTCAGGTTATTGGCCATCGGTCAACAAGAGTTCCTAAGAAAAGTTGTTATCCGATGCCCAGGGTGCACCGTCCCAGACCCATTGCCCATCCCCCCGAACGGATTCAAGAGGATTGACAATGGGCTGGGCGCTCGAGGAGGTTACCTGACCTAGCACCCCGCCTAGCACCCCAACCTAACCTAACCTAACCTTTTTTTTTTTTTTTTTTTTTTTTTTTTTTTACTTGGGGAAATGCCCACGCATACCCCCCTGCCGCAGGGGCAGCAGGAGGGTTATGTCGGACTCGAACCGACTAAAACCCCAAGGTGTTCCTCTTCTCGCCATGGGGGCGGGGTCACAGGTATCGCGTTAGCATTCTTCTGTGACCCCGCCGGCGCCGGCCTGCCAGCTAGCTAGCGGGCCCCATCTCCTGGAGGTCTGCTAGGACCTCCATGTGCCACCTCGGTAGAACGTCCAAAGCACTATCGGGCGGTAAGCAGAGGGAGACTCTGCAGGACGCCCTTCCTTTCGTAGCAGCACAAGTCTGCCCGTCTTCCACGGGGAAGGAAACCGTCCACACTGTAAGCAAACCTCATACAGCTTTTTAAGCCTCTCCCCCAGGGCCTCCATGGCTAAAGCCAGAACGCGACCATGAATACCGTCCGGCCCCGGAGCAGTATTCTTCGCTCGAAGCCTAAACACAGCCGCGTTCAACTCTTCTGCCTCAATGGAAGGCACTTCGTCTGACGCCTCTACCCCTGCGTTTTGCGGAGGGGCCATTACTGGAGGGGTATGTTCAGCTCTGTGTGGAAACAGAGCACTTACCACCCCTTCCAGCAGCCGAGGCTCCAAAGTTTGCGTCAGTGGAGGCGCATATCCGCGGAGCTTTCCGCGTACCACCCGATAGGGGCGTCCCCACGGATCGTTATTCAGGGTCTCCAGAAGCGCCTGCCACGATTCGGCTTTGGCCTGTACAATCGCCAGCTGTAGAGCCCTCTTTGCTTCTTTGTAGGACTCATAGAGCTGGTCCGCCACGGTGTTATCGGCTCCAGGGCGCCGCAGATGACTATTGGCTCTAGTGTACTGGCGTCTCACCGACACGCAATTTGCGCGCAGTTCCGCGATGTGTTCAGACCACCAGTACACTTGCCGTCTTGGAGGCCGAGGTCGGATCCGGGGCATAGCCATGTCGCTAATATGCGTCATGGCCACTCGAAACCTTTCCACCTCTGCCTCAACCTCTATAGGTTCTGTTGCCGGCAACCAGGCCTGTACCATAGCGGCTTCTGCCAAAGCCTCTCTGTCCAGGCGTCTTAGTGCCCATCTGGGAGATGACGGGCTGTCACTCCTTGGAGTATTTGGAGGTATTAGGGAGGAGACATCGAACCGAATATATCGGTGATCTGATAACGTCTCCTCAACCACAATCACCCTCCACTCATGAATTTGGCGCGCCACGGCAGGGGTAGCAAACGTAACGTCCACTATGGACCCCCCCTGTCGCCTCACGCAAGTATTGACAGACCCCCGGTTCACAACACAGAGGCCGATCGCCATCGCCCACTCTTCGAGAGCTCTGCCCTTCGATTCCGTGCTAGGTGCACCCCACATAGTCGACTTCCCATTGAGGTCACCCATCAAGAGTAACGGGTGGGGAAGGAGTTGGTTAATTGCGGCCCCTAAATCCTCCAAGAAAGCCTCAAAATCCTCAAGCGACCTATTGGGAGAGAAATACGTCCCCACGACGATGATATCTCGCCATAAAGCCGCGACGTATCCATCTCCCTTCGCTTTTTCAACAAGAGGTGGTACGTCCATATCTGCCGCTACTGTGATAGCTGCCAAGCCAGCCCTGTCCCCTATCCAGTTGTTTCGGTCAGGGACAAAATAGGGCTCGGAGGCAACTGCCAGTTCAATCGACCACTGTGCCATGCTCTGCAGGAAAAGGTCCTGAGCAGCGGGACAGTGATTCAGATTCGCTTGGAGGAGACGATGGGTCGTATGGTCCATTAAGGGTCAACTACGATCATAGCCTCCTGCTCCACTGGTTTTACCTGTGCTGGAGCTGGTTTTGGGGGGGCGTTGTCAGCCGGGGTCCTAACGGCTGACTTTTTGCCCTTTCCCTTTCCCTTCGTTGTGGCAGGAACGCAGGCTCTCGATCCTATCACATGATCCGCCGGACGGTTGGCGGCTGCACATAACCCGCATTGGGCTGACTCAGTGCACACACCTGCGTTGTGACCGTCTTGACCGCAGCGATAGCACATGTTGCTGCGGTCGACCGCTGATGTGCACATTGGTCTGGTGTGACCAATTTCCATACACCTGAAGCACCGCATGGGCCTGGGCTCAAGCACCTTCACTTTTGCCGGGACCCAACCGACAAGAAGACGCCCCGCTGCAGCAAGTTTTTTGGCTGCAGCCGCTGGGCATTTTACCCAAACGGTACCATCTCCCATCGGACTTGACCGGATGCTACCTGCCTTGATATCTTCCCTCGCACAGCCCCCCTTTTCGACTATTGCATCGATGACTTCGACCCTAAGGACGGAGTCATCGAGGCCGGAGATGCGCAATTCTACGCATTTCTTTGGTCGCGTTATTACGACTGTATCTCCAAGCACCTCCCTCAGTTTAACGGCCAAAGCGTCGGCTTTATCGCCGCTCGTTGCACCGGCCACCTCCAGCATCCTAGCTCCTGTCACCGTCTTCTTTATTTTGACGTTTGTGATACCCAGGTCCGGGAGCTTGATGCTTGCCTTGGCCCTGGATATCACGGACGCGTATGTCTCCCCTTTTTCAACAGCTGTGGGCTGCAGTGTCAAAATGACCGCTGTAGAGCGGGGTGGTACCACCTTGATTGGCCCACCAGAATTAGGCTTTTTGGCTGAATTGCTAGCATCTGGCGTTCTGATGGTTGGCTTTCCACTATCTTTTGCCTTCTTTTTCCTCCCAACTACTTTTGTCCACGTCTCTTCTGTGGCCTTTGAAGTAGAAGGAGGTGGCTTCGTCTTTGCCGAGTTCGATATCTCCGCAGGAGTTTTCTTCGGCTTCCGCTTTCTTTTTCGTTCAGTGGAGTCGGCGGATAAAATAGCTGCAGCGCCGGGCGTGTTAGTCGTAGGATTCTGACCTCCACGAGTGACAGGGGCAGGTTTTGCAGCTTTCCTGCTATCCGCAGCCAGCGGCGGGCGGATGCGTGGTTCCGGAAGAAGTCTGCTCTCGAGAGCCTCAAAACGAGCAGAAATCATAGGACCCACTGACCTCAACATATGAGCTGTGATCTCCTCCAAGTTTAGCGGAGTCCGGTTAGTGGCCCGCAGAATTTTTCGACCCTCAGGAGGTGGAAGGGGAGGAAACTCTTCCATGTCTATGTCTCCTGCCATCTGTGAGGCCCGCTTATTAAGCGGAACTGGAGTGGAGGGATACTCCGATACGCTCCGCGATGGTGAAGGAGGACGAACCGAAGTCACCCGTCTCTCCATATCTGCCCGCAAACTTTTGACCTCTTTGCGAAGTTCCGCCATCTCTTGCCGAAGCCACTGATTTTCGGCCTGAAGCGCTACACACTCCTCTGAGGCCGTGCGACCTGCCAGCTTGGCTAGCAAGTCCCGCACAACAGTGGCTGAGTCCTTTAGGGCGCGCACAAAAGTGCCCTTCAGGTGTTTGGAGTTATTCGCAACCTTATTAATGGTTGCGACTACTGTCTCCACTTGCCGGCTGATGTCTGCTGCCGATTCTCCTTTGGCATCCTGACTGATCGCCATGGCAGAATGTGATTTTTTAGCGGCTGCCCGAGTCTCACGCATTTTAGAAGCCTGCTCCATAACCTCTTTTTCGGCCTGTATCTCAAGCTCCTCTCTCTGGAGCTTAAGGAATTGGCTCTTTGCCTTAGCCAGTCCTACATACTGCCCAGTAGTAGGCGGCCGACCTCTCCCCCTTTTGGAAGACGCCTTTGGAGGCGTATCTTCTTTGTCAGAGCTTGAAGACTCCGAAAGACGGAGACTTTGACGCCCACGACCACGTTTGTTGGAAACAGAACTCCTTCTAGAGCCCGTCTCCCCATCTTCAACCGTCACCAATGAGTCAGCGTCGGACGAGCGGCCCGACACCAGATCCATTGCAACGGATGGTGTGTCATCGCGAGATTCGCGATCGCTATATTCTTCTCCTCCCTTTAACGTCGTTTTTTTAATTTGAGACATCTGGATTGGGATTCCCACGAGTATGGCGGATAAACGGTCCGTCCAGGCGGTGCCCCCTGCACCTGGATAAGGCTATATACTGTGAAGGTCGCCCGGTATTCACAGGGTATTTACGACTTTTCCGTGTCGGGTTTTATAGACTTTTCCCTGTCACAGGCCGGCCAATTAAGGCAAGCCCCCCGCTCTCGATTAAACACAACATACCCCAGCCACGCCCTGCCGAGGTCGTTGAAGTGCTAATCGAGTCTACGGTCACAGCCGAACTGGCGCTCAGTTCGTCCCGAGCAGCACGTTTGTGCCGCTCCCCCTCCATCACTCGTCCAACGTACCCTCTGTCCAGCAGAGGGGAACACGTGGAGAGCGTTCAGCGCGAGATGGTCTAGCCCAAACGGCCCCATCCGCGTGTCAGGTTATTGGCCATCGGTCAACAAGAGTTCCTAAGAACAGTTGTTATCCGATGCCCAGGGTGCACCGTCCCAGACCCATTGCCCATCCCCCCGAACGGATTCAAGGGGATTGACAATGGGCTGGGCGCTCGTGGAGGTTACCTGACCTAGCACCCCAACCTAACCTAACCTTTTTTTTTTTTTTTTTTTTTTTTTTTTACTTGGGGAAATGCCCACGCATACCCTCCCGCCGCAGGGGCAGCAGGAGGGTTATGTCGGACTCGAACCGACTAAAACCCCAAGGTGTTCCTCTTCTCGCCATGGGGGCGGGATCACAGGTATCGCGTTAGCATTCTTCTGTGACCCCGCCGGCGCCGGCCTGCCAGCTAGCTAGCGGGCCCCATCTTCTGGAGGTCTGCTAGGACCTCCATGTGCCGCCTCGGTAGAACGTACAGGAACACATTGCACGTTCTCCGGTCTCGGGGCCTCTTTCTGTGGTGACGGTCGCCCCTGTGACCGCCACCAGAGGCCTCTGTTATGGAGGCATGAGGCGAGCTTCGGCTCGCCTCCTGCGTCCTGGGCGCCGGCGGCGGATCGAGGGAGCGTCGGGCTCAGCCTCTCTCTCTCGCTCCGCCGCTTCCTTCTGCGAAAGAACGCTTTCGCAGAAGGTTTGCACCGCCTGCCAAGACGTCTCGGAGTCGACCATAGCTTGCACCAGGGTCGACAGCGAGAGGTCGGGACCCACCGCAGCGACGAGAACACTGCGCGGCTCCGCCCATGCTGGGCATACCTCTAAGGTATGTTGCGCAGTGTCTTCGTCGCAGCCACTGCAGTGGTGGCACGCCTCTGTCTGCTCCCTTCCGGCTATGCGACACAGGTACTTTCCGAAGCATCCGTGTCCGGAAAGCACCTGCGTCAGCCGGAAGGAGAGGCATCCGTGCTGCCTGCTCGTCCAGTCTTCGAGGACTGGCCGAACAGCCTGGACGGTCCAGTGGCCGGCCGTGGGTTGGGCCAGCCTCTCCTCCCACTTCTCGATCAGGACGCGCCAAGCCTCGGATCTCCGCGCATCCACCTCCCTTGGCGGGGGATTTTCTCCCCGGCTCTGGAGGTCCAAGCGCCATTCATAGATGGTGGCTTGAACCTCTGCCTCCAAATCCCACGGAGGGGACCCCGCCAGGACGCATGCCGCCTCAAAGGAGATGGTGCGGTACCCTCTGATCACTCTAATGGCCAGCACTCTTTGCGGTGTCCGCAAGAGTGCTATGTTTTGGGCCTTTAGTGTCTCAGACCAGATGGGGGCTCCATAAAGAGCCATGGACCGCACCACCCCCATGTATAGGCGGCGACTTGCACCTCTCGGTCCACCCAGGTTCGGCTGCAGTCCCGACAGTGCAGATGCTGCCTTAATGAGCTTGGGGGACAGACGGGAAAAATGCTCCCGAAAGTTCCATCTGCTATCGAGGACGAGTCCCAGATATTTCATGTGAGACCCGACCTCGATACGGACACCACCAACGACGATGTGGAAACTCGGAGGTGGTCCATTCCTTGGCCCGTGAAAAACAAGGGCCTCGGATTTGTGTAGGGCCACCTCGAGCCCCAACATTCTCATTCTACTGACCACTTGGGCCACTCCCGCAGTCGCTAGTCGGGCAGCCTCTCTGTGGCTGTTCCCCCGGGCCATAACCAGGGTGTCATCTGCATAGCAGACTAGGTTAAGGCCCGGGAGGAGAGCACCTCGTAGCACCCAGTCATAGCCGATGTTCCAAAGGAGAGGACCAAGAACCGACCCCTGTGGAACACCGCACTTCATTTCGTGCCGCAGATCCTCCCTCTGCCCAGGGTACGCAACGTACCTGTCGTCCAGATAGTCTGCGACAATTCGGCTTAGGTAGGGAGGCACATCATGATACTTCAGTGCCTCCCTAATACAGCTCCAGGGAAGGGAGTTGAAAGCATTGGCAATGTCTAATGACACCGCCAATACCACTCCACCCCTGGATACCTCCTCTTCCGCAAAGGACTTGACACGACGGATCGCGTCAATGGTCGACCGTCCCGTGCGGAAGCCGAACTGTCTCTCCGACAGGTCTGGGCCCACGTCGCGTAGGTGCTTGGTGAGGCGAGTTGCGATTATTCGCTCAAAAAGTTTGCCCACCTCATCCAGAAGCACGATTGGGCGGTAGGCAGAAGGAGACTCTGCAGGACGCCCTTCCTTCTTCAACAGTACCAGCCTGCCCGTCTTCCAAGGAGAGGGAAACCGACCACATTGAAGACAAGCCATGTATAGTCGCTTGATCCTCTCCCCTAAAGCCTCTATAGCTAAAGCTAGGACGCGGCCATGGATTCCATCCGGCCCTGGAGCAGTGTTCTTTACCCGGAGCCTACGAACGGCCACGTCCAGCTCTTTCTGCTCAATGGGAGGAACTTCGGCTAGGGCGTCTACCTCCGTGTTTCGGGGAGGTGCCATTACTGGAGGGTTGTGCTCAGCCCTATTTGGGAACAGGGTACACACCACCTCCTCCAGTAGCCGAGGTTCAAGACTCTGAGTCAGCGGAGGGGCCCATCCGCGGAGCTTACCGCGTACCAACCTATAAGGGCGCCCCCACGGGTCATTGTCTAGGGTCTCCAGGAGTTGCCTCCACGAGTCAGCTTTGGCTTGAACGATAGCCAGCTGCAGAGCCTTCTTCGCCTCGTTGTAGGCCTCGTACAGCTGGTCCGCCGCAGTCTGGTCCGCTCCAGGTTGCCGCAGATGTCTGTTGGCCCTTGTGTACTGGCGTCTCACTGACACGCAATTTGCGCGCAGTTCCGCAATGTGTGGAGACCACCAGTACACTTGCCGTCTTGGAGGCCGAGGTTTGATTCGGGGCATGGCCATGTCACTGATATGTGTCATAGCCACCCGAAACCATTCCACCTCAACCTCAACCTCCACAGGCTCTGTTGCCGGCAACCAAGCCTTCACCATGGCAGCTTCTGCCAAAGCCTCTCTGTCAAGGCGCCTCAGAGCCCATCTGGGCGAAGACGGGCAGTCTCTCCTTGGAGTAGTTGGTGGTGTTGGAGAGGAGACATCGAATCGAATATAACGGTGATCCGATAACGTCTCCTCTACAACAATCACCCTCCAGTCTCGGATGATGCGTGCCACGTCAGGGGTAGCAAACGTTACGTCTACTATAGACCCCCCCTGTCGTCTCACGCATGTGTTGACCGAGCCCCTGTTTGCCACACAGAGGCCGATCGCCAGTGCCCACTCCTCTAGGGCTCTGCCCTTGGATTCGGTGCTGGGGGCACCCCAAGCAGTAGATTTGCCATTGAGGTCCCCCATCACCAACAGCGGATGAGGAAGTAGCCGCCTTATTGCAGCCCCCAAATCCTCCAAGTAAGCCTCGAAAGCCTCGAGAGACCTGTTGGGGGAAAAGTACGCCCCCACAACAATCACACCTCTCCACAGGGCCGCAACGTATCCATTCCCTTTTAGTTTTTCCACAAGGGGTGGAACGTCTGCGCCCGCCGCTATGGTTATGGCCGCTAAACCAGCTCGATCTCCTATCCAGTTGTCCCGAGCAGGAACAAGGTAGGGCTCGGAAGCTACTGCCAACTCGATTGACCACTGCGCCATACTCTGCAGGAAAAGATCCTGAGCAGCTGGGCAGTGGTTTAAATTCGCTTGGAGGAGGCGATGGATCGTACCGTCCATTTATGACTAGAATATAATCATCGCCTCCTGCTCCACTGGCGTTACCTGCACCGGAGTCAGTTTTGGTGGGGCATTATCAGCCGGGGTCTTGACGGCTGATTTTTTACCCCTGCCCTTCCCTTTCAAAGAGGTGGGACTGCAGGCTTTAGACCCCACCACATGATCCGCAGAACGATTGGCGGCAGCACACAATCCGCATCGGGCCGCTTCCGTACATACATCGGCTTTGTGTCCATCCTGTCCACAGCGGTAGCACATATTGCTGCGGTCGACAGCTGATGTGCACATCGGCCTTGTGTGACCCACTTCTAGGCACCTGTAGCACCGCATGGGCCTCGGCTCTAGCACTTTCACTTTAGCCGGGACCCATCCGACAAGCAGACGTCCTTCTGCCGCTAGTTTTTTGGCAGCAGCCGCTGGACATTTCACCCAAATAGTGCCATCTCCTAAAGGACTTGACCGAATGGTTCCGGCCTGGACATCTTCCCTTGCACAGCCCCCCTTTTCGGCGACTGCATCGACGACTTCGACTCTAAGGACGGAGTCATCGAGGCCAGAGATGCGCAATTCTGCGCATTTTTTCGGTCGCGTAACCAGGGCAGCTTCTCCCAGAACCTCTCTCAGCTTTACAGCCAGAGAGTCAGCCTTATCCCCGCTTGTAGCTCCAGCCACTTCTAGCATGCGGGCACCCGTTACCGTCTGTTTTATCCTTACGTTTGTGATACCCAGGTCAGGGAGCTTTATGCTCGCCTTTGCCCTGGATATCAGAGACGCATAGGTTTCTCCTTTTTCAGCCGCCGCAGGCTGCAGCGTTAAAATGACTGCTGTCGAGCGGGGTGGAACCACTTTTACCGGCTTAGCAGCAACAGGTTTTTTCGCTGGTGTATTAGCCACTGGTTTTTTAGCCTTCTGTTGAGCCGATCCGCGGGTTGAAGAATCCACATTATTTTGCTTCTTCTTCTTCTTTCTCCCAACTACCTTGGACCACGTCTCCTCTGTGGTTTGTGTAGTGTGAAGAGAAGGACCAGAAGACTGTGTATGTGCAACAGATTTCTTCGCCTTCTTCTTCCTCTTTTGAGTTTGGCCGGCAGATGAAGTAGTAGTGGTGGCAGAAGCCTGTCAATCCGCTGCTAGTGGAGGTCTCATACGTGGCTCTGGTGGTAGCCTGCTCTCAAGGGCCTCAAATCGGGCAGAGATCAAAGGGCCCACTGCCCTCATGATGTGGGCATTGAGTTCCTCCAGATCACGTGGAGTCTGACTGGCCGCTCTTAAGATCTTCCTACCTACGAGAGGTGGTAGGGGAGGAAACTCTCCCATGTCCACATCATTTTCAACCGATCGCACCGTCAGGACGGGTGACTTACCCGATGCAACAGGTGTGGGAACAGGTTGAACCTCCTCAATATCGCCACTGCGAGCGGGCGAAACAGGCGGCGGCTGGCAGGGTGGGCATGACAAAATAGCCCTTCTCTCCATGTCCAGCCGTAAGTCCGCGACTTCTTTGCGGAGCTCAGCCATCTCGTTCCGCAGCCGTACATTCTCAGCCTGGAGGAAAGCACATTCTTCCGAGGCCGTGCGACCTGCCAATTCAGACAACAGGTCCCGGACTGTGGCAGCAGAGTCCTTTAGGGCCCGTACAAACGTGCCCTTCAGATGCTTCGAGTGTGAAGCAACCTTGGTGATAGTTGCTACCACTGCTTCCACCTGACGGCTGATATCGGCTGCTGTTGTCCCCTCAGCATTCTCCGAACACGCCCCTGCAGCCTGCGCTTTTTTTGCAGCTGCTCGTGTCTCTCGCATTTTGGAGGCCTCCTCCATTACCTCTCTTTCGGCTTGAATCTCAAGTTCCTCCCGTTGGAGCTTGAGAAACTGGCTTTTTGCCTTGGCCAGGCCCACATACTGCCCAGTGGTAGGCGGTCGGCCTCTTCCTCTTTTAGAGGGCGCCTTAGGAGGCGCATCCTCCGCGCTCGAGCTTGAAGTTTCGGAAAGCGTTCCAGTTCTTCGAAGCCCGTGACCACGCTTCACGGAGCTTGAGCTCCTTCTGGAGCCCTTCTCCCCATCTTCTACCGTGACTGATGAATCAGCGTCTGACGAGCGGCTCAACGCTAGATCCATTGCCAAGGATGGTGTTCCTTCGCGATTATCGCGATTATTTTCTCCCCCCATAAACCCCGTTTTTTTAGACATCTTGTTGGGATTCCCACGAGTATGGTGGATAAACGGTCCGTCCAGGCGGTGCCCCCTGCACCTGGATAAGGCTATATACTGTGAAGGTCGCCCGGTATTCACAGGGTATTTACGACTTTTCCTTGTCGGGTTTTATAGACATTTCCCTGTCGCAGGCCGGCCAATTAAGGCAAGCCCTCCGCTCTCGATTAAACACAACATACCCCAGCCACGCCCTGCTGAGGTCGTTGAAGTGCTAATCGAGTCTACGGCAACAGACGAACTGGCGTTCAGTTCGTCCCGAGCAGCACGATTGTGCCGCTCCCCCTTCCATCACTCGTCCAACGCACCCTCTGTCCAGCAGAGGGGAATACGTGGAGAGCGCTCCGCGCGAGATGGTCTAGCCCAAACGGCCCCATCCGCGTGTCAGGTTATTGGCCATCAGTCAACAAGAATTCCTAAGAAAAGTTGTTATCCGATGCCCAGGGTGCACCGTCCCAGACCCATTGCCCATCCCCCCGAACGGATTCAAGAGGATTGACAATGGGCTGGGCGCTCGCGCTAACCTAACCTAACCTAACCTTTTTTTTTTTTTTTTTTTTGTTGACGCTGGGAAAAATGCGTTACGCATCCCCTCTCGTCAGGGGTCGAGAGGGGTATGTGGGACTCCCCGGGAAAACAATTCCCGGTATACCCACTAAACAACCCAGCGGCACTCCCGCATCGCCAGGACGATAGAGGACTGGGAATCCGGCAGAGCCTTTACGTCCAGTCCTCCACCGGCGATTGCCCGCCATTGAGGCGGACTCATCGTGCCCTTCCCTGTCGGAAGGGCCCCAGGAATAGCCGTGAGTGCTCGACTATTCCCGCCCCTCGTTGTGGTGAGCAGTGCAATGCGAGCGGAGGCGCCCCCGCGCCTGCCGCCCGCTACTCACCACCGGGCAGTGGGAGATGGTTTCTCCGTCTTCTCCTGCCCCTTCTCCGCCTGCGGAGCGGCGCCGCGTTCGGGTCGTCCTCACGCGCGCGCTCCGCCGCCTCCTTTTGCGAGATCACGTCCTCACAAAAGGAGGCGACCGCCGCCCATGCCCTCTCGCTCTCCAGCATGGCGTTTACCACACTGGGCAGCGAGAGGTCCCGCCCTATCACCGCGGTCAGGCTACTGCGCTGCTCCGACCATAACGAGCACACCTCGAGGGTGTGCTGCGCAGTGTCTTCTGCCGCGCCGCAGCCGTGGCACGATGGGCTCTCCTCCCTCCCGATCCGGTGCAGGTACGATCCGAAGCAGCCGTGCCCGGATAGCACCTGCACCAGCCGGAATGAGAGGAAACCATGCGACTAACCTAACCTAACCTAACCTAACCTAACCTTTTTTTTTTTTTTTTTTTTTTTTTTTTTTTACTTTGGGAAATGCGTTACGCATACCACACAACTTTCGGGGTGAGTTGTGTGGTTATGTGGGACTCCCGTTATTCGGTATACCCACTAAAACCCAAAGATGTTCCTCCTTCCCGCTTTTGTCGTGGTCACGGGAACGCAATTGCACACAACCGCGACCACGACAGCGGACGCCCTTTCAGGCCCTCCTCCGAGTGGTGCCCATCACTCGTCTCCTCCGAGGGCTCCCCGGAACATTTAGGGAGCCCACCAGCTCGGGACCCTTGATGCGGGCAATGATCCCCCAATACACGGCCCGCGGGTCCTCATCATGGCGGCGCACGGTCTAGCGCAATAAGATACGCCCGCCGGCGTCGCCCCAGCCTCCTTCGGCGAATGGGGAGCGAGTCGATGGCGTCTTCCCGCTCCCGCTCGGCCGCTTCCTTCTGCGACATGACTGTGTCGCTGAAGGAAGCGACCGCTTGCCAGGCCTCCTCACTATCCACCATGGCGCTGATCATGGTGGGCAGTGACAAGTCCACTCCCAGGACGGCGGACAAGGCAGTGCGAGGGACCTCCCATGCAGGGCACTCCTCGCGCGTGTGCTGTGCCGTGTCCAAAGCCCCACCAACACAATGGTGGCACGCCGGATTGGGCTCCCTTCCGGCAACCCTAAACAGATACTCACCGAAGCAGCCGTGCCCGGTGAGTACCTGAGTGAGGCGGAAGCTGGGAGCGCCATGTCGGCGCTCGACCCATTCTCGGAGAACGGGTCGAATCGCCGCCACTAGCTGTCGACTCGCCGTCGGCACCTCCAATCGCTCCTTCCACATCCGGAAGAGGTCGTCACGGACCTCGTCCCTCCACCGCGTGATCTCCAACGGATGCGGGAGGAGTCCACCGTCTCTTGCTTCAGCCCGCCGTCTGTAAACCGCCGCGAGGACCCGTGCGTCGAGATCCCACGGCGAACTCCCAGCAAGCAGGCATGCGGCATCGTTGGACACTGTTCGGTACGCCCTGGCCACTCTGAGCGCCATGGCCCGTTGCGGACGCCGCAGCAGTGTCCGGTTTTGGGCGCTCAGGGAATCCGCCCATATGGGCGCACCGTACAGAGCCATCGAGCGCACCACCCCCATATACAGGCGGCGGCACGCTCCTCCGGGGCCTCCGAGATTGGGCAGAACTCTGCCGAGTGCTCCGGCTGCGGCCACCAACCTTGGGGCCAAGCGCCGGAAGTGCTCCTGGAACGCCCATCTGCCATCGAGAACGAGTCCGAGATATTTCATTGTCGTACTGATGGCGATGGACGTTCCACCCACCACGATTTGGGAACCTTGAGGCGGCGCGTTCCGAGGCCCATGGAAAACTATGGCCTCGGATTTGTGCAGGGCGACCTCAAGGCCCAGCCGTCTGATTCGGTGAACCACCTGCGCCACACCTGCGGTAGCGAGGACTTTTGCCTCGTGATGAGTGCCTCCGCACGCCGTCACGAGGGTGTCGTCGGCGTAACACGTCACTTCGACCCCCCGCAACGTAGCCCCACGCAGCACCCAGTCGTATCCGATGTTCCACAGGAACGGCCCTAAGACTGATCCCTGTGGAACACCGCACGACATCTCGTGTCGGGCCCAGCCATCCCTCGTCGGGTACACCACAGCCCTTCCTGCGAAATAGTCCTGGATCAGTCTCTGCATGTGATCCGGGACATGGAAGTGGCTAAGCGCCTCCATCACGGCCTCCCAGGGTAACGTGTTGAAGGCATTGGAAATGTCCAACGACACCGCCACCAACACGTCCCTCCGAGAAACCGCTTCCTCGGCCAGGCCCTTTACGCGCATCACCGCATCGATGGTCGATCGGCCGACACGAAACCCGTATTGGGATTCGTGGAGGTTGATGTGCTCGGCGAGACGGGCAACGAGCACACGCTCGAAGAGTTTGCTCGTCTCTCCGAGCAAAACAATCGGCCGATATGCCGACGGCTGGTCAGGCGGGCGACCTTCCTTCTTCAGGAGGACTAATTTTCCCTCCTTCCAGGAGTCCGGGAAGCGGCCCTGCACCAAACATTCGGTGAACAGGGCCGCGATCGAGCCCCCTAGCTCCGGTAGTGCCACAGCCACTACTCTTCCGGGCACACCATCTAGTCCTGGGGCGGTCTTTTTGAGACGCAGCTTCATCGCCGCGTTTCGCAGCTCCGTCTCAGATACCGGCCGGACAACCTCCTCTGCATCAGCTGCGGAAGCCGGGGGAAGGACAACTCCCTCTCTATGTGGAAAGAGAGTGCCCACCACCGACTCCAACAGCTGAGGCGCCAGAGTTGTGGTGAGTGGTGGGGCCCAGGGGCGGAGTTTTTGTCTTACAGCCCGGTAAGGCCTCCCCCATGGGTCCCGATCCAGAATTCCCAGCCACTCTTCCCACGACGCCTGTTTAGCCTGCGCTATCGCGACCTGGAGGGCCACGCACGCCGACCTATACTCCGCATACAGCTCACCCTCCAGGCCATGGTCGCGGACGCGACGTCTGCGGCTTCGGGCGTATCGGCGGCGCGACGCGACACAATCTTGGCGCAGATTGCGCAATTCAGCGTGCCACCAGTACACCTGTCGGCGTCGAGGGAGTGGTCCCGCTCTCGGCATCGACGCGTCGCATATATTGGTAAGCGACGTGCCGAGGCGACTCGCACCGGTGTCTACGTCAGTTGGTCGACTGGAACCGGCCACCCAGGCCTCGAGAATGGCCGTCTCTTTGGCCAACTCCCGGTCCAGTCGA
The DNA here is from genome assembly GCA_949987775.1 of Aproaerema taeniolella. Lineage (NCBI taxonomy): Eukaryota > Metazoa > Arthropoda > Insecta > Lepidoptera > Gelechiidae > Aproaerema > Aproaerema taeniolella. The sequence goes on along the minus strand of CATLJT010000025.1, from coordinate 6,274 downwards.
CTCAACACCCAACGCGGGCCATCCCCACCAGGAGATTGTGCACCTGCTTCTGAGGCAGGGGTGGGCGTGGAGATATCAAAGCGGATGTACCGATGCTCTGACAACGACTCCACGCCCACTTCCACTCTCCATCCTTGGACTCTTTGGGCCAGGGCGGGGGATGCAAATGTCACATCGACGATTGATCCCCCGTTTGGGCGCACGCAGGTGAACACCGATCCCCTGTTGCAGACCGCCAGCCCACTCGCTACCGCCCATTCCTCCAGCGCTATCCCTTTCGGGTCCGTTACGGGGGATCCCCACGCCGCGGATTTGGCGTTGAAATCCCCCGCAAAGATCACGGGGGTGGGGGAAATGCGGGATATAAGCCCGGTCACCTCCACCAAGGCCTGCTCAAAGTCGACGAGCTGCCAACGTGGTGGGAAATATATTCCCAGGACTGCCATCCCGCCGAAGACAGCCAGCACGCTACCCCTACCCCTTGCTATCTTCTCAAGGGGAGGGGAGCCACCGGTGGCCGGAACAAAGATAGCCACCGATCCGTCGCGGTCACCCATCCAGTCATCACGAACTGGGACCACATACGGATCGGAAACAACGGCTACGTTGATCGACCACTCCGCTATGCTCTGGGCTAAGAGGTCCTGAGACCGTGCGGAGTGGTTGATGTTCGCCTGCAGGAAACGGATGGGCGCCATTTATGGATTGGTGTCCATCCGATCCGCTCTGGCCTTTTTAGCCTTGGGCTTAGGCTTGGCTCCGGCCTTCGGCGCACTTTTCACGCCCTGTGCCGTCGGCTTTATGGCCGCAGAGATGCAACCGCCGCCGCCAATCAGGTGGCCTGCTGGCTTTCCCGCCGTCTCACAGATGGGGCAGTTGGGTTGGGCATTACAGTCCCGAGCCCTGTGGCCCGACTTCCCGCAGCGGAAACAAAGTTCGCTGCGGTCTACTGCGCCAGAACATTTGGCCCCAACGTGCCCTGTCTCCAGACAACGGAAGCATCTCATGGGCCGTGGAGCGAGAAGCACAGCTCTTGCCGAAGTCCACCCAACTTTTAAATGCCCAGCATCGGTGACCTTTTTGGCTACCGCAACCGGGCAGCCCAGCCATAGAGAGCCGCCCCCTCTCGGACCGACAGCGATTCGACCAGAGCGGATCGCTTCGGTTGCGCAGCCGCCTGCCTTTGCGACTGCCTCCACAACTTCGGCAGCAGTCACGGTTGTTTAGTGGGTATTCCCGGTATACCCACTAAACAACCCAGCGGCACTCCCGCATCGCCAGGACGGTAGAGGACTGGGAATCTGGCAGAGCCTTTACGTCCACTCCTCCACCGGCGATTGCCCGCCTTTGAGGCGGACTCATCGTGTCCTTCCCTGTCGGAAGGGCCCCAGGAATAGCCGTGAGTGCTCGACTATTCCCGCCCCTCGTTGTGGTGAGCAGTGCAATGCGAGCGGAGGCGCCCCCGCGCCTGCCGCCCGCTACTCACCACCGGGCAGTGGGAGATGGTTAACCTAACCTAACCTAACCTAACCTAACCTAACCTAACCTTTTTTTTTTTTTTTTTTTTTTTTTTTTTACTTGGGGAAATGCCCACGCATACCCTCCCGCCGCAGGGGCAGCAGGAGGGTTATGTCGGACTCGAACCGACTAAAACCCCAAGGTGTTCCTCTTCTCGCCATGGGGGCGGGATCACAGGTATCGCGTTAGCATTCTTCTGTGACCCCGCCGGCGCCGGCCTGCCAGCTAGCTAGCGGGCCCCATCTCCTGGAGGTCTACTAGGACCTCCGTGTGCCGCCTCGTTAGAACGTGCAGGAACACATTGCACGTTCTCCGGTCTCGGGGCCTCTTTCTGTGGTGACGGTCGCCCCTGTGACCGCCACCAGAGGTCTCTGTTATGGAGGCATGAGGCGAGCTTCGGCTCGCCTCCTGCGTCCTGGGCGCCGGCGGCGGATCGAGGGAGCGTCGGGCTCAGCCTCTCTCTCTCGCTCCGCCGCTTCCTTCTGCGAAACGACGGTTTCGCAGAAGGTTTGCACCGCCTGCCACGACGTTTCGGAGTAAACCATGGCTTGCACCAGGGTCGACAGCGAGAGGTCGGGACCCACCGCAGCGACGAGAACGCTGCGCGGCTCCGCCCATGCTGGGCATACCTCTAAGGTATGTTGCGCAGTGTCCTCGTCGCAGCCACTGCAGTGGTGGCACGCCTCTGTTTGCTCCCTTCCGGCTATGCGACACAGGTACTTTCCGAAGCATCCGTGTCCGGAAAGCATCTGCGTCAGCCGAAAGGAGAGGCATCCGTGCTGCCTGTTCGTCCAGTCCTCGAGGACTGGTCGAACAGCCTGGACGGTCCAGAGACCAGCCGTAGGTTGGGCCAGTCTTTCCTCCCATTTTCCCATCAGGACGCGCCGAGCCTCTGTTCTCCGCGCGTCCACCTCTCTAGGCGGGGGATTTTCGCCCTGTCTCTGGAGGTCCAAGCGCCATTCGTAGATGGTGGCTTGAACCTCCGCCTCTAAATCCCACGGAGGGGATCCCGCTAGGACGCATGCCGCCTCAAAGGAGATGGTGCGGTACCCTCTGATCACCCTAATGGCCAGCACTCTTTGCGGTGTCCGCAAGAGCGCTATGTTCTGGGCCTTTAGGGTCTCAGACCAGATGGGGGCTCCATAAAGAGCCATGGACCGCACGACCCCCATGTATAGGCGGCGACTTGCACCTCTCGGTCCACCCAGGTTCGGCTGCAGCCCCGACAGTGCAGATGCAGCCTTAATGAGCCTGGGGGACAGACGGGAGAAGTGCTCCCGAAAGTTCCATCTGCTATCGAGGACGAGTCCCAGATATTTCATATGGGACCCGACCTCAATACGGACACCCCCAACGACGATGTGGAAGCCCGGAGGTGGTCCATTCCTTGGCCCGTGAAATACAAGGGCCTCGGATTTGTGTAGGGCCACCTCGAGCCCCAACATCCTCATTCTACTGACGACCTGCGCCACACCCGCCGTTGCTAGACGGGCAGCCTCTCTGTGACTGTTCCCCCGGGCCATAACCAGGGTGTCGTCTGCATAACAGACTAGGTTAAGACCCGGGAGGAGAGCACCTCGCAGCACCCAGTCATAGCCGATGTTCCACAGGAGAGGACCAAGGACCGACCCCTGTGGAACACCGCACTTCATCTCGTGCCGCAGATTCTCCCTCCGCCCAGGGTACGCGACATACCTGTCGTCCAAGTAATCTGCGACAATTCGGCTTAGGTAAGGGGGCACATCGTGGTACTTCAGTGCCTCCCTAATACAGCTCCAGGGTATGGAGTTGAAAGCATTGGCGATGTCTAATGAAACCGCCAATACCACTCCACCCCTGGAGACCTCCTCCTCCGCGAAGGACTTGACGCAACGGATCGCGTCAACGGTCGACCGTCCCTCGCGGAAACCGAACTGTCTGTCCGACAGATCTGGGCCAACGTCGCGCAGGTGCTTGGTGAGGCGAGTTGCGATTATACGCTCGAAGAGCTTAACCACCTCATCCAAAAGCACTATCGGGCGGTAAGCAGAGGGAGACTCTGCGGGACGCCCTTCCTTTCGTAGCAGCACAAGTCTGCCCGTCTTCCAAGGGGAAGGAAATTGTCCACACTGTAGGCAGAGCTCATACAATTTTTTGAGCCTCTCCCCGAGGGCCTGCATGGCTAAAGCCAGAACGCGACCATGAATACCGTCCGGCCCCGGAGCAGTATTCTTCGCTCGAAGCCTAAACACAGCCGCGTTCAACTCTTCTGCCTCAATGGAAGGCACCTTGTCTGACGCCTCTAACCCCGCGCTTTGTGGAGGGGCCATTACTGGGGGGGTGTGCTCAGCTCTGTGTGGAAACAGAGCACTTACCACCCCTTCCAGCAGCCGAGGCTCCAAAGTTTGCGTCAGTGGAGGCGCATATCCGCGGAGCTTTCCACGTACCACCCGATAGGGGCGTCGCCACGGATCGTTGTTCAGGGTCTCCAGAAGCGCCTGCCACGATTCGGCTTTGGCCTGTACAATTGCCAGCTGTAGAGCCTTCTTTGCTTCTTTGTAGGCCTCATACAGCTGGTCCGCCACGGTGTTATCGGCTCCAGGGCGCCGCAGATGACTGTTGGCTCTAGTGTACTGGCGTCTCACCGATACGCAATTTGCGCGCAGTTCCGCGATGTGTTCAGACCACCAGTACACTTGCCGTCTTGGAGGCCGAGGACGGATTCGGGGCATAGCCATGTCACTTATATGTGTCATGGCCATCCGGAACCATTCCACCTCAGCCTCAACCTCCACAGGCTCTGTTGCCGGCACCCAAGCCTGCACCATGGCGGCCTCTACCAAAGCCTCTCTGTCGAGACGCTTCAAAGCCCATCTGGGAGAAGACAGGCTGTCCCTCATGGAGTCTGTTGGAGGCGTCGGGGAGGAGACATCAAACCGAATATATCGGTGATCCGACAGGGTCTCCTCTACCACAATCACCCTCCAATCCCGGATGATGCGCGCTACGTCAGGGGTAGCAAACGTGACGTCTACTATGGACCCCCCATGTCGTCTCACGCATGTGTTAACCGAGCCCCTGTTTACCACACAGAGGCCGATCGCCAGTGCCCACTCCTCTAGGGCTCTGCCCTTGGACTCGGTGCTGGGGGCACCCCAAGCAGTAGATTTGCCATTGAGGTCCCCCATCACCAACAGCGGATGAGGAAGTAGCCGCCTTATTGCAGCCCCCAAATCCTCCAAGTAGGCCTCGAAAGCCTCGAGAGACCTGTTAGGGGAAAAGTACGCCCCCACAATAATGATACCTCTCCATAAGGCCGCGACGTATCCATTCCCCTTTAATTTTTCCACAAGGGGTGGGACATCCATACCCGCCGCTACGGTGATGGCCGCTAAGCCAGCCCGATCTCCTACCCAATTATCCCTATCAGGGACAAAGTAGAGCTCAGAAGCAACTGCCACCTCGATTGACCACTGCGCCATGCTCTGCAGGAAAAGATCCTGAGCAGCTGGGCAGTGGTTTAAATTCGCTTGGAGGAGGCGATTGGTCGTACCGTCCATTTATTACTAGAATATAATCATCGCCTCCTCCTCCACTGGCGTAACTTGCGCGGGAGTCAGTTTTGGGGGGGCATTTTCAGCCGGGGTCTTGACGGCTGATTTTTTACCCTTACCCTTCCCCTTCGGCGCGGCGGAGGTGCAGGCTTTACACCCTACCACGTGATCCGCAGAACGATTGGCGGCTGCACACAAACCACATCGGGCCGATTCCGTGCATACATCCGCTTTGTGTCCATCCTGTCCGCAGCGGTAACACATACCGCTGCGATCGACAGCGGATGTGCACATCGGCCTTGTGTGACCCACTTCCAGGCATCTGTAACACCGCATGGGCCTGGGCTCGAGCACTTTCACTTTAGCCGGGACCCATCCGACAAGCAGACGTCCTTCTGCCGCTAGTTTTTTGGCAGCGGTCGCCGGGCATTTCACCCAAATGGTGCCGTCTCCTTTAGGACTTGACCGAATGGTCCCGGCCTTTATGTCTTCCCTTACACAGCCTCCTTTTTTGGCGACTGCATCGATTACTTCGACCCTGAGGACAGAGTCATCGAGGCCAGAGATGCGCAATTCTGCGCATTTCTTCGGCCGCGTCACTAGGGCAGTTTCTCCCAGGACTTCTCTCAGCTTTGCAGCCAGGACGTCAGCCTTATCTCCGCTTGTAGCTCCAGCCACCTCCAGCATACGGGCACCCGTCACCGTCTGTTTTATTCTCACGTTTGTGATACCCAGGTCAGGGAGCTTTATGCTCGCCTTTGCCCTGGATATCAGAGACGCGTAAGTTTCTCCCTTTTCAGCCGCCGCAGGCTGCAGTGTTAAAATTACTGCCGTGGAGCGAGGTGGCACCACCTTAACTGGCTTAACAGCAACAGGTTTCTTCGCGTGTGCCCAGCCTATTGTCAATCCTCTTGAATCCGTTCGGGGGGATGGGCAATGGGTCTGGGACGGTGCACCCTGGGCATCGGATAACAACTTTTCTTAGGAATTCTTGTTGACCGATGGCCAATAACCTGACACGCGGATGGGGCCGTTTGGGCTAGACCATCTCGCGCTGAGCGCTCTCCACGTATTCCCCTCTGCTGGACAGAGGGTGCGTTGGACGAGTGATGGAGGGGGGAGCGGCACAATCGTGCTGCTCGGGATGAACTGAACGCCAGTTCGTCTGTGGCCGTAGACTCGATTAGCACTTCAACGACCTCAGCAGGGCGTGGCTGGGGTAT
>CATLJT010000024.1:0-44000 GCA_949987775.1 Aproaerema taeniolella | reverse complement strand
CCTCACAATCTAGTTCGAGAAAAAGAAGAATTAGGCTTAATAAAAGAGCAAAATACCGACAAGGTTCGGCGCAACAATGACAAACTATAATGTGTATAATGAACCTACTTTCGCCTTGTTCTACGGGGAGACTTTGCCCTGGATGACTCCACAGTCGGTTTGCCGGTTGCCTGATCATGTGTTGACGCCTTTGGTGGTGCAGAGGCCGATACTGGGTGCTCCGACATCAGAGCACGAAGATCGGACATAACCTCAACTCGTTTGCGTGATTTGTCAGGAACGATGATGAATATTTTGCCGTCTGAGGACCAGCAATTTCGAACACCATAATACTTACGCGCTTCCATGAAAACCATGTGTCTGGGCTTAGTCAAAAATTCAGAGATGGTAACACCGGACCCCTTGAGAGATGTTTTGGCTTCCCAGACTATGCGACGATGGTCAATGTCGCGGAACCTTACCAGGATACTTCTTGGTTTTTGGTCATCCACACGGGACCCTAGACGGTGGACCACTTGTAAATCCGCGCAGGTAATCTCTTCGGACATTTTGTCTTTAAATAACTTAGTGACCGCAGCATCTAATTTTTTTAACCCCCGACGCAAAAAGAGGGGTGTTATAAGTTTGACCGCTATGTGTGTGTGTCTGTGTGTCTGTGTGTCTGTGTGTCTGTGTGTCTGTGTGTCTGTCTGTGGCACCGTAGCTCTCAAACGGGTGAACCGATTTGGATGCGGTTTTTTTTATTTACAAGCAGGGTTTTTGGCGATGGTTCTTAGATACGTTTTATCAAAATCGGTTCAGCCGTTTCAAGGTCATCAGCTCTTTTGTTAGCTGCGGTAGGGTTCTTAGACTCTTAATGTGTATTTACTTTACTTTCAAACATACATGTGACCTAAAACTTGAAATACTCATGTATGCTTAATAACTATGCAGGGTTATGGAACTCTTGGTCTGATGCTGCAGCCAAGATATCCAGAACACTAGCACACTCTTAAAAAAATAATAGCAGATATGTCGTGTTTGGACTCGTTTTGTTCAGTATTTGATTCTGCATACAATGCAATGGTGGCAACACGGTGAGCTGATGCTGCGGCCAGGATATCCAGAACACTAGCACATCCTTGAAAAAATAATAGCAGATATGTCGTGTTTGGACTCGTTTTGATCAGTATTTGATTCTGCATACAATGCAATGGTGGCAACACCGTGAGCTGATGCTGCGGCCAGGATATCCAGCACACTAGTACACTCTTAATTATTTTGTAAATAAGTTAAAAATTTTGAAATAAAAATTAAATTAAAAATTTAAAAAACCCCCCCCGCAAAAAAGTAAAGCGGACATTTAAAAAGTAAAAAATAATACCTTTCGTCGAGCCATCAAATTCATTTCAGAAATACCTATATATATATTTTAATTATCGAAATCGATGGATGGCACGACAGGGTTTGCTCATTAAAATGGCGCTATAATGTCGCGTCGGGGTACCGCTTTAGTGAATCAGACCCTTCATTTGATTGACTATTCACTGATTCACTAAAGCGGTACCCCGACGCGACATTATAGCGCCATTTTAATGAGCAAACCCTATCGTGCCATCCATCGATTTCGATAATTAAAATATATCCCATCAAAAACAATACTTGTCAAAAAAACCAAGTCTCGCAACTCAGTTGTTCTGCGGTAAAAAGTTGTGAGATCCATGTAATACCAAGTCGGTTATTAATTTATTCAGTCTCTACTTAAGCGACATTCTGTCTTAATACGTCCAGTCTCTAAGACCACGATCGTGATCCATAACAATTGAAAATCAATTGTGTCTGGAATCTCCGTACTCAAAGCATTAAGTTGTTACGTAATAATTAACAGCATCTTATAGTGACGCATATCAATATTAAAATTCTTTAATGTTTTATATAAATATATCGAGACTTGGCCATCGCACTAAATAATTGAATTTACATGTGTTTTCAGGCGATTGAATTTACACGTGTTTTCAGGCGATGGCCAAGTCTCAATATATTTATATAAAACATTAAAGAATTTTAATATTGATATGCGTCACTATAAGATGCTGTTAATTATTACGTAACAACTTAATGCTTTGAGTACGGAGATTCCAGACACAATTGATTTTCAATTGTTATGGATCACGATCGTGGTTTTAGAGACTGGACGTATTAAGACAGAATGTCGCTTAAGTAGAGACTGAATAAATTAATAACCGACTTGGTATTACATGGATCTCACAACTTTTTACCGCAGAACAACTGAGTTGCGAGACTTGGTTTTTTTGACAAGTATTGTTTTTGATGGGATCTCATTTCTTTTTGTATTTTGTAGACAGTTCTACTTTTTTCCTTTTCGGTACCTTCTACTTATTGTATATATGTATATCTACCAGCAACGAATTTTCTTAAAGCCCTCTCTCTGAGAGAAATAATATCAGTAAACCAATGAGAGTAGCCTTTAGTCATCAAACTAATATAGCAATCGAAATTATCAATGAAAATCGCAAATTTATAGGTAAGAATTCTGGGCACATCCGAACAGCATTGGGTCGCTCGCGCGTATGAGCGCGGCTGCTGCTCGCTCGGCGTAATTCACCTTTCCGCGCGCCCCGCCACTGTCCCCGCCCCGCGCCCTCACGCTAGCACTGCGCAGCGCGTAGTAACGGCCCGCGCTCACTCGCTAGCATCGCAGCGCGTGGTATAATAATTAATTTACAACCTTACGCACTCGTAATAAGTACGAATACGCACGTAGGTACGTTTTTTGCATTAAATAATTTAATTTACACGTGTTTTCATGACGGGAATACCCATTTTTTGCTCGATTTGGCAGAGGCACTACCATGCGCCTATATTTATATGGGACTAGCTTAAACCCGCGGCTTCGCACGCAATAATAATAACTGTCGTAAAACATCGTTACGAATAAAGCCAATATTGAAAAATTTAACTGAAGACTTGGCTGTATGGGCTTAGTTTTCTTTGCGGTCTTTTCTAGATTTTTTAGTTTTTCCTTGATTCATACACCAAACACTACTTATATTCCAAATTTGAAGCTTCTAGGTCTGCTAGAAGTGCCTTAGAATTTTGATGATCGGTGAGTCAGTGAGTGACAAAATTAAGAAATTTGACCCGTTATAATTCTTAAAATACTGATTCAAATTGAATGAAATTTGAAATATACCGTGTCTTTACAATGCTTGCATGGTTACTGAAAATTTTAGTCTTCTAGTTTTATCCACAACGAAGTTACAGGGGCTCGAAAATGGTCTGAATTGCTTCGAGAAAAGGATGGTACGGCCGTTTCGCTTTTTTGCTCGACTTGGTGGGGGCACTGCCGTGCCCCCAGATATATAGGTATTTCTGAAATGAATTTGATGGCTCGACGAAAGGTATTATTTTTTACTTTTTAAATGTCCGCTTTATTCACCTTTAGTTTCAGGGAGGCCGTGGAGAAGAAGTATTTTTCTCCTCAAGAACATCTCGTGTCTATCCAGTCCAAGTGACAACAGTTCAATTTGCGTCTTCATGTTGGAAATCGCTTGTATGGCGAAGGATTTGAACTCAGCCACCTCACGTTGCAAGGAGTGGACATCTGGCTGCACCGGAACTGACGCACCTGCCACTTTCCCAATCTTCTCATCGATGCTGACGAGGCGAGACTCCAGTAGCTTTGAGAGGCTGTCCAGATTAGCAGCTAACTTTGCAGAGAGATCCATTGTTGAGTGTGATCCAGTGGCCAAGTGAAGTGAAGTGAAAGTGGAGAATTGATATAAATAGCAAGTGCTTGTGCTTAAAAGAAGTTAATTATATAATCATTTATGAAAAAAACGGTATGTAAATATTTTTAAAAGAATATTAAAAATTTTGAGCTAGAGGTTGATGTTCACTGTCTGCCGTGGGTAGGCGAAAAAAAAAAAAAAACTCGCCTGCAAGGTGTATGAGAAGTATAAAGAACATTTTATTTCACTCATTACTCTTTTTATTGAAAAGTTAAAAGTTTGGATACATAAATCGCCTCTAATCGGTAAGACTTAAAAAAAAAATGCCTCTGGGGCTCTTGGTAAATCGCCTACGGGGCTTAAGATTACCAACAGTGTGTAAACTTGTATTTATGTCTGAATAATATTGGCCTGCGGGGCTAATGTGGTAAATCTCGTAAAGTTAGTTTGAGAGACTCACGTTGAACTGCCTACGGGGCTTATGATCAAAAATTGCCGCCCTATATGATCTAAGGGATACAAAGCTCATAGACTTTTTCTTGCGAGACCTAAGTGAATGGGTATGAATGTCTGACTTACCTATTCGGGTTGTTTATGTCCCAAAACTCGCCTCCGGGGCTAACGATTCTAAACTTTCTAGTTAAAACATAAAATAGGTGAAAGTAACCGCGAGAATCTTAAACAATATACTAAGTCTAAACTTGTCTACTTGTACAACCGCCTGCAGGGCTTATGTTTAAAAATTCACTTTTGAAGTTAACGGTCTAACTTTATTGCAGTAAATATGGCAGTCACAAAAAGAAGGTTTATCATTGCACTAAAATGAAAAAACGTGCCTACGGGGCTTATAATTATAAAATTACCTTTGCTTAGTCATTGCCTACGGGGCCTATGACCAGATACTTGTTTTCGAAGGATTATGACGTTACTTGTGAGTTCAAAAATACTGATACTTTATAATAACACTTTGAACTTTTGCTTCAGAAGTTTGTACAATCGCCTCCGGGGCGTAAAACGGTTGCCTTCTAGGCTAGACAGTGCTGCCTCCGGGGCCGGGTACTGGATGCTGTTTCCGAAACAGCATGGTTAGAGCTGCCATGTGCTGACTTTGGAATTTAATCTTCATTTGGGAATACACCTATGTTGGCTTTCTGGGCCAAACAGGTTTGCCTGGTTTGCTAATATGTCTGTTTAACATATGGCTGAAATAGTTTTTGGTAAAATGGTTGATTAGCCAGTAAGGTTGATATTGATGCAGCCTCTGAAATAACTTTAGAGAAGAAGGCTTAAGGAAATGAGAACGCTGTTTGACAGCAGGGTTTCTGGCATTTGTAATGTAACTGTTTCGACAGAAATAACCTTAATAGGGCCTAGTGTTGCCAATCGGAGCCGATGGCGTTTCGTGTTCACTCTTGCACCAAATTACTGAATTACTCTTAAAGTTTATCGAAACCGACAGATTAATTGGAATACAAATGCATAAAACACAGTATGTTATGTAAACTACATCAATTACCTAAATCTGAATTACATTTGCTCTTCTAGCTCTGAGTCTGTTTGCGGAGATACAGTCTCCCCAGTGAGAAGTGATGATAATGATCAATATTGATTAGGCACTTTGGTAATATTGATATGGAAGCGTGATAATAAGACACTCTTAGCCTAGTACAGCCTTCGGGGCCTAATGACTTTGAATGATTCCCTGTAACTTAATATAAACGCCTTTACAGATTGTTACTAGTAAAGAAACTTTAATTAATTGATACCATGAATATAACGAAAATGCGACGATTACAGGTCGCTATATGTAGTTTTTTAAATACGCAACAACATGACATATTTCGCTAGAATGATGTCTAACATTTAATTGCTTTCTTACCAAGTTTGGCAGTGGGGTCCTCGGAAGACAAGGACAATAATATTTTTTAAGAGTTTTGCCTAAAGGGTTTAGAAACAGCCTTGCTGGTTTCAAAGTGTACTAACTCATTATAGAACTTATATTTTGCATTGAAATAGTCTGTTATAAAGATTGCACTAAATAAGTTAAACTATTAGGTTGATTTGATCTTTTGCAGAAGGAGCTAACTTATATTGCCTAAAGGGGTAAAGATGTTGAAAGGACTGTATAGTGCTATTGATAATATAGCTTTTGTTCGCTACGGGAACAAGTGAAATTAAAAACGAAATAACTTTAATAAATTATTATATTGTAATTTATAGAATTACAAAATTAGGACAAGTGCCTTCGACGAAGATGAAATGCAGACAGACTAATATTTTAAACTAACGTAATAAGAAACTTGCTTATACAATAAAATAAGAAATATATACGACATTAACCTGAACCTTAATAAATACAGAGGCGAAAAGGTGTACAAAGATTGATGTGCGTACCCCACCCACCACCTATGACGGGATCGTGGTACGACATACAAATTCAACGATTTGATTGGATAAAGGAGATCATACGATGCATATCGCGTGATTTTACAATATAACATAAATAACAGCTAGAGATAGCTTAAAAGAAGTTTATTTGAAATTATAGCGATGTATACCTAGATATCTATTTCTACATATAGTTATGGACCGTGTCGCAGCTTTGAAGCGTAGACAGCTTTTTTTACATTTAATATGGAATACCTAACACAGTATTTCTAGATACAAAATAATATTATCCTTTGTGTGAGGATACTGGTCATAATTCAATGCATAATCAATTATTTTGATTGTTTTGTTGAAATCAAATACATTACGACAGGAAGTTAATCGTTATGGTAACGAGAGATGATAACTACTCAGTCAACTAAGAGTTATGGAAAATTTAATTAACTTCCATCTTCTAGGTGCACTATTGGATTTTGGCATAGTTTGCAATAAGTTGATATTTAGTTATTAGCTCAGTCCCGAGTATGATAATGATGATGTACAATTTCAATGTACAGTAATGTACAATGAAAAATATTGTTACGTTTTTCTGATGGCAATGAAAGTGTTAAACTTGTTGTGTCGAAGATAAAACCCAAAAACTTAAAAGTTCTTTGTGGATGCATTATATCATAATTCACAACAAATCCTAAACATTCTATTACGTGTACAGTTTCATTAACGTTTTGAAGACATTCTTCGTAGTCATTGCCTATACATAAAATATCATCAAGATATATAACAGATTTGAAGCCACGTGATCTTAAAAAGGTCATCACCTCTCGCATAACTTTAGTGAAAACTCGCGGTGCAACCGATAATCCATAAGGCTTGCTGTGATCATATGTTTACAGCTGTGCATTTTCGTTTTCGAACTGAAATCGTAGATATTTACGATCGGCCTGACTTATTGGTAGTAATAGGTATGCCTCCCTTAAATCGCCCGTGGCTAAAAATCCATCCTTTAGAATTAGTTTTGAAGCAGTTTTGTGGTCCTCCATTTTAAAATGACTCTTCTTTATAAATTTACTAGCTTTCCACCCGCGGCTTCGCCCGCATGGACTACGGTTATATCGATCCCAGTTGTGAGATAAAATGAAACCTATGTCCTTTCCCAAGGTCTAATCTATCTCTGTACCAAATTTCATCAAAACTGGTTCAGTAGTTTAGGCGTGAAAGCGTAACAGACAGACGCATACGATCACTGCTAATCATAAAGTGCTATAGGGCGAAGCGCGGCCTTCGACGCGTTATTTATAGGCATAGGCAAAATATTAATTTAAATTAAATTCTGTAAAGGGCCATATTAATCTATATTAAATGCACAATGTACTTAAGGTTCTTAATTGGATTAGAATTAATGTTGTACTGCTTAAATTCGCTGCGTAAATAAGCCACGCCTGAAATAAAACTATTTTTTATATTTTTTTATATTGAAGATCTGTCAGCGCAATCAATATGTATGACCATACCAAATTTAGGCTCTGTAGTACCAAGGATCTAATATTAGTAAATATATTCTTATTATTCCCAGCAACGTTTGGCACTTGGTCGACTATTATTCGCAAACTTGAAGGGCCAACTTATGTGTGATAGTTGTCCTTTTAATATTCTTGTATGTTCTATCACTGTGAGTTTTTCGCATTTTTAGAAACAACCATTTAGTTGGTATAGGGGGGGGGACACTTGTTTTTAACAAATAATTTTACTATAGAAATGAATTTTTCACAAACGGAGTGCTGAATCGAAAATCGATCTCAGTAAACTCCTATCTTTTAAAAATCTATCCTACGATGATATTGGCGAGAAAAAAAGGTTCATCGAATAAAAAAACAACTTGAAATACATTAAAAAAGTTACTACTCGTACAAAAACTAATATGAATTTGTTGTAACCCCATAATGACTACACAAATAACAAAACCGATGCACACTCTGTCAGGAGTCACTTAACCACAGTAAATATTAAATGAATATTGAAGTAAATATTGAATACATAATATTATGAACTAAAGCTTTTTTGCATTTTGGATAATATGAAAAACACAACCACTATTTAGCTGCACCTCGATTATACTAATGGGAAAAGTTTCTCGATGATTACTTCAGAAATAATTTTAGTTGTGGCCTAAGTTTAACAGAATAATGCAACGCATTGAAAGTTAGTAAAGCGCGAGCGAAGCGAGCGCGAAAAATTTTTTTTAGCGACAATATTATTGTTAAGAATAACAATTAATGCGAGAAATTTTTTTTGACGATATTGTTGTTTTAGGAATAATATCGAACTGCTGCATTTAAAACGTGGAACCTTGTATGGCAGCCATTTTGAATTAGAGTAAACTACGTCGTATATGCTACCTTCGTGAATTATTCCACATTTTTTTAATTTTAAAAAATAATGTGTCGCAAACGGATTGCTGAATCTTTCTTCATACAAACTTTGAACCCCCATTCCACCCTTTTATGGGTTGAATTTCAAAAAATCCTTTCTTAGAGGACTTTATAAGAGACACCATTTCGCCAAATTTTAGCTTTCTAGATCTAAGGGTTTGGGCTGGGCTTTGACCAATCAGTAAGTAATTCAGGACCTTGCAATTTAATTTAATTTAACCCATTTGTACCCCTTAGGGGGTGATTTTAGAAAAATTGCGAAATACGTGTCCGTTTGTTTGCTTTAAGGTATATCTTAATGAGGTTTCGAGTCAAAATATCCAAAAAAATATTTTTCCCCATACAAACTTTGAGCTTCCATTTCACCCTCTTAGGGGTTGAATTTCTAAAAATCCTTTCTTAGTGGTTGCCTACTTTATAAATGATACCTTTTTGTTAAACTCCAGCTTTCTAGGTCTAAGAGTTTGGGCTGGGCGTTGATCAATTAGTAAGTAATTCAGGATTTTTTGTTCGTCTTAATTCGTATGATTTTGTTCGTCTAATTTATTCGTTCCGTTAGGTACTGATAGGTTCAAACTAATACATTTACATCCTCCATCATCCCTTATTTTATCCCCATGGGGGTTGAATTTATCAAAATCCTATTTAAGCGAACGTCTTCATCATAGTAGCTCCAATCTTTAATTTCAGTTCAATCAGTTGAAAATCTAAGAAGATTTATACAAACTTTCATCACCTATTTTATCCCCTTAGGGGTGGAATTTATATCCTTTCAGGGGTTGAATTTATCAAAATTCATTCTTATGGGATGCTTAAGTCATAATAGCTTTATGCATGCAAAGTCTCAGCCAGATCGGTTTAAAATTTGACAAAGTTTCATACAAACTTTCATTTCCTATTTCATCCCCTTGGGAGAAGAATTGATCAAAATCCTTTCTTAGCTGATGCCTACGTCTTAACATCTAACTGCATGCTAAATTTCAGCCTGATTCGTCTAGTGGTTTAGGCTGTGCGTTGATAGACCACTATGTCAGTCAGTCACCTTTGAGTTTTATATATTTAGATTCAGGGATTTTAGATTTAAAATAAATCTCTTTCCGCCGTTCGCTTTAGGTGCTAAAAATACATTTGATATGTATTGATCCCGACAGGGTGAACATGGTACAATGGCACCTAAATCTAATAAATTCTGAACAGCTGTTGAAATATCCTATTGTTCGTCAGGTGACCAAGAAGTGTGAGGTATTGAAAATTGCACTACTTCTTTATCAAATGGAGTAGAGAGACCATCACGAACCCACTTCAAAACTAATTCGTTATTAGTTATATTTTGCCAACAAGAGTAAAATAATTGAACACGACCGGCTTGTACCTGCGCTACTGCTGCACCTGGGCACGCGTGGGCACCTTGCTGGCCGGCTTGGCCGGTGCCGTCGCTGTGGCAGGGCCCGCTTTCCGCGGGGCGTTGTGTAGTTTCTTGCCCCCTCCCCGAGACGACTTGTTCGTCGAGTGACGAGGAAGGCTGCTCCAGTTTCCCCGTGCCAGTGATGTTCCGGACCTGGATGTGGACGTCGATGGCGCAGGTGTGTTCTTTTTAATTTGGAGACCTTGTTTCTCGATAGTTTTCGAGGCTTTTATTTTTTCTCCCAATTTTTCGCCGAACAAAGTGCTGTCTCGGCGGTTATCCTGAATCACGTTTAGAAAACTTTTGTCAAGGCTTGGAGTAATAAGTTTAATCCTTGCCTGAGTCTCGTCGTGATGCAAATCACTCAAAATGCGGCACGCATCGCTCAGATATTTAATAGTTATTAGCATGTCTTCTTTATTAGTAAGCAATATATCCATGGCTCTATTAATGGCCGTGACACCGACGCCAAGTTGCTGTTGAGCGCTAGCCAGCTTTTAGTCACGATTACGGCCACTTTCAGAAATTCCCGCTGAAATTTCTGGATTTAGCTTCGGTGCCTGCAATAACGTACAATTTTGCAGTACCAAGTAATCTTTAAGAAATTTTTCTTTGTCCTCCTTTGATAGACCCTTTTTTAACAAATGCAACCATAGTTCGGCCAAATTCTGGTGTATTTTGTCACCGTATTCAGGTCCGTCTGCCGTCGTGGCCCCTAAAGCTAGTAACACGTCCGGTTCTAGCTCTGGTTCAGGTGGCTGCTCCGCCGTGGCGGTAACTTCAGCCTGAGCGGGCTCCTGCAAAGAGCTGGGTTGAGTGCCAGGAGGCGTTTCCATAGAAACTAGATCCATGACGTCATTTGATGCTCCGTTATCTAGAACAAACATCCAAATGTAGGGTTATTTATAAGTTTACATAGGGAATTAATATAGCGACATTTTATGTATACAATACACTACCGCCATAAATACCTCCCAAAGTGTAAAGCAGTAAGGGGGTAGGTAGTCGATAACCTTTTGTGAACAGAATCTCAATCAGTCACAAAAAATTAGCAATACTTAAAGCACTGCTAAGTGTAATTCCCAAATGGAAAATATGCCTTCGCTGGCGGCCATTTTGTCAGCTGTCAAGTGATTTATGTTTAGTTTGGTTTGGTATTTCAACATGAATAGACTGACGCCTGAACAACGCTTCCAAATTGTGCAAATTTATTTTAAAAATCATGGTTCTGTTCGAAATACGTATCCCGATTTTCATAAGCGAATTTTGTTTAGCAATGAAGCTCACTTTTGGTTGAATGGACACGTCAATAAACAAAAATGCCGTATTTGGAGTGATGATAATCCACAAGTGTATGTTGAGACACCGTTACATCCAGAATAACTGACTGTGTGGTGTGCTTTATGGGCTGGTGGAATAATTGGTCCGTACTTCTTTAAAAACGATGCTGGCCAGAACGTTACAGTCAATGGTGACCGCTATAGAGCGATAATTACTGACTTTTTCGTTCATCAATTGAACAAGTATGATGTGCAGGAGTACTGGTTTCAACAAGACGGCGCAAAATGTCACACAGCTCGTGCCACAATTGATTTATTGAAGGAAACGTTTGGTAACCGCATAGTTTCACATTTAGGATCTGTGAATTGGCCTCCAAGATCGTGCGATTTAAAGCCGCTTGATTATTTTCTGTGGGGATATGTGAAGTCGCTAGTCTACGCCGATAAGCCCAAAACGATTGACTACTTGGAGGACAACATTCGCCGCGTTATTGCCGATATACGGTCACAAATGTTGGAAAAAGTAATCAAAAATTGGACCTCCAGATAAGACTACGTCCGAGCCAGCCATGGCGGTCATATGCCAGAAATTATATTTAAATTATAATGCCAGAAGATTATCTTTCGAATAAAGGTAATTTCATATCAATAAAAAAAATCATCTTTGTTTTATTATATTTCAAAGTTTTATACCTCTAAAAAAACAACCTTTAAACAATAAATAAATAAACGCTACACACTCAAAGGCTCACACTAAGGTTTTCCCTTGTGTCGTGGGTCCCTCGGAACACACATAAAGACAAACACAAACACCCATGACCCGAGAACAAACATCTGCTTTTCACACGAATGTTTGCCCCGACTGGGGATCGAACCAAGGACCCGCCGAGGGAACCGATCACCTTTTCGAAGAATTTATGTCCCAATTTCATTTGACCGAAAACGGTTAACCTGCGTCTTTTTTGCTATATGCGTCTTTTTTGCTTGCAGGGGGGTGCGGGGGCGTACGGCTCGGGGGGCGAAGCCCCCCGCAAGAAAAATAAAAGAAACATCACTCAAACCGACGGTCTAGGTTAGGTTAGGTTATGATTCTGCATGCCTGCTTGCTTGCATGCTATAGGTTTGCCTGTTTGCATCCCTGCTTGCTTGCATGCTGCATACTTGCTTGCGTATTGCATGCTTGCATACTGCTCTTTGCTTGCTTGCATGCTGTTTGCTTGCATGCATGCTGCTTGCTTGCTTGCATGCAGCTTGCTTGCTTGCATGCTGCTTGCTTGCATGCTGATTGCTTGCACACTGCGCGCTTGCTTTTTATAAGTTATAACTACTATCGAATGCTTAACTAAAATAATACAATGGTGTAATGAATGTTTGAAAAAAAAAAAATAAGGCAAATGAAACGGTGGTGTAATGAACATATGTGAAAAAAAACCATGGCAAATAAAACGGTGATGTAATGAAGTGGTGGCCGAGCATAAAATCGCCAAAAAGTTTTTCGGCCAAATAAAACGATGGAGTAACGAAAAAAATCGAATTAATAATAGGTCAACTGATACAGTGGCAAACGGTATGTCGGCGAATTAAAAAAAAACGAAACAAAAAAAGTCGAAAAGTTTTCTGTCAAATGAAAATCGGTCAACATTTTTTCGAACATAAGATAGGTAACCACCCGCCGATCAAGAGGCAGCATCACTACCACTCGACCAAACCGGCCGTCAAATAAGCGTATAATTTCATCTTCGTGATGATTCTCGATCATCCCTCAGACATTATTTTGTATGCAAAAAAGTAACCTCCGTGTGAAACCTGAATCGTATATTGATTGCAGGATTTTTATCACATATTGTGTACATTGCATTAAAACTGGTTGGAAAAAAAAACTTACCCGATTCTTTTTCGGAGTCGGACGAACTCGACGTTGAAAGTAGTCTGAGCTGCCGCCGCGTTCTCGGTAGTTTTTCTTCTAACTTTCGAACTTTTTCTTGATAGTAAAAAAGTTTTTCTTCTGCACTACGTTTAGGTATGGTTTTTAAAACTTTCCGAAACGATTGATAATTAAATTAAGGTGACTCGTGAGATGTTCGAGTTGAGACGTGTGCACGCTACCTCGCACGAAAAAAGAATGAAAAACGGTTAAGATGGCAGTGCTGTTATTGATACGTCAAATCAGTTTGAATGAAATCGATTGATTAAACGAAAACTTAATCGATTCTTCTTTAAAATAGTGCGATGCTACTTTGTAGGATCAAAGGACTACCGGGTAAATAATCTTATATCTGAAGAATGAAGCGACGAAATATAATTAATTTATTCAACCCCGATAAGTCTATATAGGTGAAATTCAATCATTTGTTATACTGATAACAATTGAAATTGATCACAATTGTTATAAAATGTTGACAACATACACTCTTTCACATATGAAGTTATGGTTTTATCCTTTGTGGATATCAGAATAAAATAACATCATAGGTTAGTAACCTCAGTGAGTTCACCGAGTAACTCAATCTTGTCACTTCCTAATCTTGACAAAACTAACAAAACTTTATTATTTACTACTAAAACATTATATGTCACTTACATAAAATTCAATGAACTGAGTGACAGAAAATAACTGAACATTCTTACCAAAACACAATGTTAGGTATTTGCATATTATGTTATATTTATCCAGCTGTACTATCCTGATATAGTGTGCAATCATAAGTTTGTGTGATTGTAGATGCGAAACATCACTCATGCTGTCTTGGCCATGCCTTTTCTCAAGTTGCAATTGCATTCCTTCATTGCGTTTTCAATCCAAGATAACCACACTCATAGACCTTAAAAACTCAAAGAAATCTTTAAGTATGGGGAATATCATTGTTACGTGTGATGTTGTCCCTTTTGTGTGGTATTTAGATAGGTATTTTAAATAAACAATACGAATCAATTTGCGGAAACCAAGATGCGCACACGTCCGCCGCTGGCGTCGCTCGGGCTGAAGTACCCCTGAGAAACCCCTCGCGCCCCACACCGGCCGCCGTGTGTACCCTTTACTAATACTTTATTATACTAATACGTCACACCTCTCCCTTTTTCAGAACTTAATTAACATTAATAACAACGCTGTTGAAAACAAGTTAAACAAAGGATACGCTAGTCCATTTCTCTTGAGTCTTCCTGTAAATTATCATTGCTGATATGAATTGTATCATCGCCTTGATAAGTATCTTTATCTGGATCACATATCTGCAATTTTTCTTCAACCTTATTCAAATGTATTACGTTTCTTCTATATATTCCTGACCAGTTTCGCCGTTGCTCACATTATTTTAAAAGCTGTTGGAGCTTTTATTAATTTCTTAACGTAAACCTTCTCTTCGACTGATAATTCTTTCTTTTGCTTTTCTTTTTAGTTCTTCAGGTCTTTTCCCTTTGTTTTTCATTACTTAATCGTGATCTCTTATTTTCGAATCTTATAATGCTATTTTTAATATAATGCTATAAGTATTTATATCTTCTTTTTTTAAATACCTAGTTTCTTAAATAATCTATTTACCAAATGATGGCAATAAATCGATTTTTATCATATTTTATTTTAGGTCTAAGGATAGAATTTTACCTCTAAATTTCCTGTAAAAGGAAATTTTGGACGGTGCTTTACCTGTTGTAGAGTGGGGTAACATTTTACTCGCATAATTTTTCCTTCCTAATTTACTTTGGCATAATGGATGTAGCATAATTTATACTGGCATATGAAACTTTTACATATTTTTTTTTATTGGCTTAATAATTTTTAAGCATAACGGTCGATGTTTCAATTTCAATTTGACTATTGATGAGACGCATCATTCTTTAAATTTTCCTAATATTAATTTTCCATAACAGCACATGGCATAAAGTTATATGAAAACTAAGATTATTTTAACGTGGAATACCTACTTGAATGTTGAATAGTTGAATACCGCATTATGAGTTGTGGCTATATGTTTAGGTGCGGCGGGGTGGACCTTGGATCACCCATACGCCGCGAACATATTTATCTTTTATGGATCACCTATGTTCTAAAAATATTATTGTTAATTAGGTAGGTCAGGAGCAATTTTCATGTTGTTTGATGTATATGATCATAATGCTAAGTTATTTTAATGACATATATGGTTATGCTAGTAAAACAGTTATGCGTTTAGTTATCATTAGTCCTATAAACTCTATTCCTTATTAAATAATTACAAAAGTTGTTATGCGACTAAATATATAATAAGATAGTCAAGTTTTTTCGCTAGTCCGATTTAAGATTTTGACTTATGCTTGGTCTTTTTGGAATGTCTCGATTTTGACGCTCCACCTAACAGTTTTGTTGAGGGGAGTACGGGTCCTGTTGATACTAGTTGGACTAAAACCACACCCAGTCCTACTGGTCTTGTATCTTCTTATACTTGGCTTTTAGCTTTGGGATCGTAAAAGATTAAAGTTTTGATGTTTTTCAGGCAGGATTTCAGTTTGGAAAATGCAGCAGCTTGTTTCGATTTCCAATGCTCAGTAATATCAGGGCTGATGCGAATAATTTGATAATTTGACGTTGACGTATTATAGCTATTATTGACATTATTGTATTTGACATTCTGATTTTACGTACAATCTTGTACTGATTTTTTTTTTGTTTTATTTGCTTGACATTGTTGTTATACTTTATCGTCCCCGAGCACATATTGATACAGAACTGACTGTTGCATAGAAAATTATGCTTAATTTTTTCTTTCACAAAGTTCAAATTGATTCAGCTTAAGATTTGTGTTGAATAAGAACATTATTATAATAGAAAAGTTTGCACATGTTATGATAAACTAAAAACTTATTTTGGTTAGGTTTATGAACAAAACTAGGTTGACAGCACCTTTCTAGTGTCTGTCAATGACGTCAGACGTCATATAGAATCGATTGATTCCAAAATATCTTTTGATAGCAAACTTCAAGCACTGTTGTTTATATTGGCGGGAATGATTCTTGCGCCAAGTGCAAGAGAAAATTGACATTAGATGACGAACCTTGTAATTGATAGCGAACGTCATATTGAATTAAATGGTAGCAGCACTGTTTTTGTTCTGAAATGTTGGCACAATTGATTCCTGCATTAGTGCAAGCGAAAATTGGCCTTAAGGTGACGAACCTTTTTACACCTCGACTGTACTTAATTAAGAAATTGATAATGTTGTCAAATGTTGTTGTTTGAAGCGCTTCCAGAATCAATGATCATTTCTAACTTAACGCCTCCTACGTCACAATTTACTTTGGTGTTATCTTCTATGTAAAATATATATTTTTATTAGTTGACGTTTTATTTCGAGTCCGATTGCGATTGCTTCTTCGGCTTCAGACCTAGATTTTTAGGTGGTTGTTTGTTCCCATTGGATTGGAACTAACATTTTTCCTTTTACTTGCGCAGGTTTTGGGATTTGAAATGGCCTACATAACCACACTTGTGACAGTCTTTATCTTTAGCCAGGTATAATATAATTTTAAGTTTGTGTGTTTTGCCGAGCCACAACGGCAACATTTATTGTCCAGATTTTTATTTTTAATAGCAGTTCTATTTATCGTTAGTTTGCCATCATTAAAATCTGTAGGTAAATTGTTTTTGAACAGATTCTAAGACATTTGCCTTAGTTATTATTTTGTCAAGAGTAGCGGTGTCACCTAGAGTGAGTATTTTTTCCTGAGATTTTTTCGCAGTATATTAGATGAACATTTCTCGGTAATTTGATCAATTAAATTTTCACTGAATTGATATATTTGAGCTTTGAGTCCTTAGCCGTAAAAGGAATATTGAAATATACCTCCTAAAGTGTCGGGCCTCCCATGTGAAGCAGAGTGGCTATTAATATTTACAAAAGGGATCCCTAATTTTATACATTTTTCTAAACTATACCTGTACTTCAACTAGTTTTTTACAGAGAAAATTACAATGCTTCTAATTTATTGAGTGTATGCAATCATCGATTTTCCGAATGCATATAGGTAGCTACGAAATTATTAGATCGGTTAATATCACCTACAATAATTTGAATTCAGAGCTACATACTTATTATATTGTTATTAAAACTTTAAATTCTCAATTTAAATTCAAAACATTTAAGTACTTAAGCGAACCAAAACATCGAACCAAACATCTTAATCTCCACAGATAAAAATCTTCCAATGATTGGAATCCAATCGCAGCTCGAGCACGATTTTTATTTTTTAGTATGCAATGGGTTACGTAACTCTTGACCTCAATCTTGACCAAGGTCATAGACGAGGTCAACAATGGAGCGAGTTAACCCAGAAAATGCCAATTAAAGCACTGGTACTCCCACGCATCGACGGAACACAGCAAGCTGTTCGGCGTCGGACTTCGCGCGGCGACAAACTCGCGCGGCGCGCCACTAGGCTGACGGTGAAACTTCACTTTGATTGCGCGAGTTCCCCGCGCAAAGGCTTCCTCGCCTTCTGGTGTTGTCAATGTTGACAATTTGACATAGGACCGCGGCGCATTACGCGCGCTATCACCATTGTACTCGAGCTGACAACATTATTTAAATTTGCCTAATCTCCTCTATAATCCCCTTGCTATAGTAATTCAATGAGGATCAGTTTCGCAATCAAATTATTCCTATGCAGGAAGTTAGTTCATTTCCGCTAGGAGTAAATATGTTCCTTGGTTCATTTTTGGGCGATCTAAAGCAAAATGATCTGCAAGGAATTATCCGATTCCGAAAATAACTAAATATTTGGTCTAGACATATTTTTCCCGACACTACATTTAACAAGGTAAGTAAGCTTTTTATTTAATTTATTAGTAAGTACTTTTTATTTATTTATATGTTAATTAATTAATTTTATACATTTTAATACTTTATTTATCGTATGTGATTTAAGTATTAAATAAAATATATTTGTTACTCCTACGCATACTTTAACTCAATTATTTTGGTGACACCTTTATTCGAAAATTGTCGTACATACTTATACTGATTGCCTACAAATATTGATCAGCATGGGACTATTTAGTATTTTCAATTTGTGTATGTACGCTCTAATTGTACTCATCAGAAATATCTCATAAGTATTTGATCTGATTGAGTATGGCACATGGCGTTGCATGCCTTTGTAGTGTATGATAGGTAAAATTCCTTGACAATATGGTACTTAAGCATTCATCAATTCGTTAGCCATTGAGTAGGTAAACAGTTCACAAACTGTAATTAAATGTAACAGTATGATAGATCTTTTCATATAACTAATATTTATTTTCTTTAACTTCGTGCGCATTTTTCTATATATACGTAAGTATGACAGTGAAGGTAATAATAATGGACAAGTAATATTTTGCGTTTACGAGATAAACTCTAAAAGGCTGTCACAGAGAAAAGTTACAAAAATAATAAAACTATTGACTTGGTGCTGTCGAAACAACGTAATTTTGTATCATAGCCTTAAATATATAATCAATAATAATCATAGCTAACTTTTATTACCCCAATAATGTCCAGTAACAAGCATAGTAAAATCACTACCTGCATTGTGACGAACAAAATATTCGAAAAATAAAATTATGGCATAACTATCTACTTTGACAACGAACAGAAAATACATGTTTTTTTTCCAAGGTTTAAGGTATTTTACCAACGTTCATACACATTGTAGGTTCTTCTTAGCTCAATACTCATTTACATTCTATTACTGAGTATCTGGTGCGACTGGTATAAATAAATACCTTCATTTCCTTTTTTTTATGTTGAATTTAAAGGAAATAGCGCAAATGATACTTGGAAATTATAAGCTTTAATGGTGTATGAAATTAAATTGGCTTTACAAAAAAATACAAGTAACGGTCGCAGCAAATTCAAAAATGCAAGTGGAGTCGGCGCGCTGCTATCGCGCTGTATTTATAACATCATAATGTTGTCCCCTCTTGCCGTGGCGCTGTCGTCGGCCGGCTGAAGTCCGTGCGTGACGTCACACAGTGCTACCAACCACTGGCTTACGCGCATGTTGTCAGCACTGTCAGGTGTCACCTGATGTTGGGCGCACTGTAACGCAGTTTTGCCGCAATAAAGTCTGTGTTGCCAACATTTACTACTATTATTTGAAATTTGGGACAAATTCCACTCACTTGTTGACTCATCGCCACGTGTGATGTTGTCCCTTTTGTGTGGTATTTAGATAGGTAGTGTAAATAAAACAATACGAATCAATTTGCGGAAACCAAGATGCGCACACGTCCGCCGCTGGCGTCACTCGGGCTGAAGTGCCCCCACCCCTCGCGCCCCACACCGGCCGCCGTGTGCACCCTTAACTAATACTTTATTATACTAGTACGTCACATTACACAATTATACTGGCACTACACAAGGTGTTATAGACCATTTTTTTAACTTTTTGTTGTGAGTTATCTTTCCGCAAAATTTTGATAATTTCTCCTTTTATCATTATCACAGTTCTTTGTAGACTATTGTATTTACAGGTAAATCCTACTTCTGAAATGTTGGACTAAAACACCTTTTACTCATTAAACAGTCCTTTTAATTCGATATTTTACAAATTACAATGCAAGAAAACATAAACACCGATCCACGCTCGAAAACGATCGGTCAAAGTTCCGTCTAGTGTTGCGCCACACCACGTCGACTGGTCGTGTTGTACCAATTGTGTCGTTGATCGATTTTCTCTTAACAGTAGTAAATCAACTTTAGTTACAGATGTTCTCAATGTAGAACCATTTGATAATTTTAACCCAGCAGTACTCGCTACTGGGTAAATATACCACAGACTACTTTAATTTTACTATATTTTCTATCTGTGTACCAAATTTCATCAAAATCAATTCAGTAGTTAAGGCGTGAAAGACGGACAGACAGACAGACAGACAAACAGAGTTACTTTCGCATTTATATTATTAGTAAGGATAAAGCTAATAATACGAATGCTTTGTCAAATACTGAAAAATAAACTTATTTTCTTAGATATTGCCGATTAAAGTGTGTGGTACTTTGACCCGGTAGCGAGCATTCAGGTTTGTAAACACCTAGCCAGTACCACCGGATCAAGTTAAAAGCTCTTACTTCCCCATCAGGACCCAATATAGTGTTTGTAACATAACCCATTGGCCAACACATAGGTGAATTATTGGACCTAATCAAAATTAAAGAGCCTATATGAATATTTGGCAATTCTTTTCACTACCTAAGATGACTCTGCACTAGGGTTATAATATGTGACCAAGCTTACCAAAAAAAACCCTATAAATTTTTTATTCCGCATCTAATAAATCCAAGGCGGTTAAAAATCGCTATATTTTCAAAAGTTTTTACGTAAGATAACTTATTACGACTGGAGAAATTCTTTTTAAAAAAAGAAACTAATAGTAGATTGTACACCGAGGGTGGAAAGAATCAATTCCCAAGGTATTTAGACACCGGAGCGCAGCGAGTGCGGCAATAGTCGGAGTAGGAATTGATTTTTACCCGTGTTACTAGTAAATATTTTCAAGTTGAAACTTAGAAACATCGTCTGTTGTAAAATTTAAATAAGAATTAAAAGTCTTGAAACGTTTTCTAGAATAACTTTTACTAAATTTAATTCATCATATATATTCTTTATTGCACTTAGATAACATAGGATACAAAATAAAAGAAAAAAGTTTACAAAGGCGGACTTATCACTAATAGTGATCTCTTCCAGCCAGCCTGGTGCAGTAAGAAATATTGTTTTAAAAACGCGGGACAAAAGTGCATATTTGATAAAACAACTCTAAATAACCAAAAAAATAACTACACTAACTCATTCAAATATCTATATGAAATACAATAACACAATATAAATACATACGACATAAATATATATATATATATATACAATATACCTGCCTATGATGACTCGTTCGAAAGATAGTACTCTTTTAAACGCTTTTTGAAACAAACGACTGTTGGACTGTCCTGCACACTCCTCGGGAGCCTGTTCCACAATTGAACAGCGCGTACAGAAAAGGAGTTGAAGAGGAAATTGGTGTTAGACCTAGGAAACTCTAGCATTCTAGTAATGCAGGATCGCTTAGGTCGGGGACCAGGGGGAAGGAAATGGATACGGGAACGTAGATATTCTGGAGAGGAAGGATTTTTAAGGATTTTATACAGAAAGGTAAGGATATGCAAGTTCCTACGCAAACGGATGGGAAGCCACTTAAGCTGAGAGCGAAACTGGGACACATGATCAAATTTACGAAGGTTAAAAATGAATCGCAAGGCTAAATTCTGCAGCCGCTCCAACTTATTAAGTAACTCCTCAGTTGCATCCAGATAGCAGACGTCAGCGTAGTCAAGAAGGGGTAAAAGAAGTGATTGAGCTAACAAGATTTTGGTTTTAAAAGGAAGAAAGTTTTGTAGACGCTTGAGTGAATGAAAAGTGAAGTGCATTCGCCTGCTCACTTCACTTACGTGTGCCGACCAAGATAGCGTACTATCAATAATGAGCCCAAGATTTTTAGCTTTCTTCGAGTATGGGATACAGACGTTATCGTAAAATAGTTGAGGAAAACTTGAGTCAACTCTGGATCTAAGCCTACTGCTTCCTATAATGAGGGCTTGCGACTTGGCTGGATTAATTAAAAGCCCAAAACATTCAGCCCAAGTTTTTATTGCATCAAGATCCGCGTTGACTGCTGCAACCGCCTCATCAGCATCAATCAGTGAGAAATGTCTGTAAATTTGCAAATCATCTGCATACAGATGGTAGGGACAAGATAGGACTTTTGTAATTTCATTAATAAACACTGCAAATAGAAGAGGTGAGAGGACGCCGCCTTGAGGCACACCAGCAGTCAGCGTGCACCAGTCAGATGCACTGTCATCGGTCTTTACACACTGCTGACGGCCCTGAAGGTAAGAGCCAAACCAGCGAATTACTGATGGTGAGACGTTAAGCGACCGAAGTATTCCTAATAATATATTAAAGTCAACGCAGTTAAATGCGCTGCTGAAATCAAGAAGAGTAACAATTGTTAGTTTGGTATTGTCCATTGCGTGCCGGATATCTTCAGTGACATTCAGCAGCGCACCAACCGTGCTATGATAAGGCCGAAATCCAGACTGATATGCACTAAGTAGATTATTATTACATAAATAATCATAAAATTGCTTGTGCACCACGGTTTCCAACACTTTAGATAAAATCGGTAAAATAGAGATTGGACGGTAGTGAGAAAGTGTACTAGGATTTGATATCTTAGGCAGTGGTATAACAAGAGCCTTTTTCCATTCTGTGGGAAATACACCAGACATAAGAGAGGCATTAACTAAGTGTGAAATGACTGGTGCAATATAATCTAGTATGGGAACAAGCATGTCCCGGCTCAGGTTATCATTACCAACTGCACGTGACGAGATGGATAAAATGGTCTTCTTAACGTCATTTGCTGATGTTAGGTTGAATGAAAAAGGAGTACAGTTAGGAAGGACTAGATTGAGAAGATAATGAAGAGTGGATGTTTTAGTAGGGGAGTTGAGAGAAACAGGAGGAGTAGAAAAGTGGACGTTCAGAGTATTCAAATCCACGGGTCCTTTGAAGGGTTCCGTGGTCTTACCCACTCCGAACGACCTAAGAAAGTTCCAAACTTGTTTGGTATTCAGATTTTCCAACGAAGAGTGAAAATAGCGGCGCTTGGCATCCCTACACATCCTGTTGCAGATGTTACGCAGTTTCTTGTATGCAACAAAGTTGTCATCTGTTGGTTCCTTCCTACAACGACGTTTGGCTCTATCTCGCTTTGCCATTACTCTCCTGATAGCCGGTGTTAGCCAAGGAGCAGGCAAGTGCTTCACTCTTACCGGCCTGACTGGAGCATGTCTGTCAAATAAGGCACATAGTGTTGAGGAAAAAGCATTAACTTTATCATCAACAGTGTTGGCGTTCAGCACCGAAGTCCAATCAATTTTGACAATATCTTCTCTAAGTCGATCCAGATTCAAATCCTTAAAGTTACGCTGTAGGATAACCTTGCTCCTAACTTTAGGAGGACGTACTTTATAACCAAGATAAACCAAATCATGATAGCTGAAAGGAGAATCTATCTGTCCGTGCAAAGCTACAGAATTAGGTTTGGACACAATCATGACATCAATTAGAGAAGGTTTACAGTTAGGGAAGTGGTGTGTCGCAGTAAGTGGAAGGATCTCCAGATTAAAGGATGTAGTCAGGTTGAGCAACTTATCAGCTCTGGAGTCTGCCTTCAGCAGGCAGGTGTTGAGGTCACCCATCAAAACGATGTGGTCGTAAACGGTGCAGTAGTCATTGAGCAAAGACTCCAGAGTGTGAAAGTAGTCAACTTTATCACTAGGACTGTACATTACTCCAAGAAGCAGTTTGGTATGACTAAGAATTAATTCAAGGAACATATATTCAAGTGATTTATAATAGTTATTAGGTGAATTACTCAGTATAGTACACGGTATATGACTGCGCAAATAAACACCTACGCCGCCCCCCCGCGCACCTATACGATCGTTACGAAAAATCCGATATCCGGGCAGAGGATACAGTGTAGAGGGAAGAGAAGGCTTCAGCCATGTCTCAGAAATAAGGATAGCATCAACTACGCCGCCGCCGAATGAAGCAAGGAAATCCGTGTAGTGTCCAGGGACACTTTGTACATTTACATGTGCTAACGAGAAAAGTGGAACATTACTTCTAAGAGCAGAAGTCAGTCTGACATCAAGAGTACCAGAATTTGAAGTTTCAGAAGAACATGAGGAGTCGGCATCACTAAGAGCACTATCATAGTCATCAGAGGACGAGCAGGAAAAATAAATGTCATCATTAATCATATACAGATAAATATATAAACTAATAATTAATTAATTAATGTAACTAATCTAACTATTTTAGAATACAAATAAAAACAAAATCTCACTACTTGCACTAAAGCCGACTATGGGAAATCATAAAAATGAACTAAAGACAAAAATTAGAAGCAAAAAAAAACTTAACTAAAATTAAATAAATCACCACACCATACAAACAACACAAAAAGAAAACAAAGCGTACATACAGCGTCAATAATTATATGCATAATACTATTTTTACCATTCATCTAGCTAGCATAATATTCTACAGTACATTTAAAAAAAAAAGATAAATTAAATAAAGCTCAGTAAAAAGAAATAAGAAACTAGGTAGTAGGTATCCAATGCAGCGAAAAAAAAAAAGTTGAATAGCATGTATCCGAACGTTAAAACTTTAACCATAGACATAGAATTCAGCAATGACAAAGAGAAACAAAAGCAACTAGGTACAGATTATAATTGAGTAAACAAACTACAATAATGTGATTGGTACCTGTGTGATTTTAAGGGTTAACAAATTCTACTGTTATAATTATTATTAGCTACAGTTAAAATTTTTGATTGTATCATGCACGGTAAACTGTGGTGTTAAATGACAATTGAACGTATGAGATAATGAAAATGAAATGATAAGCGTAAGTAAGGTGGTAATCTAGTGATTTACTTATCTCGATTCCGCCTGGTTTCCGACCCCGCAGCTTTGGGATATTTAGTTATAAGAGTATTTAGTTCAGCCATCGATACTATCTTTTTACGGGATTTGTCGGGGAGAAGAATAACTATGACACCATCCGCAGACCAGCATTGTCGTACACCAAAATGTTTTCGGGCTGTAGCAAAAGTATCTTGCCGTGGCTTAGTCAGGAACTCAGAGACAACGACGCCGGTACCCTTTAGCACTGTTTTGGTGTTCCAAACAGCTGAGCGAGTCTTCAAGTTAGTAAATCGCACCAAGATAGGCCTTGTTTTTCCCTTTGTACTGTTAGTGCCAAGGCGATGACATGCTTCAATGCAGGAAGTGTCATTCATTTTAAAATGGTCTGATAATACCTTCTCAATCTTAGTTTGTACAACTTCCTTACTATCCTCTGGAATTCCATGAAAGAGGAGAACTTTCCGACGAGAATGAGACTCAAGCCGATCCATCCCGGACGCCAGCCCCTCGATCTGGGCACGCAACATCCCTAGTGCCTTCCAAACAAATTCCTTGAAGGCATAGTAGTCTGATGAGACTGCCTTTACTGTCGGGTTTGTGGCCGGAGTGGTGTTCTGTTGCTGCACGCGTTCGTAGTCATCCATTCGGGTCTTAAAAAGGGAGGCCAACTCCTCCATGCTTTTCATAAGCTGTGCTGCTGTGTTGTTGTCCATAGTGTTGAGAAACGGCGATGATGAAGTCAGATAAGCAGTGTAATTAGTTAGTTATGATAACTGGAGAGGTTGTAATACGACTTCAGTGCAAAATAGAACTAAAAACGCATAAATACTTAATTTAAAACAATAAAATAGATCAGAGCTCAAAATAACGCAACCTCTCGTTTTGTCTACCCGCGCAAAAAAAAAAAAAGTTCGCTATTTGAAAAGCTATTCAATTCTTAATCTATCAATAATTGGGAAACTTTTAGTGCATTATTATATTAAAATTTATGCAGCATTGCAATTCAACACCTCTGTCGCTGGATCTTCTTATCAGCTCAAGTTTTACGACAAAGATAAGATCAGTTTTTTTCTATAACATTGCAAGGTCGGTGCAGAAGCGCTAATAAGCGGTGATGCTAGTAGCTATATAAGGATTCCTCCCGGCGTATTTACAAACTTAAGGTGCAGTTGAGAGAAATGATAAGAGTATAGAGAATGTATGAAAAAGATAATAGACTAACCGCAAGGTTAAGTTGGTAAATGCGTATAATCGGCGAATTTGTTGGTTTGACCATGAAAAATAGGAAGGGTTCCACCCGGGCCTGGGTGGACCCGTGAAGAGTATGGCGGATGTATGTGGGTAGGGGTCTCGTTAGCTGGTTTAGGCAAAACAGAAAAGTGGTCGGTGGGTGGAATCCTTCGTAAATTTTAGATGTGGAGCGTGTGACGTATGAGGTATATGCTTATCGCTTGGGTGAGTTCAAAGTCCTCGGTTGATCGATTTAAAAAAAAAGGATGTGTAGTACGTGTTTGAATCAATAGGTATATGCTTATGAAATTTTAAGTATCATTATTGCTTGAGTGATTTCAAGGTTTTTTTAAAGTAGGTATCATTATTTTTTTATGATAAAAAGAAGTTATAATAAAAAATTGTTTGTTGAAAGTTAAATAGAGGGTAAGGAACTTCAAATGAGTGGAATTTTTCTTGTTATCGCTTTAAAAATGTAATTTATTTTTTATAGTATCAAATCATAATTTAAAATAGCTTAAAATAAATGATGGGAAGTGACGTTTGTTGATATCATTTTGCTGGTGGGAAATAACGCCCACACACATCCAGTATAAATGTTATTATGAAATACTAACTACTCACATCTGACTTCACTCATGTAAAAAAAAAGTAATATAAAAATAAAGAAATTTTAATATTTCTTCATTAATATGCTTGTGTATGTTAATAATAGACGTGTGATAGTGAAGTAAAAAAAAAAGAAAAAAAAATTTCCTTAGTAATTTAATTCCTATAGTTGTATATTTTAATATAATAAATTTAGATGGCATTGAAAGATTACTAACAATGTCAGCCTTCGAGGAGGACATTTTTTTCGCATATTGTTCTACAAATCAATGGTATTTAAAATCTATTAGATTGAGTGATGAAAATGCTCTAAATAAAAACTCAAGATGGTCTGTAAATTTACATTTAGCACCTAAAGGGCGAACTGTGCCTACTAAAATTATAAAGGTGTGGGAAAATCAAATTACCAATATTCCTTTGTGTATGGTAAATAACATGGTGATTTTAAAATTAGAAATTAAAAACGAATATGTTAATATTAAATAAAATGAAACAATTGCAAGGAGGAGGAAAATATTTTCAAATCGTAATAGACGTGAAATAAGCTTGGAATAAAAAATGAATTCGAAGGAACTCTTTCAAGTAATAAAAGATGAAGATGGTATAGAAATAACTTTAAGAGTTAGCAAGGATAAATTTAATCATGCTAAATCTACCACCACTCAGTCACCATCAACACCACAACCAACTACTTTACCAGATATAACAAGTTATGCTGGAAAGATGTCTACATCAACAAAGTCAAGAACAACAACAACAACAAAATCATCAACAACCACAACTTCTAAACCTTCAAATACTACACCGATCAATGAATTATCTGATGAATGTACTGAATATAAAAGAGCTTTAAATCAAATGATTAAGATCGATTAAGATAGATGAAATTTATAAAATTGAAAATGGCATGGAATCTGATATCTGTCCTATCAAACTTCCCGCTAAAAGTGTAACATAGTAATTAGTGAGTTGTTTCTCATCAAATAAATTGAATTTTATGTTGCTAAAATGTTATTCTTACTGACACACATACACACACACACACACATAAATTTCACATGACGTGTACTTTGATAATCTTTGTTTTAGAATAATAAGTAGGGTGGGGAAATGTATATACAAACACTAGATTCTATATCTATTCACTCATTCCTTTTATATTTTCTATTGAAGTAAGTTGAATAAGAAACAAAATTTTAAAATCATTTTTTAAAATGAGTTCTACTTTGAAAAAAATAAACGAGTGTGGAGAGAAAGTGTGGTTGAAAATGAGTGACATACAAATAAATCAGCCTTATTTAATACAAAATGCTACGCAACTGCCTAGCAAATTTGATGCATCTAAAATGCAGACTGTGGTGGAAATTAAACTTGGTTATTTAAGTTTACCATATAGATTCAATAACTTGAATATGGAAATTTTAGAAGAATTAAAGAGAGGTTTACTAGGATAGTTCTCCAAGTAGAAATTTATATAAATTACTTGCGAAAAATCTAGTGCCAAATTTTCCTTTTGCGGAAGTATATGTGACATTCCACTGAATGCCTAAATAAGTATCCAAATACGCACTTGTAAATTCACTATCAGTCTTGCGAAACGAATAAACAAATGTATTCAAGATGACCAAACTTTTAGCGCTGTTGGCAAAAAGTTTTCATACTTAGAAACACTAAATATTTTTACGATAACCTTTAGAACTTATTACGCGTTGTTGTGAACTCTAAAACAATTTGTCATCATGTTACGCTTTATTTAAATAGAACATTGTGTTTAGCAATGAGTCACTATCTAACTGTTTTTAACGTAATGTGTGTAGTTAGTATTGTACTTATTTGATTATAGATTTATAAAGTTATAACTAAGGAATTTCCTGTGTAATTAGCATATGTTTCAATCAAGATCACCGTGGATGATGCAACAATCGAATAAAATGACGCATTTGACGATGAAATGAAAGACGCGGCAAGGTGAGATTTTTTAACTTCCCGCTAAGAAAATCGAATATTTTCGAAAAATCGGGAAGTTATTGGTTTTACCCCGTTTTATAAAAATCGAGTTTTCATCAGATTTCGACGTTTTAAGGTCCTAGGAAGCTTCCCTGACTACTCCCGCGGTGGTGTCCGCGCGGCTGTATGTATGTGTGTGTGGGTGTGTGTGTATGTATGTGTGTGTGTGTGTGTGTATGTATGTGTGTGTGTATGTATGTAAACCTCTTATAACTTTTGAAGGGCTTGACAAATTGAATTTTACTAAACGGCATTCTAAAGAATATCACTGTTCTTAAATTTCCTGAAAATTTGGACCGATTCTGACTAGTAAATTCCGAGAAATATCAAAAAAACTAAGATTTTTTTAAAGTGTTTTTTTTGGTATAACTTTTGGACGGCTTTACCGATCAATTCCAAAAACTAATCACTTCTTAACATTAGAAAACCACGTCGATTGCCGCAAACCGGGTCAAAATCGGTTCATTTGTTCGTGAGTTATCGAAAACGAAAAAAAAACGAAAAAAATGATTTTTTACAAAAAACTCCAAAAATTTTTATCTGATCGATTTGCGCCTAGAAATTGGTTATAGAATAAAAAAATCTACATTGATTGCTGCTAACCGCGTAAAAATCGGTTAACTAATTCAAAAGTTATGGCAGATTGATAATTTAGCAGTAACTGCCTTACCAAACGTCAATGAGACTTTTGAGCTCGAAGAGCTCAAAAGCATCAAATAGCTTTATTATTGAGCTCAAAAACATCGCAACTTGTAAACGCTTAATGACTGATCGTAGCGGGAAGTTGCAGGGATGGGCGTTGAGGTTGACCGTATCCCAATTTTTTGTCTAAGTTCAACGTCTGCAGCATGTTTGTTGCATTTAAATATTTATTTGAACAAATGTTTTTACGAGAAAAATGTCTGCGCGTTTGGGTCACAACAGCAAATAATTGGTTTTTCCTTCATTATAAATTTGACTTCCGATAAGATAGGACGTTAATATGTCACAAACAGATACTAATTTCTTAGTGGTGAAATTCGTAAGCTTTCCGAAATTGTTTGATAAATTCTCCTATCGGTGCATCCATAGATCGTGGATAGTGTTTCGTGATGGCAGAAATGTGTTCGTTGCTTGTCCTTTGCAAAACGTAGTGTCAATTCGCACTCACCAGATTAACGTCTCAGAGGTCTATCCAGCGACGATGGAGTATGAAACAGGTTAGTCTGTTTTTTTTGATACTTTTCTTAGTGCATTTTTCCAATATCTAAGTTTTTCGGATCAATTGCAGATGATATCGACGATGGGATACGATTTATACGAGAAAGATTGGATGAACACTTTCAAAAAGAATTACCCGCTAAGTGCGAGGGAGTCACATCGGCGTTGCAGTGCATTCTAGAAGTGCTACCGCATAAGTAGCTTCAAATCTTTTATTTTAATGCCATAGCAGCGTTCTACCTGTTTTGTATTAATATATTTAGAATATTGGTTACAATAAATTTTTCATGGAAATGGTTCGCTTGGAGTTTTACTTATGCATGCAGTTTTCCCTCGGATACCTATAAAAGACTGATGTCCTCTTGTTCAGCATCATTTCCTGTTCCTAGCTTAGGAAAACACGTTTTTTGGTGAAATTTGAGTTCGAAAGTTGAAATTATGTTCAAGAATACTGTAAGTTTGTTTGCAAATTATTGTAAGATTCATTACACGTGTACTCTGTTCTAAACAAAGTGTTTTGGCTTTTCAGAGCTTGCCTAAGATGTCAGTGAAGAAATATTTAGTAATCAAATTCATAGGGAGCCTCAGTGATCAGGCTGGCTTGAAATGTGTCCCAAGTCAGTGTCTGAATTCTTCTTTAGAAAAGAATCTGTTTATCCGCTACCCACCTCCAAGTGAAGAGCAAAAGGCTATGCAATCAATTATTGACAACTTGCCAGCATATAATCACTGGAAAACGTTTTTGGCAAGACTGTATTACCAAACAGGTAAGTCAATACCTTATTACTCACTTCATT
This sequence comes from Aproaerema taeniolella, assembly GCA_949987775.1. Taxonomy (NCBI): domain Eukaryota; kingdom Metazoa; phylum Arthropoda; class Insecta; order Lepidoptera; family Gelechiidae; genus Aproaerema; species Aproaerema taeniolella. The sequence continues at coordinate 13,409 of CATLJT010000024.1, read as the reverse complement.
AGCAAGTCTGTTACTTAGGATAGGCCATTAATTTTGGTTTTTCTTGTGCAGATGACTTTGACGATGCGATGCTTTACGCGTCGCACTGCATATCTCAAAAAAGAGAAATCCAATATGAAGAAGTCTCATCGTCTACCAGCATCAAAAATACTGCTGTCGACGAGTCGTTTTTTTGCACGTTTGAAGCTACTAGGAGGCTCACGCTTATAGAACAATTCAACATAATTCATCCCTTAGTTGCTAGTATTCTCGGTTCCATTAACATATTCGGTGACAATGACGACCCATCTCAAGTTTCCGAGAGAAATGAGCACTATAAACATTTGCAGGCACGGGCAGTAACCTATGCAAAATTTCTGGAAACGAAAATGAGACGTTTAACAAATCTGTACTGCAGAAATGATATAGACTTCGATATTGCTACTAAATTAATTAGTGAAGAAATGAAAAATAAGGTGGTACAACTACTATTGATAATAAATGGTGGGTTAGAATCAACTTTTTTATGCAAATGTATGTTAGTTTGAAGTGTTTGTTGTTTTTAATAAACGCACAATTTTAATGAAATAAGTTGTTTGTTTTAAGCTTTACCAAGAAATATGGAAATAAAATGATAAGAACTCAGTTCTGCGTATTAAACGGGTCACGGGTTATCAGAATTTTGTATCTATAATTAATAAAACTGAGTATTATAGTCAGGTTTTAAAATGATTAAATTTACACAAAATGCACGATAGCATAAGAATTTTTTAATGAATTATTCAAGACTAGTAACACCTGTATAAATAGACACTGCAAAGTCATTTGTCAAAAACAGGTTGCACAAAAGGATAAAAAGTTATATTTAGTCATGAATCATGCCAAATTTTCTGGTTGCGCTCTAGACATTTGAACAAATATTGTTTTTTTCAGATGAACAAAAGAAAGGTCCACGTGGTCGAAAACAAGGAAAATTGTAGACAGTATTCATTTCTGTAGTATAAACAATGAAAAAATCGTCCTTATAGCAACTAATGAAACAGCTTTTGTTAGAAGAAGGAACAAACCGGTTGCCTAAAACCAGACTAGGCTAAAGGTGACTTATTATGCAGGGCAATATTTGCTCATTTCAAGGTCTACCTGCTCCCAGACAGACGTCTGCAAATTTACATGTGATTATATCAAATTGGCAAGACTAGTGATACTACAAGTTTATTATTATTGTATCCAAGGTAAGTTTTTGTAACAAATAGTTTGTTGAGGAAGGTCTAATTGAACATTCTTATCATTGTTTATGTAACTTTGAATCATCATTTGAGTTTGATAACCATTACGTGAATTTTCAGGTGAATACCATGTCGACGAACACGTACTACATAATAAGATTCTTGGGGAAGCAAGACAAAGGATTAAGTCCAGTGTACACTGTCCCAGCATCTTGGGTCCGATGGCATAAAGATAGGATTGGGACCGTTGTGATCGTTTACCCCGAAGAAGCGTGGGAAGTTACTATGGAACGAGTGAAACGTTACGAGGATCCCCAACAAAACTGGAACTCGTTCTTGGCGTGAATTGAAGGCTGCTCTTGTAAAATAAATATGATTTTGTTTTATTGCAGATAACTACAGCTCAATGATTCGTAACATCAACGAACGAGAATGTGTTGGGCTTTCATCTCCTGAAATAATGATACCACAACCTGGACCTTCACATTCTTCAGCGCCGCCAACTAGCGAATTACCAATTGAAATCACTTTGACGGAGCTTAAGAAATGGGTTTCTGGTCTTCTATCTTCTTTTAATCAGAATCCATTCCAAATCAGGACTATGGAAGATTTTTCAGTGCTTAAATATCTGATATCTAAAGCAGAGGAAGAAATAAAGATTGAAAGCAATAGAGTTTTTTTTTCGCGCGGGTAGTCGCAGAATAAACACTGTTTCGAATTTGCTCCACAAAATTTAATTCTAAAAATTTATAATTTGCAATAAAGTGAATTATTTATGTATTACCTTTATGCATAAATAGAACCGCCTGCCTGCACTAACTTTCCTTTGGATTCTACCACATTTTCACTGGATTTACGACCTGCCAAATCACACCACTATGGACTACACACAGGTACAAAATAAAATGGAGTCACTGATTAATATGGTTAACACTAAGTTGGCCTTGTTCCAGTCCGAGCTTGATGATAAAGCCTCCAAAAAGCCACCTAACTCAATCGCCGGTATTAATACCGAGTTCTTGACCTTCAAGTCATTCGTGTGTAGCGCCATCAACGTCCTACAGGCTGAGGTAGCAGCATTAGCTCGCGGGCAGGATCGCCTTGAAATGGGGGCGCGTCGTAAGATGCTCCTCATCCATGGTGTAACCGAAGAGAAGAGCGAAAATGCTACCAACAAAGTCGCCTCCTTTATATCATCGAAACTCAAGACCGACGTCTCGCCAAGCACCATACGCGTTGCTCATCGGATGGGCGGTGCATCAGCAGCCGCCAGAAGCAAACCCAGGCCTATTTTGATCAAATTTGTTGATCAAACTGTTCGTGACAATATCTGGTCATCAAAAAAATTGCTCAAGGGGACGGGCGTTACATTGTCAGAATTTCTGACGAAGCCCAGACACAGTGCTTTTATGGCCGCACGCGACAAGTTTGGGATGGAGAACTGCTGGACTGCGGGCGGATGGATCCACATCAAAACTCCCGATGGCAAAAAACATAAGATTGAATCCATTGCGGAACTCCAAGCGTTGTCCTCATAGATCTTTAATCGCAGGTAGTCTTGTTGTAACTTCGTCTCGTAACATTTAATTTATCTTTCTACCTGATATTTAAATTCATGCATTACTTTATTTTAAGAGGGTAAATTTTAAATGTATTACATTCACTTCACAATTTTTCTTTTAATAACAGTACACAACGCGTTTACAATAAATCAAAGCAATTTTTCAATCTTAGTCTCTGTCAGTGTTACTGTCACTGTCAAACAATTCATCCCTATCGAGAAAGGCAAAGGTTTTTAAGTCCATACAGCCAATATCTATGTTCGGTACAATAATTTTTATTTTTCGGTCGTAGTTAAATGTTTTATTTATTTATTTATTTATTTTGAGAATTTCATAATGTAAGTTCCTAAGTGTTCTTTTATTGTTTTAAGGTGGAACTATTGTAATCTTCGGGTTGCTGGCAGGTGGACAATGAGAGATTAATATTTTAGCTGATAAGTTATATTATAGTAAAATTAGTATTTAGGTAGCAATTTTTTTTTTCTTTTTTCTTATATTTATTTTATTATATTATATTTATTTTATCATTATTATATACATACACGCACGAATTATACGCGATGTCGGTCAACGATAGCAGAAGTGATGATTCTTTCTATTCCTTACCATTTTCTTCTTCATTCGAAGATAGTTTTCATAGTGCCGGTGAAGATTTTACTTCTTTGTCTGATTCCCTGAAAAACTCCTTACCAGTTGGTCTGAAAAATTTCAATGTGGCCCACATTAACGCCCAAAGTCTACCGCAACATTACTCCGAGTTGCTTGCAGCCTTCGACGGCAACAATGTCCATGCTGTGCTCATATCAGAGTCTTGGCTCAAACCTTGTCTGGCTTCCTCCCTCTTTCCTCTCCCAGGGTTTCATCTAGTGCGCAATGATCGAATAGGCAAGGGCGGTGGAGGGGTTGCCATTTACCTGCGGGGACACATTCCCTTTCAAATTGTAAACAAGTCACCTTCTGAGTACTCTGGTTCTGCTGAACACCTTTTCCTGGAGCTGACACTGTCACATACAAAGGTTTTGCTTGGTGTTGTTTATTCCCCTAACTCAAGAACTGACTATTTTGCTAGTTTTGAAAAGCTCCTAGAGGAACTGTCTCCTCTCTATCAGCATACTATCATTATGGGAGATTTCAATACTGATTTACTGAAAGATGATTATCGTTCACGATGGCTATTGTCTGTTGTTGACAGTGTTAATTTAAGCATTCTACCATCGACTGCTACTCACCACTTTCCCAATTGTGAGCCTTCTAGGTTGGATCTTGCACTAGTGTCATCCCTGGAGCATGTTGAATCTCATGGCCAGTTTTCGGCGGATGGCTTTTCCTATCACGACCTAATCTACTTGTCGTATAAAGTTAGGCCACCAAAGCCTAAGCCTAAAGTAGTCATGCAGCGTAGTTTTAATGCTATGAATCTCGATCAGCTTAGGAGTGATGCTACAGGGGTGCAGTGGAATGCTGTATTCGAGGCGGATACTGTAGATGGTAAAGTGGATATATTCAACTCACTCCTTACTGAACTTTACGATCAGCATGCGCCTGTTCGGGCCATTCGAGTAAAGCACCTCCCTGCTCCGTGGCTCACTCCAGATCTTAAAGAACTTATGGCTAGGAAGAATGCTGCTAAATCCAGATATAAGGTGCAGGCGACTGTTGCAAGCAGGGACAGGTATACAAGTTTGAGGAATCGTTGTAATACTGCATGCAGAGACGCCCAGCGTCGACATGTTCACGCCGCTGTCGAGAATGTGGACTCAGCTAAGGTCTGGAAATTCCTGAGGACGCTTGGTGTGGGGAAGTTCCGGGATGAGTCGGGTGGTGTGACCGATGTGAATGCCTTGAACAGACACTTCGCATCGGGTACGGTTGATTTCGACTCGGCGACTAAGTCTTCGACTCTCCTTCACCTATCGTCTTTGAATCGTCCGGTTCACGATCCTCTTGCTTTTGTGCCTGTTTCTGTTGACTCTGTGCGGAAAATAGTGCTTTCCATTTCATCTAATGCCGTTGGGAGTGATGACATTAGCCGCAAGATGTTGGTTCCCATCCTCGATATCATTCTTCCCTTCATTACTCATATCTTAAATTTTTCCCTGTTCTCTGGCACTTTTCCTTCAGCATGGAAAAGCGCTTATGTCATTCCTCTGCCTAAGATGAGTAATCCTTCTTCTCCTAGTCACTTTAGACCTATTTCTATATTGCCTTTTCTCTCTAAGGTGCTCGAGCGTATCGTTCACCAACAACTGTCCCTTTTCCTTTCCAAAGGCAACTTATTGAGCGCATTGCAGTCTGGTTTTCGGCCGGGTCACAGTACTGCGACTGCCTTGGTCAAAGTTTCTGATGATATCCGGCTCGGAATGGAACACCAAAACGTCACTGTCCTCACTCTTTTAGACTTCAGCAATGCGTTCAATACGGTTGATTTTGATGTTCTGATTTCTCTTCTGTCTTCTCTTAATATTTCTTCTTCTGTCACGACTTGGTTTCGTAGCTACCTATGTGGCCGCCGTCAGCGCGTCAGGATCAATGATAAATTTTCTGATTGGTGTGATATTACGGCTGGGGTGCCACAGGGTGGCGTTCTATCTCCTTTGCTTTTCTCTATCTTTATTAACAACATTACTCTTCACATCTCTTCCTCTTACCATCTTTACGCAGATGATCTGCAAATTTATACGCAGGCCAAAGTGGATGCAGTTGATGATGCCATTGCAGCCTTAAATGAGGACTTGTCTGCTGTTGCATCTTGGACGTCGGCTTTCGGTCTCAGGGTCAATCCTGCAAAGTCCCAGGCGATTATAATCGGCAGTTCCAGGCAATTATCCCGGATTGACATTTCTCACCTTCCCCCTATTTCTTTTCTCAGCACACCTATTCCCTTTTCCGCCACTGTTAAAAATCTTGGGGTCTTTTTCGATCAAACTTTGTCATGGAAAAAGCAGGTTGGTGAGGTTAGTCGGAGGATCTTTGCGTCAATGAGTTCGCTCAGAAGACTGAAGAACTTCCTGCCTATTCGAACTAAAGTTGCCTTGGCCCAATCCCTTCTCCTACCTATCCTCGATTACGCCGATTCCTGTTTTCTGGATCTTACTGTAGAGCAACTAAACAAGCTGGATCGACTGCAAAATGTTGCTATACGCTTTATTTTCGGATTACGGAAATACGACCACGTCTCGGAATATCGTGCTCGGCTTAGGTGGCTTCCGATCAGGTATCGGCGTAATCTCCATATCCTTTCCCTATTGTATAACATCCTCCATAATCCTTTATCGCCAAAGTATCTCAAGGATAGGTTTATACTTAAAGCTGCATCTAGCGGCCGGGAACCTCGCAGATGTACGGCGATGTTGCTGGAGTACCCGACTCACACCACTGATTTTTACAGTAAATCATTTACTGTGCAATCCGTGCGGCTATGGAATGCCCTTCCTCCTGATATAAGGCTGGCTAGCACTCTTCACAAATTTAAAAGTCTCGTTAGGGCACGCTTTGAGGAACAATGTGGCTACAAATAGTAATATATAACTATTTATCTGCAACGCGCTTTCCGACGCTGTGTGATGTGTGTGTATTATTGTATGTATATATGTATATTTATATATATATATATATATTTATATATATTTTAGTTTATTATATTATAGTATTATTCGTATGTATAAATATGTAGGTTTTTAATATATTTATTTTTGTAGGATTTAAATAATTTAATAATTAATTTCTAACTTAATAATTTTTTCAGTACACCCGCTATGATATTTCCTCTCTCAAATTCTTCCCTAAGGTTGCCTGGAAGAAATCGCTTAAAGCGATAAGGCCGCCTTATTGTATATGCCTTGGATTTATGTAAATGTAATGTTATTTTTAGTTATTTTTCTGTTTGTGTGTACAATAAAGTATATTTGATTGATTGATTGATTGATAGAGCTAATGAAACTAGCTCTTCGGAGATAGAAACTAGAAGCTCTGCCCAAAGCTTCATCGAGCTCATACCCAATAGCGGTGTTTAAATTGAAATATCTGAGCTTGACATCTGCGTAAGGTAAAACTGTCTTCAATTATAAACTGTCTTCAATTGGCACGGCTACTGATGAAGCACTTTTTTTCGACAACCGCTTTGAAGAAAGATCGGCGTTTAGAAGAACGCGCTATTTCTGCTATCATGGATTTCGTTTTGCAACAGGGATGCAAGAATAATTGGCAACAGTCGAGCAGAAAATCTATTGAAAGAGCCTTACGATTTCAGTTGCAGTGGCTCAAAATAAATAATAAGTAATAAGTCATTTTAAATTTATTAATTGGAATAGCTTATTCTGAATAAGTAACTTTGTATTTTTTATCATAAACATTGAACTATTCTTCGTAATAAATATTGATAAGTACCAACAAATCTGTTATTACTGTTTATCCCACACATGATTACTCACATATCAGAAATTAAAATATAGATCGTGGTTTCAACTAATTGGTCAGAGTTCAAATAATATCAGTGATTCACAGACGACTAATATACCTATTTATTTTATGTACAATAACAATACTGGAACATATATATTGCGGAAAATGAAATAAACCCGTTGTATTTCGCGCTGGCTTACTATCGCGACGTGCTGTGTAGTAACATTGCATTAAATTTAATTAGTAAATTCATGTGACATTACGACTGCGAAGCTGATAAACAAAACGGTTACAAACAGAACACTGACTCATACTAAGAATTGAATTTCGCGTGTTTTTCATGGTAAGTTGTGTTTTCTTTATCATAAAAAGCAACGCCCCACCCCTTAGTTCCGTTGCTTAGCAACGCCCCGCCTCTTAGCGGTTGTTGTCTAGCAACAAGGCTTCACATCTTAGCAAACCAACTTTTTCCATTGGCTGTACAGAACACTGTATTTAGAGTATATGTATTTGATTTTCCAGAACACAACTCAAAATCGGATTTATCACGTGGTTCAATTATTTGCAACGCAGGACAATTCAATGAACCGCGTTCACTGCATACCAGCATCTTGGATTAGATGGCAAGATAAAGAATCTACAAAAGTGTTAGTGGCGTATCCTGATGAGCTGCAGGAAATCACTTGAGAGCGAGTCAAAATCTACGAAAGTCCCGGAGGATACTGGAATTTATACTGGGCCCAGATAAAGTATACCACAAGTAAGTTCTAGGATTTACAGTTTTTAAATCCTCATTTCACTAGAGCCGTATCATTGCATCGTCACCTAGTCATCATGAGAATGATGAAAATCTTGAAAGTGAAAGGGTGGAAGCTAAGAGTAAGTGCAGAAGTTGGGAGCCAATCTTTGATAAGATAGCAATGATGTTTTTGTTGCAGATTCCTACGACAGTGCAATTCAAGGTCTCAAGGAGCATGAGCGTAGTGTTGAAGAATCCAGCATCTGCTCAGAAAATAAAAGTCCTAATTCTTCTGCATCGCTGAGCTCCGAAATAAATGATAGCAAGGCCTTTTGGCCAGAACTTCAAAGATGGATGAATAGACTACCGTATTTTGATAACTCACCAGTGTCGATGGTGAACGAGACTGACGAAGTAATCAGATTCTATTCTGGAGTATCGGATTAAGAAAACTTTGATACAGAAAATAATGACGTTCCTTTGGACCTATCTATGCCTTCAAAAACGGTCCAGGAATCATTACAGGATTTGAGCCTGGTCAATAATACAAATGATTCACCTAAAAACAAAGGAACTGTCAAGAATATGACTATTAAGTATCTTAAGTATGCTCCAGGACTAATGGAGCTGATGGCCAATTCTGGTGTTTATATTGAGAAAGCAGAATTTGAGAATTGCTTGAAATCCTCAAGAAAGTGTACTGAGTTGGCGAGACATCTAACCAAACACGTTTTTACTACAACTCCCTTGAACGTTGATTCCCAAAATCATCTAGATAATCATCAGTTAAAGTCGAAAGCTACTGTCGCAATAGTCAAATTTGTCCTAAATTATGGTATCATGCGGAGTTGGCGTCCATCGTGTGAAAAGTCTATCCGTAGTGCCATATATATGGTACCAACAAACTTTGTTAAATAAAAATACTAAAAAACCTCATGTTTCGAGTAGTCAAACAATCATTAGTTGAATTAAAAAATTTATTTAGTTTTTAAGCGTAGAATAAGTTTGTACTCATTTTGTACCAAAAATTCTCATTCCTACCTCTTTAAGTTATTATCGATAAGCTCAATGTAGTTTTCCAAATTATTTTTAAGTGTACAATAAAATCTAACTGTAATATCAAATTCTTTTATTTTAAACACCTTATTTGCTATTAGACAAGCAAAGCCACGCCAATATAAAACTTATCACTATTATAACCTAAAATTTAGACCTCAATACATAACAACTACTGTTACAGAACCAGTAAAATATTTCAAAATAGCATAATATTTTTATCTGTTAGCGATACGAATATACTTGATATGAGGTAACAGATTCACTCTCGGTGACCTTGACACTGTAAAGTTTGACGAACTCACAGAGCGCAAACAGCTGATAGCCATTATTATTCATAGTTGCGCGCAGTTTCCTAGCATAGAAGTTATTGTTATGATTTTGTTTATCAAATGTTCATTTGGTTTGTTTTTCTGTAAATTCTTGTAGAAGAATGTAACATATGACTCATGACCCATAAATTGATCGTTCAAAAATGTATGGAATTCTGTTGAACGGTCAGAGTTGAGAGGTTATAAAAATAACATTATAGATAGGTACCTACCGGTTCTCTAATAAAATATGACGTGTCGATGTTAAGTTTGTTACTTCTACTGTTTGTCACTACAGTCTATTGTGAGGCTCGCGAGTGAACTGACGTGGGTTAAATTGATCTAAATCTTTAAAGATACATATCGCATAACAACGTGAGATAAATAATCTCTACATTCTTTAATACCAACAATCTCAAAAGCAAGGTAAATATTTTTGATATTAATTCAAATTTTAGACCGATGCTTGCACAAGCTTTTGTGTTTTTTTTCTTCTTTTAATAATAAGATACGTATTTATTTATAATTTACCTGTTACAGATGAAGTACGAGTTATGCTATCAAGTAATAATCCCTGAGGAGTGGTACATGAATTTTTCAAAATATCAGCTATTTGATGAGATTTTCGAACACATGAAAAAGCTCCGTAAAGAAGGTAAAGCATTCGATGGCTCACAGCTGCAAATTGGAGATACAAAAACAACTATCCAAATTAATCATCAGGATTCGTGCTGGTGTTTCATCCGAGAAGGCGATACCGTACCAAATCCTATAAACTATTTCTACAGTGGCAATTTGATGAGAGATATTTTCCCACACTTACTATAAGAATATAGTGACCATCAGAAACAAAGAGAGTTGGAAAGAGAAATTCAGAGTTTTATGGAGTTCGAGTTTGGAGTAATTGAAAAAGATCAAGGAATCGACTTTTCCGACCGAAGCGAATATTTGGTAGATACTGAAGATCTGTTGCGATATGAGATGATAATATCAAAAGAGTGGTATAATGCACCAAGCATTGTCGAAATGATTGATGAATTTCACTGCAAATTTGATCAAGCTATCGAAAATGAAGAACATATGCAGTTGGCTGTTGTGACGATTGGAGATCAGGATGCTATTTTAAAAATATCTAATGAAAAATTATACTGGTGGCTCAGTTTTCCACACCATGAAACACCGAAAACTAAGGAGTATATTTTTACGGGAGATCTTTTGGAAAAGCATTTCCCGGAGTTGATTGAAGATCATGTCAAGATGAAACCATGAAGTAGTTCCTGCTGTAGTAGATTTTGCTTTCAAAAATGAGTGTGCCAAAAATTATCCTAAGATTGTAATATAGTACTTGTTTTATATGTTTAAAGAAATTGATTTGCACATACAATAAAAATTGACATTTAGTATCATTGCGATTTTTATTCTTAAAGTCATACCTTGCAAATGTCGCATAGTTGTTTCCATCATAGCATCAGGTAGATTCAAGTTCTTTGTTTAAATGCCCATAGTTAATTCTGACTCATAGGTCACGAGTTATCGCTAAGCCGAGTTGTGCTAATGAGTCGTACTTATTGATTTCATCTAAAAATAACCATAATTAACAATTCAAATACATTGTCCCTGCTGTTGATAACTCAGTGCTTAACCCGCAGGCTCTCTGTCTGCACGCCCTTTGCAGCGCTATTTAATTTAATTTAATTATTATATAAATTCATGTGACGTCATTCAACCGTTAAGTTTATAAAAGGAAAACTGTCGCAAACCAAAAGGTTGACTCATACTTAGAATTGGATCACACGCGATTTCGAGAGTAAGTTTATATTTTTTAGCATTTCTGCTAATTGAACGTGCTTAATTGGATTATGTTTCGATCACTTGTGTTTTTTCCAGATGGATACAAAGCAAACTCGTGTTTATCATATCGTCCAGTTTCGTACGACACTGAACATTCCACTAAGTAACATTCACTGTGTGCCAGCATCTTGGATCAAAGGAAAAAGCCAAAAATCTGCAGCAGCGTTAGTGGCCTATCCTGATGAGCCATGGGAAATCACTAGAAAACGGGTCAAAAACTACGAAAGTCCAAGAGAAGACTGGAATTTGTACTGGGCCCAGATAAAGTATAGCACAGGTAAGTTCTAGAGTTTACAGTTTTTGAATCCTCACCACTAGAGTCTTATCATTGCATCGTTACTAAGTCATCATGATAATAGTTCTAGAGTTGACATTCTGAAGACTTAAGTGCAGAGGTTGAGAGCTAATCTCTGATAAAATGATGTTTTTGGTACAGATTTCTACGACAGTGCAATTTGGGGCCTCAATGAGCGTGAGCGTAGTATAGAAGAATCTTCTGCATCGCTCCAAGCCTCGCGGAGCTCCGAAATGAGTTATAGCAAGGCCTTTTCCCCAGAATCCAACAGATGGTTTGATAAACAACCGAATTCTGATGATCTACGATTGTCAATGACGAACAGAATAGACGAAGTTATCAGTTTAGATTCTGGCATACCAGATGAAGAAGACGTTGATAGGAATGATAATGATGTTCCTTTAGATTTATCTGTAAAATGTCTGTACAAACCTGCTTATAACTCAATTAGAACTTCCAGTGATACCAACGAGTCCTGGACATTGAAGCATCGAGAGTACAAGCCTGGACTTATTGAGCTTTTGTCCAATACTAGTATCTACATTGGATTAGCAGAACTTGAGTATTGTCTGAAACATTCGCACAGGTGCACTAAGTTGGCACGACTATTGACCATGCATATTTTTTCAGAGTCCGCTTTGAGAACATGTCTGTATATTAACAATATAAAGGGTCAGCGGGATCTTAGATTAAGTACGATTGCGACCGCTGCTATTATCAAATTTGTCCAAATGTATGGGGAATCACATAATTGGGACAAATCGAGTACGTATGATATCAAAAGTGCTATGCGTCATCAGCTGGCATTGTGCAAAAACAAGCAGTAAATCTCATATTCTTTAAATTATTATAAAAGTAGTAATTCGTTATATGTTAGATGTAAAGTCTTCTTTTGATTACTAAGTGTAGAATAAGTTAGTTATAATTTTTTTAGAAAATATCTGTCTCTTCTGATGTTGATTTGCTCAATATTTTTATGTGCAATAAACTTTACTGAGTTATTACAAAAAAAATTTTCATTCTGAACACCTTTTCCACTTGCTTGACAAAATGGAGTACGAATTTAATTATTTATAATACATAATATGTATGATTTTCCCCATTAGTTATAATGAGTCACTGAACAGATGCAGGACCACAAATAATATTTTACCTTATCGCTTGACTTCAAACCACAATATTGCATCATGTACCTATTGCTATTTTATAGCGACCAATACTATACTCTTACGTTGATAAGTACGCTTGAATTTCACAGTCATGATACAGATGGCGTTTAAAGCTTCGAAAGTCTCGAAACTATTTGAGATTAGGCTAACTATGTAATTATGTTGGCGCTATGCATGCTAAAGACAAAAGGAAGAAATAAGCTTTGTAATTATTAGTGTAATATTTAGTTATTGTTATTGGGTCATGCGCATCATTTTATTTGGACAAATCAAGTAGATAATTCCAAAATTGAATAAATGGAATACTGTTATAACATCGTTTTATTTAGTTTCGGTGAATCAATTTTATATGTAATGTACCACAAAAAAAACAACAATTTATAGATTTATTAAATTTTATTTCAAGTCTAATAACAATAATCGCTTAGCCTAATTGAGATCATTACAAGATTTTTTACATGAGAACCATAATTGATTAAAAAAGATAATTATCACTAAAAATATGTCTATCGTCCGAATCTTAAGATTCGACTCGGATAGCAAACCGTTTTCGGGGTAGGCGGAACAGGCTTCAAAGAGAACCAGTACCTATTACTTATCTCTCGGTGATTAGTGCCATTCAATTGAGCTACAATTCGAAAGTATTCTCTGCGGTTAGGAATTGACCGATTTGTTTTGCAAAATTTAACTCCGAACTGGAAGCAGTGGGGTGTCCCGAAGCTGAATCGTGATGGGCTGTAGTAGGGACAGCAAGGCTTCTCTGAACACTGAAAAACAAAAATAAGTCTGGTTGATATAAAAGTTTATAATAAAAAAAAAT
>CATLJT010000023.1:32500-57210 GCA_949987775.1 Aproaerema taeniolella | reverse complement strand
CATCGGAAGGTTGTAAAAAAATCTACGATAACTTTTGTGAGTTACGACCTGGTGTACTAAAATTAGTGGTTTATACGTCATTGATGTGTTAAAAACTAAAACTCATTTGTGTTATACGCCAATATTATTTAAAAAAGGTGGTTTAGGCTGAAAAATCGTGGGGTTAAAAGCCGTTTCGTTATAAAAATTTTGGTAGTAAAAGCCAGCTTTTTTGCGAATATCGACTTTTCAAATATATGGATCGATAGAGCTCAAAATTCTGAATAAGACTGTCATATTAACTCATTTTGGCCAACTTGACTTTTACGACCTTTCTTCCCCGAGGTATCGAATAATTAAGTACTATCTAGATTGTGATTATTTGGTTTAGTACTATTTAGTACCATTAAGTATCTTTATGTGTCATTTAATTTTGAGTTCTTTATTACTATTTAGAACCATGGAGTAATAATGAATAGATTTACTATCAAGATTCTACATAAAATCATGTGAGGGTGTTGATTAATAATTGTCACTATTTATCTCTATCCTATTACAAGCAGTTTGGTAATTTAACTCCACAAATTCAGCTTATTTGCTTTACATGTCTATGTTTTAAAGTATTTCTGACACGCTCGTAGCCCAGTGGCGCTTGATCGGCGAGGTTAGGATTTTTTTTTTTTTTTTAAATGAATTTACAGTCTGCGGACTCTCTGGTCCGCACTTTTTTTATTTTTAAGTTTTTGAATGTTTTATTATAGTTCTATTTACAAATTGCTCCATGTAATGATGAGCTCGTCATATTTTCTTAAAAACTAAACTTATCTACTTAAAATTATTATTAATATTATTAATTTTCTTTTCTTAATTTTTTTTTTGTTTTTTATATTTTTTTTTGTTTTTTTTTTATTTTTTTTTTGTTGTTTTTTTTATATATATATGTATATGTACCTACTGTTTTTATTTTTGTTATTTATTTTCTTTTATTTTTTTCTTGGCTGTTTTTTTTCTATTGTTTATTGCTATAACATTATGCTAGCTTACAGACAACTTAACTATGTTACAACTTTTTTTTATATATATTTTTTTTGACGTGACAACGTCTTAAATTAGGTTGCGGCTGGGAGTCACTTATGAAAAAGTGTAACGCTCGGTAACGTTACGATGAGTCACCGAACGAGAGAGAGGCCCGCCGAATGCCTTGCGTCTCTCTCCCACTCAACTATGGGCATGGTTAGCCCGCTAAAATTATTTTACCACTCAAAGTCGTTGTCACGTAAAAATTTCGCCCGTATACCGACTTTACAGACAACCCATTTTTTTTTAATATATATATCGGCACCGTTTTTAATCAATCGTCCGGTCAGATGGTAACGGAGACGAGGGTGTTTGCTCCAGGGTAGCAATGATTGCATTCCGTACCGGCTCGTCTCCGCTTTTTATTGCCATCCTCAGGTTGTATTCTATAATTTTGGAATCGGTGGCCAACTCCGCACGAGCGATTAGACGAGCCGTGGCGTCGTCGGTCACGCAGTCCGTGAAATAGACACAGGTCTTTGTGTGTCGGGAGATGGCCACCACCGCATGTGGGACGCTGGTGAGTATATGTGATCGAGCTGCCGTGGTACGTATTATATATACAGTCTCAAATGTAAGTCCCTGAGACTCGTGGATGGTCAGGGTGCGAGAACCCTCATTTTCACCGAAACCCTGGCTGATGAGGAAGGTCTTTTCAGCCTGGGTGTGGACTAGGTATAAAGTGTTGTCCGTCCTGGGTATTCTCGCTCCCGTGTATCGACTCATCTTGAGGGACCTCATTGTGGTTCTGGCCGAGTATATGCCCCCATAAACCTCGCTGAGGGCATACGCTACGTCCAGTGGACTTCTCCACGTACACAACAGCTCTTTTGTTATGTTAGTGATTTTGTTAGGTCTAGTGTACTGTAGCCTGAAGAGGTTGTTCCTATCTATGTAGGGCAGTTGGTTGTTATCTCCTATCAGGAGGGCTTTGTCGGCTTTCACGATCTGGATTGCAAGCACTACGGCACCGAAATGGTTCATGAGGGCCTCATCCACTATGAGGCGTCTGCATGATTCGCCCTCATGGATCCCATTAACCAGTAGTGACGCCATGGTTCTTACTCGGCGTTTTGTTTGTCGCTCTCCAAATCGCGGCACCAACTTTTCCCTCAAGTCCTTGGTGGCCTCGGTGGTGGTTGTGACTATGATATCTTCTTTCAAGTCTGTTCGAGACACCACCCAAGTTGTTTTGCCGCAACCAGGGACCCCATTGACCCAGGTGAATGTGGTTGTGGTCCAGTGCTCCGGTACTTTGCCTTCGGAAAGGCCACCTGAAATAGCGTTGGCCATCCCAAGTATCCTCTCGTCCAGCATCACCTTTGTGCACTTCGCCACTACCACTATTGATTCGCCTGTTGGTACCCGGAAGCGTAGCTCCCCACCTTCCTGTTGTTCACCTTCCCCTTCCGGCTGGTTCTCCTTCTCTACAAAGCCCACGCCATTGCAGTAGGCCGCCATGTAGTCTCCTGACATCTTGCCAAGTAAGACTTTGCAAGCATCATTGTCGTACACAGCAGCCTCCCCCTCGTCCATTAGAGTTTGCAGCAGCTCCTTATTGCCATGCTGGTAAGTTTGCAGTATTTTGCTGCACACATCCTCACTTACTTTTCGCGTGGCTTTAGTTGCGGCTACGAACTCCATGAACGCGTTCCACATGTGCTCCTGTGGAGTGGCCGCCGGAAGAAGGGTTGGGGGGGAGACTTGACCCATATCTGCCCTAGTTCGCAACTTGAGCTCGATGGTGTTAGTAGGTGGTTTCTTTGAAGTCTTGGCCTCCTGAGAACTCGCTCTCCAAGCTATTTGTTTGGTGTGTTTAGCGCTTTTATGTGGAAAATGTAGGTTGGCCTGTGTGAGGGTTTTTGTAAGTTGGGACATTTTCTTTTCTCCGTCCCTGCTCTCTTTACTACGCCTCGCTTCTGCCCTCTCCGCCTCCACTCTTTGCTCCAGTCTTTCCGACCCACTGAAGTCAGGATTCCTTACCGGATGTCCCCAGTAGTCGGTTGGAGTAGCGGGAGCGCCTTGGTCTCGATCTTGCGATATAAGATGACCCAGGTGTTGACCTCGATCCTCGTACACCACAATCTCGTGGTACTTGGAGGCTGACAGGGCTCCTATGTAGTCCCTGGTTTCACCTCTCGTGTACCCCACGACCATTGCGTCCACGCTGAACTTTTTGGGTGGAGTGGTACCTTCCGCGCCCCGGCTACCCACTCTTTGCAGCATCTCACATGCTTGCCTGAACTCAGTAGTGTCGTCGGTGCTCAACAGTGCGATAGATTTGTTTTTCTCTCGCACTATCCTGCATCGCTGACCTTCGATGAGAACCTCTGGCAAGGCATTGTAGACTTTACGTCTCATGGTGATTTTAGAGGTGCTGCCGTTGAGAAGGGCGCCGAGGCCCGGTGAAATGTAGACGGAAGTTTTGGCCCTGGCGTTGCAGAAGGCTATTCCCATTGTCTCCGTGTTGTTATCCATAAAGAGTGCAACTCCCCGGATTCGGATGCCAGGCCTACCTAGTTCCCCGTGTTGTGTGATTATGTAGTTTGTTGGTTTGTGTGATGTCGGTATTTGTGTCTGTGTCATATGCAGTGTTGTACTTTGTGTGGTCTCTGCTGCCGCACTAGGTCTGTCTGGTTGGCTTGACGTTAGGGTGCTATTTCTGCCAACCGCTATTGCAGCCACCTGTTCCATGTACGACAGCATTTTGGTTCTGGTTGCTTTGGACGCCAGGAGCTGCGGCATTATGTCCTTTGTGAGGTTTTCATTGATGTTGCACTCCAGGTCATGTCGGTGGGTTAGGAAGCGCGGGCATTCCAGCAGAAGGTGCCAGACCGATTCGCTACAGGTCAGGTCACACTCGCATCCGGGATTGCTTCTCAGTCTGAACCGGTGCAGGTATTCCCCGAACCCGCCGTGCCCTGTCATTACTTGGACCTGAAGAGGGGTCAGCCTTGTTTCTCTTACCAGTTTGTATGCACTGCTTACGTCTGGGAGAAAGGCTTTTGTTGTTGACCCGGTCTGGGAGGAGTCATATCTGTCCTGCCACTTTAGCAATGACTCCTCTCTGATCTTTCGTTTGATGTATGACAAGGGCACCTCCGCGTAGTCTAGCTCCTCTGCCTCTCTTTCCGCACCCTCCTTGGCCAGTTGGTCGGCCCTTTCGTTCCCTGCGGTACCGACATGGGCTCTTAGCCAAAATAGCCGCACCTGTCTCCCTTGAGCACGGATTTCTGCTATGCACTCTTTGATGGTTTTTGCGAGAGGGTGGATCAGCTTTGGGCCGTTCAGTAGTTCCAGAGAAGACCTTGAGTCGCTCAGGATGTTTACTACAGGCTCGTTGCTCTCTTTTACCTTCTGCAGTGCTCTATGGAGTGCATATAGCTCTGACTGGAACACCGTGCATGTGGGGTCTAGGCTGAAGACCTGGTAATGGGTTTCTCTGCCGTCCTCCCACCACGTGAAGGCTGCCCCTACTCTCCCCTCCTTCTTACTGCCATCAGTGTAAACCTGCGGGCCAGCAAGTTGGTGAGTTTTTTGGGTGCCCTCCTCCATATCCTCGAGAAGTTCGTACGTGGTTGTTATTTGGTACGATGGATGTGGTAAGTCTAGGACTTTTACCTTCTTCTCAAGGGTACGGCCAGGCGGCAGGAAGTCGGCTGAGATTCCTTTCTTTGCCTCGTACAGGGCTGCAGATTCCAGGATGCGCAGGTCTATAGGCAGTAGTCCAGATAAGACAAGTGCTGATGTTAGCGAGGTTGTCCTATATGCCCTACATGTTCTCTGCGCAAAGCCTCTCTGGAGTGCGTCCAACGCTGTTTTGTTCATCTCTAGTTTCGATGCCTCTGCCCAGGCACAAGCCCCATATGTTATTATTGGGTCTATCACCGCGACATAAATTGTTCTGACGATTTCTCCGTTCAGCCCCCACGTGACCTTGGCCGCGCACGCTAGTTGTTTATATATATCAGTCGATCTTCGACATATATTAGTGACGTGCTTATTAAAGTTCAGGTTACGGTCGATGGTGAGGCCGAGAAGTTTGATATCTCCAACCAAGGATATTTCGGTGCCGGACATGGTGAGTGTTGGAGGAGTGAACTTTAGTTTTTTGGTGAGCAGCATAGCGCTGGTCTTATGAGCTGCAAAGTTCAGTTTGTTCTTTTTTCCCCATTTATGTGTTTTGTCTAGCACTTGGTTGATGTTATCCCCCATCCCTTCAATTGACTTCCCGGAGAACACCAGAACGCCGTCGTCGGCGAACGCCTGGCAGTAAACCTCCTCTGACGATAGTGTTTGGAGCAGGGGGTCCAGTATTATGTTCCAAAAAGTGGGTCCACTTATGGAGCCTTGGACGCAACCTTTCGTGGTTCCCCTTTCGCTAGTTTCCCCTGCATAATTAACAACTATCTTCCTGTCTTCGAGGTATGATCTCACTGCAAGGTAGAGGTTTTTGGGGCAGCGCCTGTGCAGCAATTGGTCTTTAAGAGCCGGCCACCATGCGTTGTCGAAGGCTCCCTCTATGTCCAATGAGACTATTATGACGGATTTCTTGTTTACAAGTTCTTGCCGTACGTGTCTCAACAGGTCATACAGGGCGTCCTCGGTTCCGCGCTGTGGCATAAAGCCGTATTGTCGCTGGTTTAGGGTTGGAAGTAGGTGCCATTGCAGTCTACCTACCAGGAGTTTTTCTAGTGTCTTGCCTAAGATTGATAATAGGCCTATTGGGCGATAGGATTTCGGGTGGGTGTAATCCTTCTTTCCTGGTTTTGTGAGCTTTCTTCCACTGCTTGGGGAAGTATGACATGGCTAAGCATTTATTCGCGATTGCCATGAAGACCTCAATCCTGCAGCGGATGGCTCTGGCACATATGTCAGAGGTAAATCCGTCCGGTCCGGGTGCCTTCTTTGGATTCTGCGCATTTAGCACAGTTTCCACTTCAGGCACCGTGAATGGCGGGTCATCCTCCTTTAATTCTCCCAATTCTCCTTGTTCGGCGTTTTCCACCCTCTTTCTGAGTTGAACGTGGTAGGCGTCATCCGTCGATACCGAATCGTCAGGGTAGAATGTGGTGGCTAGGAGATCCACTGACTGTTTTGGACTTAGTGTCTTGCCATCAGATCCCCTAAGGAGCACGTCATCTTGTCTCCCTTTTGTCCTCCTGATTACTCGGTATATACCATCCCACATACTTTCTCTCTCCTGAGTGGTGCAAAACTCCTTCCAGCTCTTTGTTTGGGCCTCAAGTGTCATTTGGGCGTAGAGCGCCTTGGCCTCTTGATATTCTTTGACTACGGCTTCTATTCTGGTCGATGCTGCATTCCGTATTCGCCTCTTCTTACGCAGGACATCTTTTTGCACCGTGCCGAGTTCATCCGTCCACCATTGGGGCCTGCCAACTTTCCTTCTTTTGCCCACTCTTGGAATTGCGCTTGCACACGCTTCCTCGATGGCGGTCGTGTAGGCTTCTGTGATGATTTCCAGCTCCCCAACGACCGAGACAGCGTTGATGGTATCAACATTGATGTTTTTCTCTTCTAGGGATTTGTGTAATTGTTCATCGAATTTCAACCAGTCCGCCTTTTTGGTGTTGTAACGTCTCGTGGTGGGTATTGTAACTGGTTTCAGTTTTTCCCCCACCTGTAACGTGAATGTTATGACGTTGTGATCTGACGTTGTTAATCCCCGATGCACTTTCCACTCTTTGATCTTCCCTAGAAGATTTGTGCTGCAGGATGTGACATCTGCGGTGCTTTTGCACCATTTGCCTTGTCGATACACCTCAAACGTTGGAGTGTCACCAATGTTTAGGATATGGAAATCCATTTCCACTAGGAATGAGTTGTAGGCTTGCCCTCTCTCGTTTTCGGACTTGCTCCCCCACCATTGGCTCCAGGCATTAACGTCGCCCCCAACCACTATGTTTTTTGTGTGTTTGGATATTTGATTGCATACCGCTTTGGTGTGCTCTATGTACGGCTCTATGTCCTGGTCACCTTCGTAATAGACGGATACCACTCCTATTTTTAGGCCCCCCGCTTCCAGTATGGCGACCGATTCGGTTTCGGTTACAAGCTGCGGGTCGTTTATGACCCGCAGCAAGTCCCAGAAGACTATTATCGCCGCTTTTACCGGTTTCTGCCTGTTCAGAGTGCACTGGATGACTTTAGCACCAGGGTATTGTTTTAACGTGCCACTGGAACCGACGTATGGTTCTTGCACCAATGCCACGGCAACATTTTCCCTCTCTGCGGCTTGAAACAGTTCGGTGGTAGCTAATTTAGAGCGTCTTAAGTTGGCTTGAATAAAGCGCAACCTTGTGCCTTCGCCATTACTTGGTGTACTTGAGCCGTTGATGTTTAGGCTGCCCTTAGCAATAAGCAACCTTTGCGCGCGCTATGCCATCCCACATGGTTTTTTCCGGACATACATCGCTGAACGCCAGATGTGCTGTGTTTGTGTTGGTGGTACTGCTGCTTTTTTGTGACTTGATGCAGTTCCTGCACCTTGGCGCGCCACCTTTCCTGCGAATGGGGCATTCCTGCCAGGAGTGGAAGTCGCCGCAGTAATTGCAGGCCTGTTCCTTTTCCTTGCACAGGGCTTTTGTGTGCCCGAACCCTAGGCATTTGGCGCATTGTACCAGGGGTGATTGGTCCTCAACTGGTCTCTTCTCGAGTCCAATGTGGACATGCCCCGTTTCAAGCAGTCGCTTATGAAGAACTGGTGCTACTTCCAACACGGGGTGGCACTGCAGGTCGTTCCGTGCGCGTTTTCTGTACCTCACTTTCAGAGAAGCGTCGTCCCCTTTCAGGCCCTCGAACAGTTTTTTGTTCTGGGCCTTCAGATTTTGGCATAGCTCTTCGTCGGTGTGGTACGCCATTAAGTTTTTAATTTTAATGAGTGGGTTTGACTTGTTCGCCTGTTTGACCTTTAAGGCTTTGTTTTTATTGATTTGATGTTGTAACAGCTGCGCATCCTCCTGGGACTCGCAGCTGAGTATGACCTTGCTGTTTTTCACCTTCCGTACCCGGTCTACTCTTAAGCCGCTATTTTTAAAATCCAACGTAGTTCTGATTGTGTCGATCACCCCGTCACCAGTTTTGGTTGGGTCGGTGCTCGACACAATCAGAGTATGATTTGGTTTGGGCCTGCTTTTAACTGTTTCCGCATACGTTTTGGCCGTGGTTGGTTGTGGCATCTTTGAATTAAACCACTGCATCGAGGTATTCAGTGCCTTAGATGTGTTCGCAATCTCCTTTACGTCGGCTTTGAGAGGGTTTAATATCCCTTCTATTTTTGCCGTCGTGGCGGTGATCGCAAGCTCTGATCCTAGGCCTGTTGTCCCCGGTGCCTGGAGTCTACCGCTGGCAAGGACCACGTCTTTGAACTCGCAGAGTTCCTCCTGGAGCCTTGTCGTTTTGGCCAGAATAGTTGCCGTTGCTGATTTAATCCCCTCCCGGACTTCCTGGGACATCATCTCAGAGATACCCTGTCTGATGAGGGTTATTTCACTTCTAGAAGCTTCCATTTCCTCTTTGAGGGAGGCTAAAGACTTCTTGAGCATGTTGTCCCTTGGGGGAGGGGTGGGAGGTGAAGTCGGTGATGGGTTCTCCTGTCTTTCTGGCGATCTATCCTGCTTAAGGTAGTGTATCTCGGTAGCCAATGAAGTTAGCTTTGCCGAGATTTCCTTCAGCTCCTTGGAGTAATCTTGGTCCGATTGGGTCGATTTCTGGATCTGCAGTGGTTGTGAAAGCTTCGCTCCAACTTCGCGACGGAATTCCGTGACCGTTCTGAAAAGGCCCCCCATCTGACCATCGAACCAGCTCTGCGTCACTTCGGCTCCAGTTAGCTTCTCCTGGGTGGCTTGGAGACGCTTTTCGTACTCGTCTCGGAGCCTCTGGATTTCTCCCCGGTGGGCCCTCTCGATGCTTACCAGTTCTCGTGCAGCTCTGGATCTTTCTACTTCCAGGTTGAGGCGATGCCTGTTCCTGGAGTCTGCCAGCGAGAGGACCAGTTCGTAGAGGTTACTGAGGTATTCTACGGCTTGCGCTCGGATTTCGTTTTTAAGAGTTTTTGAGCTCTCCAGTGCCTCCTTTCCCATCATGAAATAATCCCGGGCCCTTTCTGACGCAAGATCTTTGCACACTCCTGTATGCTTGCCAAGCGTTGGAAGAATGCTGCGGCGACCGGAGGTTTGGCTGCTCACCTCCGTCCATTGGGAATCTGTGCTGGCCGCGTCCCATTGCCGGTCTCCTTCATGTTCCAATACTGGGTCCACGTTGGCCGGGGTCGGGGTGGTCGCACAGATTTTCTCTGAGTCCTTTATTGGTTCGCTAGAGACCACTATGCTATAAGAGTCCCTTCTAGCAATAGTTGTCTCCTGGGAGCTTTGGACTTCTATATTTGTTTTTGTGATTTTGACGGTGTCGTCTAACTCGGATGCATTAGTTGTCTGCCGAAGGCTGTCGATGCCGGTTTGCTTCGCCACCATCTCGGCATTTTTGAGGGAGATTATTCGCCTCAAGCTTCCCGACTTTGGTGTTTTGACTGTTTTAAGCGATCGCTCGCTTGATTTTTGTGCTTTCCCTGTAATATTTTTTTTCGATTTGCATGGGTGGCCGGCTGTTTGTGTTTTGTAAGTTGGTGTTTGAGATGTGTGTGGCGTCTGTTGGGATCCGGATTGTCTTTGTGTTCTGTTTTCTGTGTCTGTGTTGTGATTTGAATGTGCGGTTTCTGGTTTTGAAGATGTCGGTTTTGGCAATTCCATCCGCCCGGACGTCCCTTCGCTTGGTGAGGGTCCTGACGCTGCCGACATTGTTATTGATATTAACTAATACTATTCTACTTATGCTATATCTAATACTAAAATTTTAAACGAGCTTAAAATGCGGTTGTGCAGATGATGTTGATTACTGCCCTGGACTGTTGTCCGAAAATAGTTTTGTGCCGTGCACAGCTCGAGCTACAGGCTGAATTCCCACAAACCCTTGGAGCCAATCAACAGGATTTTTGATGCCGATTCAGATGAGCCCAAGAACGGGTCTCTAGGCCCAGAAATGACGAAGTTAGAGCCCGGGGGGGTGAGGTAATAGTAAGGGGGTGAAGGGGGGGGTATGTCTCGGGAGACTCTTAATGGTGGGGGAAGTGGGAAGGGTGGTCCAGGGGGGCTGTGTTGTAAGGGGGGGGGGGTGAAGGGGGGGGGTCAAAGGAAAGGGGGGTTAAGAAATGCAGGAATGTCAAAAGGTAATAAGTCTTGAACACACACGTGGTCGCGAGTGTCCAAGGGGACGGGGCGGGAGGGGGGGGTTAACCTCAATGGGGGCAGATGTCAAAACAGGGGGGTGGCTCCAAGGTAAGGAGGAGGTCCCAATCCCAACAAACAATTTTTCCCAGGAATCAGCTTCCTACCTCTTCTAGGTCCGGAGTTCCGTCGATCCTTGAACCTGGTGCTGATGCTGGATCAGCTGCTGTACTCCTACGATCGTTAGTCCCTCCAACCCGCTGGTAGGTGACTCTGAGAAGCGCCTCAGTCCGTGCTGGTGTTAGGTCCAAGAATGCAACTCCAGATGTTTGCGGTTTCCGAGATCCGTCGGTCCTCGGCCTTAATGCTGATGATGGATCAGTTCTGCAGACCGGCTTCCCAGGATGTTGAGATTCCGTTAAGGTTGATGGTGGAAAGTAACTGTGGTCTCCCTATTAATTAGGTCCAAGTACAAAATTCGTACCGTTTCGGGATCTCGAGTTCCTTCGATCCTGGGGCTGAAGATGGATGTGTCTCAGCACTGGTAGTCCGGATTCCTCGGGGCGGTATTTGAGTCTTCAGTGGTGGTTTTCTAACCTCCAATTTAGCAACCGCGTGGTCGCACGTGGAGTTTTAGGTTAGAATATTGAATTTTCAGGCCCTTGTATCTCCTACGACACTGGTCAGATTTTGACGATCAAGGTGTCGTTAGACGCGTCTTTGCAGTAGCTTACCCGTGGTGATGCGAGCTGTTCCGTGTTGCAAGTGTCCCGACCGATAAAATATGTCAAAGTCAGTCTTTAATAACTCCAGACTGAGTCAGCGGATTTTGATGCCAACACTAATCCTGGTGAATCACTCACTTAACTTTCACGAGACACACTATTTACGGTTGTATTCGCACTGTAACTATTTTTAAAGATTTTTTAATGCGGAGCGACGTGGTGTTATGTCGAAAATTTGATGGTAACTGGGCGAGGTTAGGTTAGGTTAGGTTAGGTTAGGTTAGGTTAGGTTAGGTTAGGTTAGGTTAGGTTAGGTTAGGTTAGGTTAGGTTAGGTTAGGTTAGGTTAGGTTAGGTTAGGTTAGGTTAGGTTAGGTTAGGTTAGGTTAGGTTAGGTTTTTTTTTTTTTTTTTTTTTTTTTTTTTTTTTTTTATAACTTCTACCTCCAACATGGTCGGAGCCTATGCTAACTTGTTTTCGTTCATACCAGTTCTCGCAGTTATTCCTCTCGCACTTTCATGCTTCATACTAGTCTTTCTTTTATTCGTCACTCTCGTTCTTTACGGGTGGGTTTCCCGTCTATTGCATCTGATCTTCTATTTTATTTATATATTTTATTTAAGTATCTTGAACAGGGGAAATAATTGTACAATCTCGCCTTCTTTTTCTTTTTACATTTTCTTTCTGTTTCTTACATTTTTTTATACATTACATAGTTCTTGTCTTAGTTTACAGGAAATCCACAGTTAAATTTTACTTATTTTATATACTTATTTTACTTACAATTTTTTGTGTTAACACAAATATTTACGAAATATTTGGTAACACAAATTTAACTACTACTTATTTCTTAAAATTGTCTTATTTGCTATGGTTTCACAATAATCAAGCAGAACATTCCTATTTTTACTTAATATAAGATTTCCTATGCTATTAATTGTTAGCTTACAGTCTAGTTTGTGTTCAGCATCGTGTCTCTCTCGCATATATAGTGGACAATCTAATATGATGTGCGGTACAGTTTCTTCGACTTCGGGGTCACAAGAGCACGATGACTTCTCTTTGCACCTGAAGCGTTTCAAGTACTCCGAGAAGCCACCGTGCCCCGTCATTATTTGAGTCGTCACATTGGTAGGTCTGATTTTACGAACGCATGCGTACGCTGCCACCGCGTCGGGAAAAAAGATTTTTGTGATCTTGCCAGTGTCACCGCTTTTATATCTGGTGTTCCATTCGTGAAGCGTCTGCGCACGAATGCAGCGCTTCACGTATGATACAGGGCACAAGTCATAATCTGGCTTACGTTTGGAACCCACAGCAGCCTCCTTGGCAAGATGGTCTGCGCGCTCATTTCCCTCCAACCCTGCGTGAGCTTTAATCCAAAACAGTTTGACTACTTTATTTTGGAGTACTGCAGTTTTAATATTATGTCTTGTTTCAACTGCTAGGTTATGGAGGGAGTTTAAGTTAATGACTGTCTGGAGTGCTGCCATGGAGTCGCTGTAGATTCCAAATCGAGCCGCTTTGTGCTTGAGGATCTCTTTCGTCGCTCGGCATATGGCCAAGACATTTGATACTATTCGGGGTGGTAAAAGATTTGATACTATTCGGGGTGGTAAAAGATACTCCAGTAGAGTGGACATAACTATCTGCTCAGCAAACATGCTGGACCTGGTAGACGACTGGGAAGTGGTCGATGATTTAACTAGTTCGGATCACCAGGGTATTGCTTTTAACATCAAGGTGCAGAGGTCAAAAGGCATGCAAATTGAAAGGACAACGAGACTATATAACACAAAAAAAGCCAATTGGTCCCATTTTAATGATAAGATGGCACAATTGAGAATAAAGCTACAACTAAATAAAACAGATATAGATCTCTTGGGAAGCAAAAACGAAGTTGAGACAGCTGCCCATAACTTCAATAAGATAATTGCTGAGGCCTGCACCGAAGCCATCCCTAAAAAGAAAAAGAAGGAGAAATTAAACATGCCATGGTGGTCCGACCATCTAGGTTAGGTTAGGTTAGGTTAGGTTAGGTTAGGTTAGGTTAGGTTAGGTTAGGTTAGGTTAGGTTAGGTTAGGTTAGGTTAGGTTAGGTTAGGTTAGGTTAGGTTAGGTTAGGTTAGGTTAGGTTAGGTTAGGTTAGGTTAGGTTAGGTTAGGTTAGGTTAGGTTAGGTTCCCCCCAACGGATTCTTGCCTTGTCGTGGCGGAGGGGCTTAACGCTGCAGCGCTCGGGACTGTCGCTTTAACTCGACCGTTGCAGCGGAACGAAATGGAATCCAGCGCGTCGTTCCTGTCTGGATATTTCTGGACAGGCACTGGCTTTGGCCAGCGGCGGGCAACCCGTAACCCTTGGTGTCTGTGGTGGAACATTCTAGGGCCGGGGGCCGCTCCCAATTCCTTTGGGTGGGGCCGCGAGGAGACAACCTCTGTAAAAAATCCATTGGAGGGGGCGTAGTCGCCTGTCCTGCGCGGCAGTTCTTTAGAGGACTGTTGGGCAACCCGTAGCCCTCGGACGTTTCCAAGGAATGGGGGCCGCTCCTACATTGTAGGGGGGGCCGCGAGGAGACAACCTCTGAAAAAACCACTTAGGAGGAGGCGAAGAGCGCCTCGGGCGGCGGGTTCGGGGGCCATGAATTCATGGCCTTTCGGACAGGCCTCGGTCACCGCCGGCAAACCTGTTATCCCAGACTAGGTGCTGTGGTCATGTCTCGCGGCCTAGTCTGAGACCAGGAGGCTTGCCTTAATTGGCTGGCCCAAGAGGAGACAACCTCACTAAAAAACCTCAAGTTCCTGGCGCTGGGGCACCTTCGGGTCTTAGCGCGGCGTCAGGGCACCTGTTCGCTAGAGCAGGTGGCGGGGGAGTATCTCCGTCGCTAGCGACCAACCCTGGGGTATTTCCCGCTCCCCAGTGGTATTAGGGTTACCCAGGTACAGGGGTCTCTGCCTGGGTGGACTGTTGTTTTTCCCCCATTCTCGTGGGATTTATTATGGAAAAAATTAATATTGAGGAAGAAATAGAAAAGAGATTAAAACATTATTTTGAAAAGAAAGACGTTGAAGTGGAGTGTGCTGAGGCACAGAAGGTTTCCGCCCTTAAAGTGGATGCAAAGTCCACGGAGATATCTGGACCGCTGCCGGGATCCACCACCCCGGAAGTGGCTCAGTGCTCTGGGCACGGCGCGGTCAGCGCCATTAGGCCCTGTGAGGGGCAGAATATTGGGAGTGATCTCCCGACTCTTAGCGGCAGGAGTCGGGAGCTCATGTCACAGATGGCGTCACTCGAGCGAACTCGGCATCTTACCGTGTCGCTCGAGCGAATAGACGTGTCAGCGGATCGTGCAGATGACAGCGAGCGTTGTAGCTCGCGTATGTCAACTGCCTCGATCGATTCGCTGTCGCAGGAGATCGGCCCCGGTAAATTTTGGGCTGACAGTGGCCGAAAACGGTCACAAAATGCAAGGACCGATGGGTCCGATCGCGGCGACTCCGACGAGGAACTGCGGCCGGCTCCTAAGGTTAGAGCCACCTCTCCAAAGAGAAGGGGCAGAGGAAGGCCCCCATCAACTGGCCAGTACGTAGGACTTGCCAAAACGAAGGAGCAATTCCTCAAAGCCCAGGAGGAAAATCTTGAGTTGCGGGCTCAGCTTGAGGTTGCCGAGTTGGCTCAGAAGGTTTTGCCCGAAACGGCAACGAAGTCCCCGAGTGAGTTGGCAGAACAACTTCAGAACTGTGCCAAGGTCATTAGTGAGGCTACCCGCAAGTCCTCCAACATGAAGGGCACCATGAAGGGTGCAATAAATAGGGCGGTAACCACCATCACCGACCTCGCGGGCGAGCTGCGCGTTGTCTCTGCCTCAGCGGAGACTGCACGGCTCGCAGCCGAAAACAATAGGCTGAAAAAGGAGGTGGCCACCCTAAGAAGAGAAATGGATGCTCTCAAAGCCTCCATTAACCGGTCGCCCTTGCTGTCCCCAGCCGTCGGCCTATACGAGGACCTAGTTCCGGGGGGGATCTCCAGTCCGCATCGACCATCCTCTGAGCCCGCCTTTCAGGTGGAGGACCTAACCTGCTCCATTATGCGTCAGGTGGGCAACATGGTCAGTGCTAGGCTGGCGGGACTGGAGGACAGGCTTCTCCCAGAGAAGCGGACCCGTCCACCTCTGGCGGCAGACAGAGGCGCGGCTGCAGTAGCTGGTAACGCTGTCCGGCCAACGGCAACGGCCGCTTCCGTGACAGCTACCAAGGAGGTTGTTACGCCGGCAGCTGCTAAGTCTGCTCCTAAACAGGACGCAACTAAAAAACAACAAGCAGCGAAACCGGCAAAAGCCCGAAAGAAGAAGGCCACCACCACCCCGGCTCCCAGTCCCGCCTCGGCTCGGCCTCCCCCATCTGCTCCCAAGGATGGAGATGGAGATTGGCAGCTCGTGGGTGGGAAAAACAAAAAGAAGAAGGGGAAAAATAAAAAGGCGAAGAAGGACCGGCCAGCCTCCGCGGCAACTGCTAAGGCGCTAAAGCAGTCCCCGAAGAAGCGTAAGCTTCGCGTTCCACGGTCGGCTGCAGTTGTGGTTATGCTGCAGCCGGAAGCCGTGGAAAGAGGTGTCACTTACGCGGAGGCATTAGGGAAAGCAAAGGCTGCAATTCCTATCGCTGAAATGGGCCTTCCACCCCTGCGCATCCGTCGTGCGGCGACTGGCGCACGTATTTTGGAGGTCCCAGGCGTCACTAGTGGCGACAAGGCGGACCTGCTGGCCGCCAAGATTAGTGAGGTTCTGGGGCCCGCCGTGAAGGTCTCCAGGCCCACTAAAATGGCGGACATGAGGGTGTCTGGGTTGGACGATTCGGTCACCCCGCAGGAGGTGGCGAAAGTGGTCGCTGACAAGGGAGGCTGTCTCGTCGACCAAGTTAGGACCGGCCCCATTAGTCGCGCTGCGTCATCCGGCCTGGGATCAATCTGGTTCCAGTGCCCGGTCACTGCTGCGCAAAAGCTGATGGAGAGCGGGAGAATCCAAATTGGGTGGGTGTCGGTGCAGGTGCGGCTGCTGAAGGCGCGCCCACTGCGTTGCTTCCGATGTCTCGAGCTGGGGCACGTAGGGAAGGAATGCGCAGCCGCAGACAGAAGTAACCAGTGCTTCAATTGTGGCCAGGAAGGCCACAAGGCTTCAAACTGCACGGCTGCTTCGCACTGCGTCATCTGCGCAGCTGCGAAGCGGTCGGCCAGTCACCGCCTGGGCAGCCCCGCCTGTAAGGAGGTTGCTACCGGGCGAAAGGGTAGAGGTGCTGGTGCTGTTTCCGGGGAGAGGTCCCAGAAACAACAACCTAAGGCTGCGCCCACAAGGCCGGCACAAGAGAGGATGGACACGACCGGGAATTAGATGGCCCAACTCCGCGTCCTACAGGGGAACCTGAATCACTGCACTGCTGCTCAGGATCTTTTGGTCCAGAGCATGGCGGAGTGGTCGATTCATGTGGCCATAATGGCTGAGCCGTATTTCGTCCCACCCAGCAGCGATGACTGGGTGACAGATGAAGATGGCTTGGTGGCCATCGTCCGCCGTAGCGCCGCTGGCTCCCCACCCTTCGAAAAAGTAGCGAAGGGTCGGGGATGCGTCTCGGTCCTGCTGGGGGACGTGGCCATCGTGGGCGTGTATTTCTCGCCGAACAGGCCGCTCTCTGAGTTTGAGGTTTTTCCTCTCTCGTCTGAGCGACCTGGTTGGCAGATGTCAACCCCACCCAGTGATCGTGGCTGGGGATTTTAATGCCCATTCTCCGACATGGGGCTCAAAGGAGGCCAACGAGAGGGGCGACCCCCTGGAGTTGTGGGCCATCGCGGCAGGGCTGAACCTACTCAACACGGGTAGCGTCCCTACTTTCGTGGGACCTCAGGGAGAGTCCATAGTGGACTTGACTTTTGCCAGTCCTGCGGTCGCAAGGCGCGTTGTGGGATGGAGAGTGTGAGGAGGTGGAGAATATGTCGAATCATCGTTACATTCGGTTCGACGTCTCCGCCCAGACCTCCAGACTTCCAGTACCCGGTGCAGCGTGTGAAGGTGGCCCGCGTTGGGTGTTAAAGCGCCTGGACGCTGAGCAGCTAAAGGAGGCAGCAATTGTGGCAGCGTGGTCATCGCCGCAGACGTCGGACGACGTCCATGAAGAGGCAGAATCATTCTGCCAAACCATGACGTCCATTTGCGACGCAGCTATGCCGAGGGCCCAGGCCTTTGTGCCACCACGACGTGTGTATTGGTGGTCCGACGGAATCGGTCAGCTACGCACAGCGTGCGTACCTGCCAGACGCCAATACACCCGCCACCGTCGGAAGGGGCGTCCACCTCCGAATACCGAAGAAGGCCAGGCGTGGATTGCGAGGGAGGTCGAGTTGCGGGAGGCTATAATCTGTCTAAAAAGGCCCTGCAATTAGCCATTACCCGCTCCAGGGAGGAGGCCCGAGAGACGCTGTTGTCGACCCTCAATGACAACCCGTGGGGGCGCCCATACCGGCAGGTGCGAGGAAAATTACGCCCACATGCTCCCCCACTATCGAGGACTCTCCAGCCGCGCTTCTTAGAGGAGGTGGTGAAGACGCTGTTCCCCAACCGCCCAGGTACAGCACCACCAGCCATGGCCCCAGCCAGAAGGATGGAGCCAGTCTCGGAGGAGACAGTTTCTGGGATCAGTGCAGAGGAGATACGGCGTGCAGTGCGGAGGCTACGTGCCAAAAACACGGCGCCGGGTCTAGATGGAATACCCGGAAGGGCGCTGGCGTTGGCCCTACAGGAACTGGGTCCGCGCCTTTGCGCCCTTTTTAACCTCTGCATCGACCGGGTGAGTTTCCGGTCCTCTGGAGGACCGGTAAACTTGTCCTACTTAAAAAGGAAGGCCGCCCTGCAGAATCGCCGGGGGCGTATCGCCCAATCGTGCTACTCGATGAGGTGGGCAAACTCTTTGAGCGCCTTTTGGCCGCCCGTCTCATCGGCCACATGTCCTCGGTCGGTCCGGACCTGAGTCCCAACCAGTTTGGGTTTAGGCCGGGTCGATCGACGATCCATGCGATCAAGCGCGTGAGGGAGCTATCGGAGGAAGCGGTTGCCCGGGGCGAGGTTGTTTTGGCGGTGTCTTTGGACATCGCCAACGCTTTCAACACCTTGCCTTGGAGTGCTATTGCGGAGGCACTTCGATATCATCAAGTACCTCCCTACCTCCGCCGCCTGATCGATTCCTACCTCTCCCAGAGGTGGGTGAGGTATGAGGGGCGTGACGGGTGGCTACGCCACCAAATGGTATGCGGTGTTCCGCAGGGGTCAGTCCTCGGACCCCTCCTGTGGAGCATCGGGTACGATTGGTGCTGCGAGGGGCCAATCTCCCGGGCGTGCAGGTCACCTGCTATGCTGACGATACGCTCGTCACCGCCCGGGTGAGTCGCCTCGCGCGGCATGCATACTGGCCACGGCCGGAGTGGCCCATGTTGTGAATCGGATTAGGAGGCTGGGCCTGGAGGTGGCTCTTTCAAAGTCTGAGGCGCTGCTGTTTCATGGCCCTCGGAACAGACCACCTCCCGGTCTACACATCGTAGTCGGTGGAAGCTCCATCGTCGTCAAGCCAACCTTGAAATACTTGGGGCTGGTCCTTGACAGTCGATGGAACTTTGGGGCACACTTTAGAGTTTGCTCCCGAAGTTGCTGAAGGCGGCGGGGGCCTTGAGTAGCCTGTTGCCGAATTTGGGCGGTCCATCTGCGTCCTGTCGAAGGCTGTACGCCGGCATCGTGCGGTCCATGGCCCTATACGGCGCTCCCGTATGGGCCGACGGCCTCACAAGGGAGAATGTCACTCTCCTGCTTCGCGCACAGAGAGTGATGGCCATAAGGATCGTTCGAGGCTACCGCACGATCTCGGGCGAGGCGGCGCGCCTCCTGGCTGGGACTCCACCGTGGGACCTTGATGCCAAAACCCTCGCGTCGCTGTATCAGTGGCGTGAAGAGGCACGGGCGCATGATTTCTACCCTGCGCCCAGAGAAGTCGAAGCGCACCGAGCGGAGCTACGCACGGTGCTGCTTGATCGGTGGAGTGAGAGGCTCGCCTCAGCTGAGGCAGGGCGCCGGACGGTGGAAGCGGTGTTCCCAGTAATGCAGGAGTGGTTGGAAAGGGAACACGGCTCCCTGACGTTCCGACTGACGCAGGTACTCTCCGGGCACGGCTGCTTCGGGGACTACCTGCATCGGATTGGACGGGAGGAGTCGTCGCAGTGCCATCACTGTGGTAGCGGCAACGAAGACTCGGCGCAACACACCCTAGCGGTGTGTACTGCTTGGGAAGCGGAGCGCCGGGTCCTAGTTGCAGATGTGGGTCGCGACCTCTCGCTCCCGACCGTCGTGAGATCGATGGTCCGGAGCGAGACGACGTGGCGAGCGGTGCTCTCCTTCTGTGAGACAGTAATGTCCCAGAAGGAGGACGCGGAGCGCGAAAGGGAAGCTACGGCCACCTCCGCGACTCGCGCTAGGCGACCGCGGCGTCGTCGCAGGGTCAGAGATGACCTTCAGCGAATGCCGCCATGAGGGCCCGCGAGCGGCGGCTTCGGGGGAAGCTGCTGCGACTCGCATGCGGACCCAGGAGTAAGGCTAGCACTTAGGTGTTCGGTGAAAGCCTTGCGAAGGAGTGGAGGCTGGGGCCCTTGTCAATTTGGGATGGGGACGAGGACCTCACACTTCAACAGAGAGGGGCTCGCCGTTGTGTTTATTCGGCGAGCAGAGCCGCCAGGCGACGCGGAAGAATGCTTCGGCGCACCCGCTTCGCCCGGATACGGCTGAAGGAGGAACACCGTGGGGTTTTAGTGGGTATACCGGCCTATACGGGAGTCCCACATAACCATTGGGTACCCCCCCGAGTCCCAGTGGTATGCGTAATGCATTTCCCCACGTAAAAAAAAAAAAAAAAAAAAAGGTTAGGTTAGGTTAGGTTAGGTTAGGTTAGGTTAGGTTAGGTTAGGTTAGGTTAGGTTAGGTTAGGTTAGGTTAGGTTAGGTTAGGTTAGGTTAGGTTAGGTTAGGTTAGGTTAGGTTAGGTTAGGTTAGGTTAGGTTAGGTTAGGTTAGGTTAGGTTAGGTTAGGTTAGGTTAGGTTAGGTTAGGTTAGGTTAGGTTAGGTTAGGTTAGGTTAGGTTAGGTTAGGTTAGGTTAGGTTAGGTTAGGTTAGGTTAGGTTAGGTTAGGTTAGGTTAGGTTAGGTTAGGTTAGGTTAGGTTAGGTTAGGTTAGGTTAGGTTAGGTTAGGTTAGGTTAGGTTAGGTTAGGTTAGGTTAGGTTAGGTTAGGTTAGGTTAGGTTAGGTTAGGTTAGGTTAGGTTAGGTTAGGTTAGGTTAGGTTAGGTTAGGTTAGGTTAGGTTAGGTTAGGTTAGGTTAGGTTAGGTTAGGTTAGGTTAGGTTAGGTTAGGTTAGGTTAGGTTAGGTTAGGTTAGGTTAGGTTAGGTTAGGTTAGGTTAGGTTAGGTTAGGTTAGGTTAGGTTAGGTTAGGTTAGGTTAGGTTAGGTTAGGTTAGGTTAGGTTAGGTTAGGTTAGGTTAGGTTAGGTTAGGTTAGGTTAGGTTAGGTTAGGTTAGGTTAGGTTAGGTTAGGTTAGGTTAGGTTAGGTTAGGTTAGGTTAGGTTAGGTTAGGTTAGGTTAGGTTAGGTTAGGTTAGGTTAGGTTAGGTTAGGTTAGGTTAGGTTAGGTTAGGTTAGGTTAGGTTAGGTTAGGTTAGGTTAGGTTAGGTTAGGTTAGGTTAGGTTAGGTTAGGTTAGGTTAGGTTAGGTTAGGTTAGGTTAGGTTAGGTTAGGTTAGGTTAGGTTAGGTTAGGTTAGGTTAGGTTAGGTTAGGTTAGGTTAGGTTAGGTTAGGTTAGGTTAGGTTAGGTTAGGTTAGGTTAGGTTAGGTTAGGTTAGGTTAGGTTAGGTTAGGTTAGGTTAGGTTAGGTTAGGTTAGGTTAGGTTAGGTTAGGTTAGGTTAGGTTAGGTTAGGTTAGGTTAGGTTAGGTTAGGTTAGGTTAGGTTAGGTTAGGTTAGGTTAGGTTAGGTTAGGTTAGGTTAGGTTAGGTTAGGTTAGGTTAGGTTAGGTTAGGTTAGGTTAGGTTAGGTTAGGTTAGGTTAGGTTAGGTTAGGTTAGGTTAGGTTAGGTTAGGTTAGGTTGGTTAGGTTAGGTTAGGTTAGGTTAGGTTAGGTTAGGTTAGGTTAGGTTAGGTTAGGTTAGGTTAGGTTAGGTTAGGTTAGGTTAGGTTAGGTTAGGTTAGGTTAGGTTAGGTTAGGTTAGGTTAGGTTAGGTTAGGTTAGGTTAGGTTAGGTTAGGTTAGGTTAGGTTAGGTTAGGTTAGGTTAGGTTAGGTTAGGTTAGGTTAGGTTAGGTTAGGTTAGGTTAGGTTAGGTTAGGTTAGGTTAGGTTAGGTTAGGTTAGGTTAGGTTAGGTTAGGTTAGGTTAGGTTAGGTTAGGTTAGGTTAGGTTAGGTTAGGTTAGGTTAGGTTAGGTTAGGTTAGGTTAGGTTAGGTTAGGTTAGGTTAGGTTAGGTTAGGTTAGGTTAGGTTAGGTTAGGTTAGGTTAGGTTAGGTTAGGTTAGGTTAGGTTAGGTTAGGTTAGGTTAGGTTAGGTTAGGTTAGGTTAGGTTAGGTTAGGTTAGGTTAGGTTAGGTTAGGTTAGGTTAGGTTAGGTTAGGTTAGGTTAGGTTAGGTTAGGTTAGGTTAGGTTAGGTTAGGTTAGGTTAGGTTAGGTTAGGTTAGGTTAGGTTAGGTTAGGTTAGGTTAGGTTAGGTTAGGTTAGGTTAGGTTAGGTTAGGTTAGGTTAGGTTAGGTTAGGTTAGGTTAGGTTAGGTTAGGTTAGGTTAGGTTAGGTTAGGTTAGGTTAGGTTAGGTTAGGTTAGGTTAGGTTAGGTTAGGTTAGGTTAGGTTAGGTTAGGTTAGGTTAGGTTAGGTTAGGTTAGGTTAGGTTAGGTTAGGTTAGGTTAGGTTAGGTTAGGTTAGGTTAGGTTAGGTTAGGTTAGGTTAGGTTAGGTTAGGTTAGGTTAGGTTAGGTTAGGTTAGGTTAGGTTAGGTTAGGTTAGGTTAGGTTAGGTTAGGTTAGGTTAGGTTAGGTTAGGTTAGGTTAGGTTAGGTTAGGTTAGGTTAGGTTAGGTTAGGTTAGGTTAGGTTAGGTTAGGTTAGGTTAGGTTAGGTTAGGTTAGGTTAGGTTAGGTTAGGTTAGGTTAGGTTAGGTTAGGTTAGGTTAGGTTAGGTTAGGTTAGGTTAGGTTAGGTTAGGTTAGGTTAGGTTAGGTTAGGTTAGGTTAGGTTAGGTTAGGTTAGGTTAGGTTAGGTTAGGTTAGGTTAGGTTAGGTTAGGTTAGGTTAGGTTAGGTTAGGTTAGGTTAGGTTAGGTTAGGTTAGGTTAGGTTAGGTTAGGTTAGGTTAGGTTAGGTTAGGTTAGGTTAGGTTAGGTTAGGTTAGGTTAGGTTAGGTTAGGTTAGGTTAGGTTAGGTTAGGTTAGGTTAGGTTAGGTTAGGTTAGGTTAGGTTAGGTTAGGTTAGGTTAGGTTAGGTTAGGTTAGGTTAGGTTAGGTTAGGTTAGGTTAGGTTAGGTTAGGTTAGGTTAGGTTAGGTTAGGTTAGGTTAGGTTAGGTTAGGTTAGGTTAGGTTAGGTTAGGTTAGGTTAGGTTAGGTTAGGTTAGGTTAGGTTAGGTTAGGTTAGGTTAGGTTAGGTTAGGTTAGGTTAGGTTAGGTTAGGTTAGGTTAGGTTAGGTTAGGTTAGGTTAGGTTAGGTTAGGTTAGGTTAGGTTAGGTTAGGTTAGGTTAGGTTAGGTTAGGTTAGGTTAGGTTAGGTTAGGTTAGGTTAGGTTAGGTTAGGTTAGGTTAGGTTAGGTTAGGTTAGGTTAGGTTAGGTTAGGTTAGGTTAGGTTAGGTTAGGTTAGGTTAGGTTAGGTTAGGTTAGGTTAGGTTAGGTTAGGTTAGGTTAGGTTAGGTTAGGTTAGGTTAGGTTAGGTTAGGTTAGGTTAGGTTAGGTTAGGTTAGGTTAGGTTAGGTTAGGTTAGGTTAGGTTAGGTTAGGTTAGGTTAGGTTAGGTTAGGTTAGGTTAGGTTAGGTTAGGTTAGGTTAGGTTAGGTTAGGTTAGGTTAGGTTAGGTTAGGTTAGGTTAGGTTAGGTTAGGTTAGGTTAGGTTAGGTTAGGTTAGGTTAGGTTAGGTTAGGTTAGGTTAGGTTAGGTTAGGTTAGGTTAGGTTAGGTTAGGTTAGGTTAGGTTAGGTTAGGTTAGGTTAGGTTAGGTTAGGTTAGGTTAGGTTAGGTTAGGTTAGGTTAGGTTAGGTTAGGTTAGGTTAGGTTAGGTTAGGTTAGGTTAGGTTAGGTTAGGTTAGGTTAGGTTAGGTTAGGTTAGGTTAGGTTAGGTTAGGTTAGGTTAGGTTAGGTTAGGTTAGGTTAGGTTAGGTTAGGTTAGGTTAGGTTAGGTTAGGTTAGGTTAGGTTAGGTTAGGTTAGGTTAGGTTAGGTTAGGTTAGGTTAGGTTAGGTTAGGTTAGGTTAGGTTAGGTTAGGTTAGGTTAGGTTAGGTTAGGTTAGGTTAGGTTAGGTTAGGTTAGGTTAGGTTAGGTTAGGTTAGGTTAGGTTAGGTTAGGTTAGGTTAGGTTAGGTTAGGTTAGGTTAGGTTAGGTTAGGTTAGGTTAGGTTAGGTTAGGTTAGGTTAGGTTAGGTTAGGTTAGGTTAGGTTAGGTTAGGTTAGGTTAGGTTAGGTTAGGTTAGGTTAGGTTAGGTTAGGTTAGGTTAGGTTAGGTTAGGTTAGGTTAGGTTAGGTTAGGTTAGGTTAGGTTAGGTTAGGTTAGGTTAGGTTAGGTTAGGTTAGGTTAGGTTAGGTTAGGTTAGGTTAGGTTAGGTTAGGTTAGGTTAGGTTAGGTTAGGTTAGGTTAGGTTAGGTTAGGTTAGGTTAGGTTAGGTTAGGTTAGGTTAGGTTAGGTTAGGTTAGGTTAGGTTAGGTTAGGTTAGGTTAGGTTAGGTTAGGTTAGGTTAGGTTAGGTTAGGTTAGGTTAGGTTAGGTTAGGTTAGGTTAGGTTAGGTTAGGTTAGGTTAGGTTAGGTTAGGTTAGGTTAGGTTAGGTTAGGTTAGGTTAGGTTAGGTTAGGTTAGGTTAGGTTAGGTTAGGTTAGGTTAGGTTAGGTTAGGTTAGGTTAGGTTAGGTTAGGTTAGGTTAGGTTAGGTTAGGTTAGGTTAGGTTAGGTTAGGTTAGGTTAGGTTAGGTTAGGTTAGGTTAGGTTAGGTTAGGTTAGGTTAGGTTAGGTTAGGTTAGGTTAGGTTAGGTTAGGTTAGGTTAGGTTAGGTTAGGTTAGGTTAGGTTAGGTTAGGTTAGGTTAGGTTAGGTTAGGTTAGGTTAGGTTAGGTTAGGTTAGGTTAGGTTAGGTTAGGTTAGGTTAGGTTAGGTTAGGTTAGGTTAGGTTAGGTTAGGTTAGGTTAGGTTAGGTTAGGTTAGGTTAGGTTAGGTTAGGTTAGGTTAGGTTAGGTTAGGTTAGGTTAGGTTAGGTTAGGTTAGGTTAGGTTAGGTTAGGTTAGGTTAGGTTAGGTTAGGTTAGGTTAGGTTAGGTTAGGTTAGGTTAGGTTAGGTTAGGTTAGGTTAGGTTAGGTTAGGTTAGGTTAGGTTAGGTTAGGTTAGGTTAGGTTAGGTTAGGTTAGGTTAGGTTAGGTTAGGTTAGGTTAGGTTAGGTTAGGTTAGGTTAGGTTAGGTT
>CATLJT010000023.1:15000-30000 GCA_949987775.1 Aproaerema taeniolella | reverse complement strand
TTTTATTTTTTTTTTTTTATTTTTTTTTTTTTTTTATATATATATGTATATGTAATCATGCATTGTACTGTTTTCATTTTTGTTATTTATTTTGTTTTATTTTTTTCTTGTCTGTTTTTTTTTTTCTATTGTGTATTGCTATAACATTATGCTAGCTTACAGACAACTTAACTATGTTACAACTTTTTTTTTTTTTTTTTATATCGGCACCGTTTTTAATCAATCGTCCGGTCAGATGGTAACGGAGACGAGGGTGTTTGCTCCAGGGTAGCAATGATTGCATCCCGTACCGGCTCGTCTCCGCTTTTTATTGCCATCCTCAAGTTGTAGTCCATAATTTTGGAATCGGTGGCCAACTCCGCACGAGCGATTAGACGAGCCGTAGCGTCGTCTGTCACGCAGTCCGTGAAGTAGACACAGGTCTTTGTGTGTCGGGAGATGGCCACCACCGCATGTGGGACGCTGGTGAGTATATGTGATCGAGCTGCCGTGGTTCGTATTATATATACAGTCTCAAATGTAAGTCCCTGAGACTCGTGGATGGTCAGGGTGCGAGAACCCTCATTTTCACCGAAACCCTGGCTGATGAGAAATGTCTTTTCAGCCTGGGTGTGGACTAGGTATAAAGTGTTGTCCGTCCTGGGTATTCTCGCTCCCGTGTATCGACTCATCTTGAGGGACCTCATTGTGGTTCTGGCCGAGTATATGCCCCCATAAACCTCGCTGAGGGCATAAGCTACGTCCAGTGGACTTCTCCACGTACACAACAGCTCTTTTGTTATGTTGGTGATTTTGTTAGGTCTAGTGTACTGTAGCCTGAAGAGGTTGTTCCTATCTATGTAGGGCAGTTGGTTGTTATCCCCTATCAGGAGGGCTTTGTCGGCTCTCACGATCTGGATTGCAAGCACTACGGCACCGAAATGGTTCATGAGGGCCTCATCCACTATGAGGCGTCTGCAT
This sequence comes from Aproaerema taeniolella, assembly GCA_949987775.1. Lineage (NCBI taxonomy): Eukaryota > Metazoa > Arthropoda > Insecta > Lepidoptera > Gelechiidae > Aproaerema > Aproaerema taeniolella. The sequence continues at coordinate 29,040 of CATLJT010000023.1, read as the reverse complement.
GATTCGCCCTCCTGGATACCATTAACCAGTAGTGACGCCATGGTTCTTACTCGGCGTTTTGTTTGTCGCTCTCCAAATCGCGGCACCAACTTTTCCCTCAAGTCCTTGGTGGCCTCGGTGGTGGTTGTGACTATGATATCTTCTTTCAAGTCTGTTCGAGACAACACCCAAGTTGTTTTGCCGCAACCAGGGACCCCATTGACCCAGGTGAATGTGGTTGTGGTCCAGTGCTCCGGTACTTTGCCTTCGGAAAGGCCACCTGAAATAGCGTTGGCCATCCCAAGTATCCTCTCGTCCAGCATCACCTTTGTGCACTTCGCCACTACCACTATTGATTCGCCTGTTGGTACCCGGAAGCGTAGCTCCCCACCTTCCTGTTGTTCACCTTCCCCTTTCGGCTGGTTCTCCTTCTCTACAAAGCCCACGCCATTGCAGTAGGCCGCCATGTAGTCTCCTGACATCTTGCCAAGTAAGACTTTGCAAGCATCATTGTCGTACACAGCAGCCTCCCCCTCGTCCATTAGAGTTTGCAGCAGCTCCCTATTGCCATGCTGGTAAGTTTGCAGTATTTTGCTGCACACATCCTCACTTACTTTTCGCGTGGCTTTAGTTGCGGCTACGAACTCCATGAACGCGTTCCACATGTGCTCCTGTGGAGTGGCCGCCGGAAGAAGGGTTGGGGGGGAGACTTGACCCATATCTGCCCTAGTTCGCAACTTGAGCTCGATGGTGTTAGTAGGTGGTTTCTTTGAAGTCTTGGCCTCCTGAGAACTCGCTCTCCAAGCTATTTGTTTGGTGTGTTTAGCGCTTTTATGTGGAATATGTAGGTTGGCCTGTGTGAGGGTTTTTGTAAGTTGGGACATTTTCTTTTCTCCGTCCCTGCTCTCTTTACTGCGCCTCGCTTCTGCCTTCTCCGCCTCCACTCTTTGCTCCAGTCTTTCCGACCCACTGAAGTCAGGATTCCTTACCGGATGTCCCCAGTAGTCGGTTGGAGTAGCGGGAGCGCCTTGGTCTCGATTTTGCGATATAAGATGACCCAGGTGTTGACCTCGATCCTCGTACACCACAATCTCGTGGTACTTGGAGGCTGATAGGGCTCCTATGTAGTCCCTGGTTTCACCTCTCGTGTACCCCACGACCATTGCGTCCACGCTGAACTTTTTGGGTGGAGTGGTACCTTCCGCGCCCCGGCTACCCACTCTTTGCAGCATCTCACATGCTTGCCTGAACTCAGTAGTGTCGTCAGTGCTGAACAGTGCGATAGATTTGTTTTTCTCTCGCACTATCCTGCACCGCTGACCTTCGATGAGAACCTCTGGCAAAGCATTGTAGACTTTACGTCTCATGGTGATTTTAGAGGTGCTGCCGTTGAGAAGGGCGCCGAGGCCCGGTGAAATGTAGACGGAAGTTTTGGCCCTGGCGTTGCAGAAGGCTATTCCCATTGTCTCCGTGTTGTTATCCATAAAGAGTGCAACTGCCCGGATTCGGATGCCAGGCCTACCTAGTTCCCCGTGTTGTGTGATTATGTAGTTTGTTGGTTTGTGTGATGTCGGTATTTGTGTCTGTGTCATATGCAGTGTTGTACTTTGTGTGGTCTCTGCTGCCGCACTAGGTCTGTCTGGTTGGCTTGACGTTAGGGTGCTATTTCTGCCAACCGCTATTGCAGCCACCTGTTCCATGTACGACAGCATTTTGGTTCTGGTTGCTTTGGACGCCAGGAGCTGCGGCATTATGTCCTTTGTGAGGTTTTCATTGATGTTGCACTCCAGATCATGTCGGTGGGTTAGGAAGCGCGGGCATTCCAGCAGAAGGTGCCAGACCGATTCGCTACAGGTCGGGTCACACTCGCATCCGGGACTGCTTCTCAGTCTGAACCGGTGCAGGTATTCCCCGAACCCGCCGTGCCCTGTCATTACTTGGACCTGAAGAGGGGTCAGCCTTATTTCTCTTACCAGTTTGTATGCACTGCTTACGTCTGGGAGAAAGGCTTTTGTTGTTGACCCGGTCTGGGAGGAGTCATATCTGTCCTGCCACTTTAGCAATGACTCCTCTCTGATCTTTCGTTTGATGTATGACAAGGGCACCTCCGCGTAGTCTAGCTCCTCTGCCTCTCTTTCCGCACCCTCCTTGGCCAGTTGGTCGGCCCTTTCGTTCCCTGCGGTACCGACATGGGCTCTTAGCCAAAATAGCCGCACCTGTCTCCCTTGAGCACGGATTTCTGCTATGCACTCTTTGATGGTTTTTGCGAGAGGGTGGATCAGCTTTGGGCCGTTCAGTAGTTCCAGAGAAGACCTTGAGTCGCTCAGGATGTTTACTACAGGCTCGTTGCTCTCTTTTACCTTCTGCAGTGCTCTATGGAGTGCATATAGCTCTGACTGGAACACCGTGCATGTGGGGTCTAGGCTGAAGACCTGGTTATGGGTTTCTCTGCCGTCCTCCCACCACGTGAAGGCTGCCCCTACTCTCCCCTCCTTCTTACTGCCATCAGTGTAAACCTGCGGGCCAGCAAGTTGGTGAGTTTTTTGGGTGCCCTCCTCCATATCCTCGAGAAGTTCGTACGTGGTTGTTATTTGGTACGATGGATGTGGTAAGTCTAGGACTTTTACCTTCTTCTCAAGGGTACGGCCAGGCGGCAGGAAGTCGGCTGAGATTCCTTTCTTTGCCTCGTACAGGGCTGCAGATTCCAGGATGCGCAGGTCTATAGGCAGTAGTCCAGATAAGACAAGTGCTGATGTTAGCGAGGTTGTCCTATATGCCTTACATGTTCTCTGCGCAAAGCCCCTCTGGAGTGCGTCCAACATTGTTTTGTTCATCTCTAGTTTCGATGCCTCTGCCCAGGCACAAGCCCCATATGTTATTATTGGCTCTATCACCGCGACATAAATTGTTCTGACGATTTCTCCGTTCAGCCCCCACGTGACCTTGGCCGCGCACGCTAGTTGTTTATATATATCAGTCGATCTTCGACATATATTAGTGACGTGCTTATTAAAGTTCAGGTTACGGTCGATGGTGAGGCCGAGAAGTTTGATATCTCCAACCAAGGATATTTCGGTGCCGGACATGGTGAGTGTTGGAGGAGTGAACTTTAGTTTTTTGGTGAGCAGCATAGCGCTGGTCTTATGAGCTGCAAAGTTCAGTTTGTTCTTTTTTCCCCATTTATGTGTTTTGTCTAGCACTTGGTTGATGTTATCCCCCATCCCTTCAATTGACTTCCCGGAGAACACCAGAACGCCGTCGTCGGCGAACGCCTGGCAGTAAACCTCCTCTGACGATAGTGTTTGGAGCAGGGGATCCAGTATTATGTTCCAAAAAGTGGGTCCACCTATGGAGCCTTGGACGCAACCTTTCGTGGTTCCCCTTTCGCTAGTTTCCCCTGCATAATTAACAACTATCTTCCTGTCTTCGAGGTATGATTTCACTGCAAGGTAGAGGTTTTTGGGGCAGCGCCTGTGCAGCAATTGGTCTTTAAGAGCCGGCCACCATGCGTTGTCGAAGGCTCCCTCTATGTCCAATGAGACTATTATGACGGATTTCTTGTTTTCAAGTTCTTGCCGTACGTGTCTCAACAGGTCATACAGGGCGTCCTCGGTTCCGCGCTGTGGCATAAAGCCGTATTGGCGCTGGTTCAGGGTTGGAAGTAGGTGCCATTGCAGTCTACCTACCAGGCCAGGAGTTTTTCTAGTGTCTTGCCTAAGATTGATAATAGGCCTATTGGACGATAGGATTTCGGGTGGGTGTAATCCTTCTTTCCTGGTTTTGTGAGTATTATTACATGAGCTTTCTTCCACTGCTTGGGGAAGTATGACATGGCTAAGCATTTATTTGCGATTGCCATGAAGACCTCAATCCTGCAGCGGATGGCTCTGGCACATATGTCAGAGGTAAATCCGTCCGGTCCGGGTGCCTTCTTTGGATTTTGCGCATTTAGCACAGTTTCCACCTCAGGCACCGTGAATGGCGGGTCATCCTCCTTTAATTCTCCCAATTCTCCTTGTTCGGCGTTTTCCACCCTCTTTCTGAGTTGAACGTGGTAGGCGTCATCCGTCGATACCGAATCGTCAGGGTAGAATGTGGTGGCTAGGAGATCCACTGACTGTTTTGGACTTAGTGTCTTGCCATCAGATCCCCTAAGGAGCACGTCATCTTGTCTCCCTTTTGTCCTCCTGATTACTCGGTATATACCATCCCACATACTTTCTCTCTCCTGAGTGGTGCAAAACTCCTTCCAGCTCTTTGTTTGGGCCTCAAGTGTCATTTGGGCGTAGAGCGCCTTGGCCTCTTGATATTCTTTGACTACGGCTTCTATTCTGGTCGATGCTGCATTCCGTATTCGCCTCTTCTTACGCAGGACATCTTTTTGCACCGTGCCGAGTTCATCCGTCCACCATTGGGGCCTGCCAACTTTCCTTCTTTTGCCCACTCTTGGAATTGCGCTTGCACACGCTTCCTCGATGGCGGTCGTGTAGGCTTCTGTGATGATTTCCAGCTCCCCAACGACCGAGACAGCGTTGATGGTATCAACATTGATGTTTTTCTCTTCTAGGGATTTGTGTAATTGTTCATCGAATTTCAACCAGTCCGCCTTTTTGGTGTTGTAACGTCTCGTGGTGGGTATTGTAACTGGTTTCAGTTTTTCCCCCACCTGTAACGTGAATGTTATGACGTTGTGATCTGACGTTGTTAATCCCCGATGCACTTTCCACTCTTTGATCTTCCCTAGAAGATTTGTGCTGCAGGATGTGACATCTGCGGTGCTTGTGCACCATTTGCCTTGTCGATACACCTCAAACGTTGGAGTGTCACCAATGTTTAGGATATGGAAATCCATTTCCACTAGGAATGAGTTGTAGGCTTGGCCTCTCTCGTTTTCGGACTTGCTCCCCCACCATTGGCTCCAGGCGTTAACGTCGCCCCCAACCACTATGTTTTTTGTGTGTTTGGATATTTGATTGCATACCGCTTTGGTGTGCTCTATGTACGGCTCTATGTCCTGGTCACCTTCGTAATAGACGGAGACCACTCCCATTTTTAGGCCCCCCGCTTCCAGTATGGCGACTGATTCGGTTTCGGTTACAAGCTGCGGGTCGTTTATGACCCGAAGCAAGTCCCCGAAGACTATTATCGCCGCTTTTACCGGTTTCTGCCTGTTCAGAGTGCACTGGATGACTTTAGCGCCAGGGTATTGTTTTAACGTGCCACTGGAACCGACGTATGGTTCTTGTACCAATGCCACGGCAACATTTTCCCTCTCTGCGGCTTGAAACAGTTCGGTGGTGGCTAATTTAGAGCGTCTTAAGTTGGCTTGAATAAAGCGCAACCTTGTGCCTTCGCCATTACTTGGTGTACTTGAGCCGTTGATGTTTAAGCTGCCCTTAGCAATAAGCAACCTTTGCGCGCGCTATGCCATCCCACATGGTTTTTTCCGGACATACATCGCTGAACGCCAGATGTGCTGTGTTTGTGTTGGTGGTACTGCTGCTTTTTTGTGACTTGATGCAGTTCCTGCACCTTGGCGCGCCGCCTTTCCTGCGAATGGGGCATTCCTGCCAGGAGTGGGAGTCGCCGCAGTAATTGCAGGCCTGTTCCTTTTCCTTGCACAGGGCTTTTGTGTGCCCGAACCCTAGGCATTTGGCGCATTGTACCAGGGGTGATTGGTCCTCAACTGGTCTCTTCTCGAGTCCAATGTGGACATGCCCCGTTTCAAGCAGTCGCTTATGAAGAACTGGTGCTACTTCCAACACGGGGTGGCACTGCAGGTCGTTCCGTGCGCGTTTTCTGTACCTCACTTTCAGAGAAGCGTCGTCCCCTTTCAGGCCCTCGAACAGTTTTTTGTTCTGGGCCTTCAGATTTTGGCATAGCTCTTCGTCGGTGTGGTACGCCATTAAGTTTTTAATTTTAATGAGTGGGTTTGACTTGTTCGCCTGTTTGACCTTTAAGGCTTTGTTTTTATTAATTTGATGTTGTAACAGCTGCGCATCCTCCTGGGACTCGCAGCTGAGTATGACCTTGCTGTTTTTCGCCTTCCGTACCCGGTCTACTCTTAAGCCGCTATTTTTAAAATCCAACGTAGTTCTGATTGTGTCGATCACCCCGTCACCAGTTTTGGTTGGGTCGGTGCTCGACACAATCAGAGTATGATTTGGTTTGGGCCTGCTTTTAACTGTCTCCGCATACGTTTTGGCCGTGGTTGGTTGTGGCATCTTTGAATTAATGCATCGAGGTATTCAGTGCCTTAGATGTGTTCGCAATCTCCTTTACGTCGGTTAGGTTAGGTTAGGTTAGGTTAGGTTAGGTTAGGTTAGGTTAGGTTAGGTTAGGTTAGGTTAGGTTAGGTTAGGTTAGGTTAGGTTAGGTTAGGTTAGGTTAGGTTAGGTTAGGTTAGGTTAGGTTAGGTTAGGTTAGGTTAGGTTAGGTTAGGTTAGGTTAGGTTAGGTTAGGTTAGGTTAGGTTAGGTTAGGTTAGGTTAGGTTAGGTTAGGTTAGGTTAGGTTAGGTTAGGTTAGGTTAGGTTAGGTTAGGTTAGGTTATAGGGTCTCGCATCGGTAGATCTTCTTCAAATTTTGTATGTAGGGGTTTAAGAAGATGCTCTTTAAGATAGACCCCTTCCTTTGGGGTCTATCGGTCTTTTTTCGGGTACCTCCCATACAATTTTTTTTTTTTTTTTTAGTTTTTTTAAAATTACTTTTTTATTTTTTCATTGATATCCTTCGTTTTCATACTGACAAAAAGGTATTGTAATTCCTCGTCGATTGATATATTGTTTTTGTAATTTGGATAATAAATAAAGATTTTAGACCCGGGTTAAATTCAAAAAACGTGCATCAAATTTTTTTAAAAATCTTATTGCTCAGTTAATTGTCGGGCAAGTTGGGAAAGTCTTATGTACCCGTATTTCTTGAATTATAGGCTATAATTTTAGGTCGAGAATAAAAGTACGGTCAGTAGAAAAATTCGTGAGAAATTTTGAAAAATTGACTTTTTTTACAACTTTTGTATGAAAAAAAAAAAAAAATGTATGGAATTAATGTCACTAGTTTTTTATTTTGATAAAGAATCACTTTTTATTGATATTAATATTTTTAATTTTTAAAATTGTTTAATTTTTAGTAACAAAATTTTAAAAAAACTATTTTTTTTGTGTGTTAGTAATTGTAGTATACTTATACATTCGTTGTGAGTACGTGGTTTTGAAATATTGTATTTCATAGATCTGTAGTCTATATTACAATTTATTTTGTTTTTGTGCTTCTACTATTCTTATTTTAATATCTTTTACATCATTGAATTTGTTCTAATATGGAAAAAAAGTCGATAACACAGTAATTTAATTGATGTATATATCTCTTTTTTGAGATGCTACTGGAACGAGAATGATATCGTCGTATTTCTTTTGTTGTATGGAATGATCGTAAGCAAAATCAATGGTACGGTCAGTAGAAAAATATTGAGAAATTTTGAAAAATCCTTTTTTTTTGTAACTTTTGAATGAAAAAAAATAAAAAATGTATGAAATGAATGTCACTTTCTAGTTTATGTTGATAAAGAATAAAATTTTATTGATATCTGCATTTTTAATTTTTGAATTCGTGTAATTTTTAGTACCAAAATTTAAAAAAAATCATTTTTTTAGTGTGTTAGTAAACGTGATATACTTAGAAATTCATTGTGAGTACGTTGTTTTAAAACCTTGTATTTCATAGATTTTTAGTCTGTTTTACAGTTTACTTCTGTTTTATGTTTCTATTGTTATTTTTATATCTTTTACATCTTTGAATTTGTGAGTAATATCGATAACACAGTAAATTTATCGATCTATATATCTCTATTTTGAGATGCTAGTGGAACGAGAATGATATCGTCGTATTTCTTTTGTTGTATGGAATGCTCTTAAGCAAAACCAATGGTACGGTCAGTAGAAAAATATTGAGAAATTTTTAAAAATACTTTTTTTTTTGTAACTTTTGAATGAAAAAAAATAAAAAATGTATGAAATGAATGTCACTTTCTAGTTTATGTAGATAAAGAATAAAATTTTATTGATATCTGCATTTTCAATTTTTGAAATCGTGTAATTTTTAGTACCAAAATTTTAAAAAAATAATTTTTTTAGTGTGTTAGTAAACGTGATATACTTAGAAATTCATTGTGAGTACGTTGTTTTAAAACCTTGTATTTCATAGATTTTTAGTCTGTTTTACAGTTTACTTCTGTTTTATGTTTCTATTATTGTTATTTTTATATCTTAAACATCTTTGAATTTGTGAGTAATATCGATAACACAGTAAATTTATCGATCTATATATCTCTATTTTGAGATGCTAGTGGAACGAGAATGATATCGTCGTATTTCTTTTGTCGTATGGAATGCTCTTAAGCAAAACCAATGGTACGGTCAGAAGAAAAATATTGAAAAATTTTGAAAAATACTTTTTTTTTGTAACTTTTGAATGAAAAAAAATAAAAAATGTATGAAATGAATGTCACTTCCTAGTTTATGTAGATAAAGAATAAAATTTTATTGATATCTGCATTTTTAATTTTTGAAATTGTGCAATTTTTAGTACCAAAATTAAAAAAAAATACATTTTTTTAGTGTGTTAGTAAATGCGATATACTTAGAAATTCATTGTGAGTAAGTTATTTTGAAACTTTGTATTTCATAGATTTTTAGTCTGTTTTACAGTTTACTTCTGTTTTATGCTTCTATTATTGTTATTTTTATATCTTTTACATCTTTGAATTTGTGAGTAATATCGATAACACAGTAAATTTATCGATCTATATATCTCTATTTTGAGATGCTAGTGGAACGAGAATGATATCGTCGTATTTCTTTTGTCGTATGGAATGCTCCTAAGCAAAACCAATGGTACGGTCAGTAGAAAAATATTCAGAAATTTTGAAAAATACTTATTTTTTGTAACTTTTGAATGAAAAAAAATAAAAAATGTATGAAATGAATGTCACTTCCTAGTTTATGTAGATAAAGAATAAAATTTTATTGATATCTGCATTTTCAATTTTTGAAATCGTGTAATTTTTAGTACCAAAATTTTAAAAAAATCATTTTTTAAGTGTGTTAGTAAACGTGATATACTTAGAAATTCATTGTGAGTACGTTGTTTTAAAACCTTGTATTTCATAGATTTTTAGTCTGTTTTACAGTTTACTTCTGTTTTATGTTTCTATTATTGTTATTTTTATATCTTTTACATCTTTGAATTTGTGAGTAATATCGATAACACAGTAAATTTATCGATCTATATATATCTCTATTTTGAGATGCTAGTGTAACGAGAATGATATCGTCGTATTTCTTTTGTTGTATGGAATGCTCTTAAGCAAAACCAATGGTACGGTCAGTAGAAAAATATTGAGAAATTTTGAAAAATACTTATTTTTTGTAACTTTTGAATGAAAAAAAATAAAAAATGTATGAAATGAATGTCACTTCCTAGTTTATGTAGATAAAGAATAAAATTTTATTGATATCTGCATTTTTAATTTTTGAAATCGTGCAATTTTTAGTACCAAAATTAAAAAAAAAATACATTTTTTTGTGTGTTAGTAAATGCGATATACTTAGAAATTCATTGTGAGTAAGTTATTTTGAAACTTTGTATTTCATAGATTTTTAGTCTGTTTTACAGTTTACTTCTGTTTTATGCTTCTATTATTGTTATTTTTATATCTTTTACATCTTTGAATTTGTGAGTAATATCGATAACATAGTAAATTAATTGATGTATATGTCGGAGACAGGTCGAATTCCAATAGCAATACGCTGCGTCATAGCAAGCGCACGAAGCCCTGTGATTGGCTGAAAGTTATAAACTCGCCATTTCATAGTACTTAGGCTTGGTGTGCTAGGACGGAGCCTGGGAGCGAGGGTCCAGACACTTCTCGGACGACGACACAAGTGAACGGACGTTACTCCCAAGAACTGTCCCCGCTATAACTAGAGTCCCCAGTGCTTGTGTTGCGAATATCTTACTTTTACTATAATAGACTATTGAACTGTGTGTGTTAAAATGAACTATTAAAATTGTAAATAATTCATCGGACTTACTTACTCGATTTACCTACTAATCGCCCACTCTCAAAGCCGTTTCTCCGAAATCAGAAGTGGGATACAATCGAGTAGTAAGATGTCGCGTAGTAAAAAAAAACGGAAGTGACGCGCAGTGGCGGCAAATACTAGAGGCGCAAAATGAACAAATGCGCTTACTCATCGATGCTTTAAATCGGCCACCACCATCAGCCACCGCCAAGGAGAATGTGGTATTTCTAGAGTTCGACCCTGACAAGCGTGATACAAACGCGTTGTCATGGTGCACTACGGCCGACGTCTGCATGGCCGACGCCCCGCTTGAAGGTAGAATGACTACCGCCTCGATCAAATGCTTCATCTGCGGAAGACTCGGGCATAAACAAGCTGAATGCCGACAGAAGAGCAAGGAGATGAAGAAGACGCCTGCCGCTACCACCAGCGCGACCTTTGTACGCGCAAGTCCGCGCCCTTCCACCAGTGGAGAGGTGGTTTGCTATAAGTGCGGTGCCCAGGGTCATATCGCGAGCCGCTGCACTAGTCAAGCTGCCTCCACCAGCACAGCAGCCAAGACCGAGAGACGTGTCAACATATGCGAGGTCGAGCCCCCAGCTGGAACTGTAAAACACCTCGGTAAGCAATTTGAGTTTCACTTTGATTCGGGTGCCGAATGCTCTTTGGTTAAAGAAAGTGTGGCAAGTAATTTGTCTGGCAAACGTTTTAACAACGTAGTATCCTTAATTGACATAGGTAATAAGAAAGTAATAAGTACCGAACAAATTTTGTGTTCTGTTGAAATTTGCGACTATCCAACTGAAATCTTATTTCATGTTTTGCCTGACATATACCTTCGTAGTGCTATAATGATTGGTCGTGAAATCTTACATAAAGGGTTCATTGTTAACATTGGTTTGAATGAGTTCACGATAACTAAGTCATGTGCAATAAATTCCTGCTCAAACTCGAATCAAAACAAACGAAAACAAGTAGTTAATTTTGAGAATATAAGCATGGACTGTTCACCCGACGCTAAGCGAACACTTCTTAATTTGTTAGAATTATATTCCGACAGCTTCACATATCACTTTCCAACTACGCGCGTGACGACAGGTAAATGTGATATTCGTTTGGTTGATCCAAGTCTCACCGTACAGAGACGTCCATACAAGTGTTCTCCTGCCGAAAGTGAAATAATGCGCGAACGAGTAAATGATCTGTTAGAAGCGGGCATAGTTAGGCCAAGCAAGTCCCCATTCGCAAGTCCCGCGCTATTAGTTGAAAAACAAGACGGCAGTAAGCGCATGTGTGTGGATTACAGAGAGCTTAATAAAAATACGGTCCCAGATAGGTACCCACTGCCTTTGATTTCAGATCTTATTTCTCGCTTACACGGTGTTAAATTCTTTTCAAGATTAGATTGTGCTAGCGGGTTTCATTTGATCCCAATGAGTCATGAGTCGGTTTAGCGTACCTCATTCATTACACCTTTTGGGCAATACGAGTACTTAACGATGCCGTTTGGTCTACGTAACGCGATCTCGGTTTTTCAAAGAGCTATTGTTCAAGCTTTAGGTGAGCTAGCGTACACTTACGTTATTGTTTACGTATTCGTTCTAATTGAAAAGTTTGTTTTTTCTCAGCTATACTAAAAATATTGATGCGAAGAGTAGCATAAAGGCGATTAAAAACAGTGTTTCCCTTTTCGGTGCTCCCGTTCGAATTATTGCGGATCAAGGTCGCTGATTTGCTAGTCGCGAGTTTAAGGAATTCTGTGATAGTAAAAATATTAATTTGCATTTAATAGCTACGGGATCATCACGAGCTAATGGGCAGGTTGAGAGAGTCATGAGCAGTCTAAAATCAATGTTGACTGCGGTAGAGATGAGTGAAGATAGATCTTGGCAAGACGCGTTAGATGACGTACAACTAGCACTTAACTGTACGGTTAATAGAGTCACCCAGGCAAGTCCACTTGAACTTATGATAGGGAAAGTAGCGCGCCCTTTAGGTTTAATGGCCAGTAATGATGTCACTACTGAAGTGGATATTACGGAAGTTAGAGAACACGCCGCACAACAAATTGAGAAGTCGGCTCAATACAATAAGTCTCGTTTTGATGCAACAAAAGCTCAGATTAAAAAGTTTTTAGTTGGAGATACGTTTTGATTGAAAATGAGGAACGCAATCAAACTAAGTTAGATGCTAAGTTTAAGGGCCCATTCAAAATAGTAGAGGTCTTAGACGGCGACAGGTACACTTTGAAAGCCTTAAATTCGAAGCGTACCTATAAGTACGCACATGATAGGCTGAGGAAAATGCCAGAGGGTCAAGTACCATTAGAATTAGATAACGAGGAGTCCGAAGTAGAGAGTGAGTGAGACCAAACGTGAGGTTCTCAGTCCGGTTGGTCGACCGTACCAGAGGCTTCGCTGTAGCCGTAGTCCGTTAGAAGTCGGAATCTGCTTTGAGTAGACCGTGGATACGCGGTACGCAGGGAGCTCTGGCGAAGGTCGGGTCTCGAGGAGACCGTAGAGTCATAGGGTTGACTCGGCGATCCCAGGTGGGGAGTCGCGTATGTGGGAGGCTATGTGATAGCCCTAGGCCACGGATGAGATACCGATCTGATTTGGTTTCATGGTTTATTTGGTAATGTCTCATGATGGTTCTGTTTGATGCTATAAGGCAGTAAAGTGATGGTACTTGATTGCTCTGTTATTTTGATTGCTTAGGCTACATGAAAGTTTTGAATTCTGAATTTGAAACACAATGAGTTGAGAGGGAAGAAAAGTTTCAGTTGAGATAGGTCAGGATAGACCGAACCATATACTGTGCTGTTTTCCATTGTTCCAGGATAGACACACGAGGACGAGTGTCAGCGCAGGATGGCCGTGTCGGAGACAGGTCGAATTCCAATAGCAATACGCTGCGTCATAGCAAGCGCACGAAGCCCTGTGATTGGCTGAAAGTTATAAACTCGCCATTTCATAGTACTTAGGCTTGGTGTGCTAGGACGGAGCCTGGGAGCGAGGGTCCAGACACTTCTCGGACGACGACACAAGTGAACGGACGTTACTCCCAAGAACTGTCCCCGCTATAACTAGAGTCCCCAGTGCTTGTGTTGCGAATATCTTACTTTTACTATAATAGACTATTGAACTGTGTGTGTTAAAATGAACTATTAAAATTGTAAATAATTCATCGGACTTACTTACTCGATTTACCTACTAATCGCCCACTCTCAAAGCCGTTTCTCCGAAATATATATCTTTTTTTTGAGATGCTAGTGGAACGAAAATGATATCGTCGTATTTCTTTTGTTGTATGGAATGCTCTTAAGCAAAAACAATGGTACGGTCAGTAAAAAAATATTGAGAAATTTTGAAAAATCCTTTTTTTTGCAACTTTTGTATGAAAAAAAATAAAAAATGTATGAAATGAATGTCACTTCCTAGTTTATGTAGATAAAGAATAAAATTTTATTGATATACGCATTTCTAATTTTTGAAATCGTGTAATTTTTAGTACCAAAATTTTAAATGAAACTTATTTTCTGTGTAATAATAATAATAAACGCTACACACTCAAAGGCCCACACTAAGGTTTTCCCTTGTGTCGTGGGTCCCTCGGAACACACATAAAGACAAACACAAACACCCATGACCCGAGAACAAACATCTGCTTAGGTTAGGTTAGGTTAGGTTAGGTTAGGTTAGGTTAGGTTAGGTTAGGTTAGGTTAGGTTAGGTTAGGTTAGGTTAGGTTAGGTTAGGTTAGGTTAGGTTAGGTTAGGTTAGGTTAGGTTAGGTTAGGTTAGGTTAGGTTAGGTTAGGTTAGGTTAGGTTAGGTTAGGTTAGGTTAGGTTAGGTTAGGTTAGGTTAGGTTAGGTTAGGTTAGGTTAGGTTAGGTTAGGTTAGGTTAGGTTAGGTTAGGTTAGGTTAGGTTAGGTTAGGTTAGGTTAGGTTAGGTTAGGTTAGGTTAGGTTAGGTTAGGT